>CM031950.1:30196804-30656804 GCA_018749465.1 Paracanthobrama guichenoti | reverse complement strand
CTGCAAATTAGATTTGCTGCCGCTAGGGTGCGTCTAGATTTCTAGGCTAATAACATTACATAAAATGTAATTCATGTTACACTGCAAACCCTTGAACCTCACAAAAAAGACATTTTATATCTCAAATATTTCTGGCATCATTAAAGCGGAAATTAAACAGTCAAGTTTTAGCATTATTTAGTAAGGTGATTTTCACTTTAAATGTTTTTAAACACAATATGCAACTTCGTCACATTTTGACGAAGCATTGTCTTTCTTCCCTACATAAGAAATAAATCAGACCTGTTGCTACTGTAATCAACTTGCCTATACCAAAAAATTAATAACTGATGTGTCCTTATCTACTAAAATGAAACTAATATGACCACGTGGTTGAAATAAACATGGACCCCTTCTCTCCCTCCACACACCTATGTTTTGACCTTGCGTCCACATTCCACTCCCCTTCGCCGATGATTCACTCAACCCCGACCGCCTACTGAAGCGTTTCAGAGCACCATTGGCTGGAGATTCCTAACTCCGCCCACCGCCCATGCCTAGTAGAATCCTAATGGTGACACGAAGTGTCAATCATTATGTCCTTTCACTAAACATGGGTCTTATGAAAATATTAGCAGCCCATGCTAACCATCAAGTCGGAGGCCGATACTTGGAGTGCAATCATTCAATTACAACTTTTATTACTAGGTTACTTGTTTCTTGTTTTCTTTCTTCTACGTTAAACGTATTTGTTTAACGAATAAAGACACATAACCTACGTATTTTCGTTGTGGACCCAGAAAACCTCGACCTAGCAATAATGAGCTAATTAAGGTTGGTTCAGGCACGTTGTTTTGTAAATGGATAGTTACGTATCCTTCTGCATAAATACCTAACGTTACTTATGTCCTCAAATATCAGTTAACTTTGTGCCACACCAAACAAGCGCAAGCAGCCATGCTAATAAGAAATTAAACGAGGAACGCGCCTCTCCGTGCACATTTTCCGACGTGGTCATCCAGTCTCCCCTTTAAAGAGGCGAATGGAAGTTTGTTCCCATAAAACAAGAAAAACTTACTTGTGGTGACAGCTGTTGTAAACTGGTAGTGCAGCGGAGTTGGTAACGGCTCCACTGACCCCTGCGCAGCTCACGAGTGACAGTCAACGCTACAGTACACCTCCGTCATGAAGAACGTCAGCCACATCCGACGTCACGGCTACGTTTCGCGCGGTATTTTCTTTCACAGTTAAGAACTCGTTTCGGCGAATTGGTTCTTTCAAACCGTTCTTTTCAAAGAACCTATTAAAAACGATTCTGCAAATCTTTATAACATAATTACGACACATCACATGACATCCGGCAATCCTACATTTTTTTTTTTTTTCATTTATATTAAACAATACTAAAACTTTTTAATAATACGAATTAACTATTAACCTACTGAGTGCCGCTGTCCACGTAAGAGGACATTATATTTTAGTGAATTTCTCTGACACCATATACACCGATCAGGCATAATGACCACCTTCCTAATATTATGTTGGTCCCCTTTTCCTGTCAAAACAGCCCTGGCCCTTTGAGGCATGGACTCCACTAGACCCCTGAAGGTGTGCTGTGGTATCTGGCACCAAGATGTTAGCAGCAGATCCTTTAAGTGCTGTAAGTTGTGAGGTGGGGCCTCCATGGATCGGACTTGTTTGTTCAGCACATCCCACAGATACTCGGATGCTTGGAGGCCAAGTCAACACCTCAAACTCGTTGTGCTCCTCAAACCATTCCTGAACCTTTTTTGCTTTGTGGCATAGTGCATTATCCTGCTGAAAGAGGCCACAGCCACCAGGGAATACCGTTTCCATGAAAGGGTGTACATGGTCTGCAACAATACTTAGGTAAGTGGTACGTGTCAAAGTAACATCCACATGGACCCAAGGTTTCCCAGCAGAACATTGCCCAAAGCATCACACTGCCTCCACCGGCTTGCCTTCTTCCCATAGTGCATCCTGGTGCCATGTGTTCCCCAGGTAAGCGACAAACACGCTCCCGGCCATCCACGTGATGTAAAAAACGTGATTCATCAGACCAGGCCATCTTCTTCCATTGCATCGTGGTCCACTTCTGATGCTGCCGTTCCCACTGTTGGGCACTCTGACTGGTCTGCGGCTATGCAGCCCCATATGCAACCAACTGTGATGCACTGTGTATTCTGTGTATGACACCTTTCTATCAGAATCAGTATTAACTTCTTGAGCAATTTGAGCGACAGTAGCTCGTCTATTTCGTCTAACTTCATTCAAGTTAAATGAACACCACTGATTCTAGTTAGTTGTACACGGTTAATTCTTGTAAGTTTTTCTTGCTTCAATCACGTGGAACCATTGTCCATGATTGAATCATGTTCAGCCAAAGAGCTATTTTTTTTTTAGTGTTGGCCGCCCATGACCCTGTCGCAGGTTCCCCACTGTTCCTTCCTTGGACCACTTTTGATAGATACTGACCACTGCAGACCGGGAACACCCCACAAGAGCTGCAGTTTTGGAGATGCTCTGACCCAGTCATCTAACCATCACAATTCGGCCTTTATCAAACTCACTCAAATCTTTAAGCTTACCCATTTTTCCTGCTTCTAACACATCAACTTTGAGGACAAAATGTTCACTTGCTGCCTAATATATCCCACCCACAAACAGGTGCCGTGATGAAGAGATAATCAGTGTTAGTCACGTCACCGGTCAGTGGTCATAATGTTATGCCTAAATGGTGTATGTCAGTTTTAGATCTAGATCTCGACAGTCTAGATGTCCTGTAAAGAGCACAATTCAGGGCTTTTCAGAGATACCATTTGTTTTGAGGTTTCACAAGGACAATAACTTCTCCTTGGTCTTTAAAAATGACTGAATGATCAAATGATTCTTATGAAAATATGATAATATTTTGTAATTATTTAAATCTTACTTTTCAAATTGTTTGTTATAAATCAACATCTCAGGAAAATGTTATGGGGTTTCTAATTAAAATATGACTTGTTACAAAACAGGGCATTGACTTCCTACATGTCCACTGTAGAGGGCACCAGGATCATGTTTATCAGACATCAGACACAAGGGAATAGGGAAGGAAATTACATATCAATATTCCTATAAAATATTAAATATTATGAAAATGTTGCCAACTATTACTCCATTACACTTCTTATTACACATTAATATGGAAATTAGATCCAGTGTATGGATACTTTGGTAACACTTTACGATAAGGTTAATTTATTAAAGAAAAATAATTTAATGTATTAACTAGCATGAACAAACCATTTGTTACTGTACTTGTTAATCTTTGTTAATGTTAGGTAATAAAAATACAGCTGTTCATGGTTTGTTCATGTTCATGTTGTGTTCATGGCACAGTTCACGGTGCATTAATAATGTTAACAAGATTTTAATAAAGTATTAGTAAATGTTGAAAATAACTAACGAACACTATAAAGTATTTATTTAACTTTGTTAATGTTAATTTCAACATGTACTACTTTATTAAAATCTTGTTAACATTAGTTAATGCACTGAGAACATGAACAAACCATGAACAGCTGTATTTTTATTAACTAACGTTAACAAAGATGAACAAATACAGTAACAAATGAACTGCTCATGATTAGTTCATGTAATGTTAAGTAATGAAACCTTACCAAACTTATTTTCTTGAGAGGTTAAAGTAATTATGTTTTCAAGCGCTTCTGGTAAGTTCCTACTTACGACGTGATGTGTGTTCAAATGGTTGTGGTCAGAGTAAAATGGACAATTTCAAATTCCATATGGACAGGAAACATTTTGACCTAATACATAATGAATGAGCAAAGGATTCTTGTGCGAGAATTATGGGAAATGCAGTTTTGCTGCACACGTCTCCTTGGGGTTTTCATAAACCAGTAAAGTGTTTAATTGAAATAAAGCGAAGTCAAATAAAATATAAATATTAGATAGATAAAAAAAAAAAACGCTCAAAAATCTGAAATGTTGCCTTGGCACATAACTGAAATAAGTAGTTTTTTTAGAAAATGACTAAAAATAAGCTAAATCGATAAATAAATATAAACTTAATAAAATGTTGAAATTCACAACAAAATTATTAAAACTTATTAAAATATTTATAATTATAAAAATATATCATTATAAAATATTAAAAGCCAATTCAAAATATTACTAAATACTATATAAAAATACTAAAATAACACTGAAAATAAGTAGTGTTTTCTGCTAAATGGTACCATTAGCATTCACACCTACAATTTTTATGATCAATAGCAATTTGTGTATGCCATAAATTTCATTTAACAAGGCCGAGTTTGTCATGACACTGATTCACTGAAAAGAATGCTGTACAACTTGTGTTTAAAATGCACCTCACATCATCATTAAAAACATACCAGTGTTTTTTATTTTCATATGCAAAAACCATCATCAGCATCACACTGCAGGTAGTGTGAGAGGTACAGTCCATCTTTTATCCATAAAACATCAACAATCCACACCTGCTTCACCGGTCATGTTATCATGTACACACGAATGGAAATGCAGTGTGTGGGGTGCAGGTTGTTGTGTCCATCATTAATCATACACATGTAAAATAACACTTATGTATGGCACTTACTGATTTTGCTATGATGGAAATGTCCAAATGTGAGGATACTGTCTAACGTGGTCTACAACAGACATGTTACAGTTGTTTGTTTGAAGGCGCATGACTTTATACACATACTCGACCCCGTGTGGTATCAGTCATCACAAAGAAAGAAGTCTATGAAACATGCAGACAAATGGTCTTTTCGTTCTGTTATCAGTTTCATAAAGGAAGAAATTTTATATTTATCGCATAGTGTATGATATCATGCATAAAGTCATGTAGCCCTTAAAAATGATAGGAGAAGCGGGTTGACTTTATTTTCTTTGTTGTTGTTTGTAAAAGTACTGTTAACCACAAAAAAAAAAAAGAAAAGAAAAAAAGTCAATCATGAAGTGTCAGAAATTAGCCATTTTCAAAAACAAGCATTTAAGTTTACCTGATTTTTGCCTCATTGGGGACAGAATTTCACTTGGCAAATAAAGTAAAAATAGATTTTCTATAAAAGTTACATATAAATAAATGTATGCAAATAAAACTATATATAAATGATAAAATAGCAGTTTTAAATCACTGTGTTGGTAGCAACTATTTCAAATGATAAAAAGAACAAAATTACTTAATGTATTTTGTTTCTTGTCTTACACTCCAGTACTGCAAAACCTTAATTATTTATATTATGAATGTTATGCATCACAGTGCAAAGAGAATGATTTGCAGTTACATGGGCCATTTAGATACTACTAATGACTTATACTTATGATAACCTTGTAAAATGATAGGGATGCCTAGTAAATTAAATGAATCACATTTTTTCCTGTCCTCACTGTCCTTTAAATATTATAACACATTTTTTTGAACAATGATTGACTGTGTTGAACAGAATACATTTTGCACCAAAAAGTGTATAAAAAGGGGGTGGGGGGGGAGGAAAGCCAGCCTATGATCAAAGGGTCTCTGTACATTACTATAAACAGTGAATATTACTGAAGTGCAATAAGTCGCAGTGGTCCTATATAGCACATAAGAATCGTAACGATTAAGGAGATCGGTCTGTTGCCATAGGCATCTTTTGTCACGTGACAGGTGGAAAAAGTTTAATTGGCTAAAGAGTTGTCGCTCCCATTATGTACTCTGTGATGTATTCCGAGTATAGGTTCCTTTCGCAACAGTGACCGTCTCTCTGTTTGATTGACAGTTGACAGCTGTTTACAGAGGGACAGGGGAGAATAAGTGGGGGAGACAGTGTGACCACCTGATTGCTCCCACTGCACATTTCACACTTGGCCTGCCCATCCCAGACAGAAATACAACTGTCAGTCTGTGTGTTGTGTGTTATACTGGAGGTGCAGGCGCTGGTCTTTGAGGCATTAGTTGTTGGGTAAGAGCAGGTGGTCTGTGGAGAGTGGACAGAGGGTAGGTGAGGGTCAGAAATAAGCTCTCTAAAAGCTGGATTTATATACATTAAATACATGCTTTCAAAATGTAGTTGCCTGTGTACAACATAACAAATCAGCCACTTATGAGAATCCATATTGAATGCTGCTTAAAAAGACTGTCTAAATAGGCAGCTCACTATGGTTTGGAACGGATTACATGTGCATTCAAAAGTTTGGGGTCAGTAAGATATTTTTGTTTTAAAAAGTCTCTTATGCTTACCAAGGTAGTATTTATTTGATAAAAAATACAGTAAAAAAAGTAATATTGTGAAATATTATTACAACTTAAAATAACCATTTTCTAATTTAAGTCATTTATTTCTGTGATGCAAAGATGAATTTTTAGCAGGCATTACAAATATACTGATTTGCTACTCAAAAAAAAAATTATGATTATTATTGATGAAAAGTTGTTTTTCAGGATTCTTTGATGAATAGAAAGTTCAAACAGCATTTATTTGAAATATAAATCTTTACTGTCAATTTAATGCATCCTTACTGAATAAATAAACATTAATTTCTTATAAAGAAAATGACTGACCCAAACTTTTGAAGTATATTGTATATTATTACCGTGCAAATGGTGGTGGTGGTGGTCTGGTGGCGTAAGATGGCACAGAAGCTGATTTATTAGTCCGAACCACCTGCAAAGAGACAGGAACTCCTGTTACTAGTGCACAAACATATGCATGATGGGTAACTTATATAATAAAATAAATCAACAGAACTAAAGATCTAAATAAATTAACATCAGGCAGAGTTCAGTGACATAATAGCTAAACACCTAAAATCACAGAAAACATTTAAAAAAATAAATCACATAAAAGCATTAATTACTCATTTAATTACCATCACCATATAGCCTAACTTTATATAAATTGAAAACATTATTAAAGACAAGTAACAATAGTTTTCAAGCAGAGACATTAAATAATAGTATATAAATAATATAATAAAAATGTAAAGTAACACAGGATAGTCTTCACTGTATAAATTAAACATAGATTAATCCTTATTAAAGTATCAAAAGTTAACTAAAGTTTACTAAAGTTACTAAAAGTTTTCCCCAAGGTTTTTTTTCTCCATTCTGGCCCTGAAGGAGTTTTGGTTCTTTGCCACTGTTGCCTTTGGCTTTTGGCTTGCTCAGTTGGGGACACCTAAATTTCAACTATATTAGCCCGCACTGACACTAGATGATAATTGAAATTAGCAGGATAACATCACCATTTCACCAGAACGGCTGTACAGCCGAATCAAATTCTGTTGCAACAATGTGAAGCTGCTTTGAAACAATTGGCATTGTAAAAAGCGCTATATAAATAAAGCTGATTTGACTAGGATACCCGCTGAAGCGAAATTCTTTTACATAATTTTGTGTGAATTTGTCCGTTCAAGCTCAAAACGTGAAAGTAGGGGTGTGCGATATATATCATCTGCTATATCGTAATTGTTGTTTTAACGATGTGCGATCTGACATTATCGAGTATATCCCTCACAGACACCCAGAGAGTACACGCATACACTACGTGATGTAGTTTTGTTGATTAGACTAGTGCAGGTGTGCATTAGAGTACACGCTTTCACTGCGTGATAAATGCTGCGTTCCAGGCAACCCGTGTTTTTCCAACCCTCTACCCGTGAAAGTGCACTGGAACGGCAGTCAAACCCGTGAACTCGTACTAGATCGATGCAAGTTACTCCCAGTTACGCTCTCTGACGTCACATAGCCCGCGAAACAACAATGGCAGCCCCTACAGATATACAAATACCGTAAAATAAATGGTATAACAGCTTCTCTTGCCTTATGCGCCGGGTTTTTTTTTTCTCCTCGTTTCCCTCAAATAAGCAAGGAGTAAGCAACTTTGGCAATAGAAATGATTGTAAATGAGCAACGGTCTGCTATGCTTTGTTTACATCTAGTTAACGTTACCACAATTCCTTGTGCTCAGGCAGTTTGTCGTGACTTTGCCTAGAACGCTACAAAGTTGTGAGTCGTGGTTTGAGGTCATAACTTACGGGCTCAAAAACCCGCCTGGAACGCAGCAATACTCTATATTTATATTTACATCATATCATATAGTATAGTTAATAAGATAAATAAGATAAATGTATATATAAGGAACAGCTGGAGGACCAATTTGCAACTTATTAGGTCAATTGGCAACATGATTGGGTATAAAAAGAGCTTCTCAGAGTGGCAGTGTCTCTCAGAAGTCAAGATGAGCAGAGGATCACCAATTCCCCCAATGCTGCGGTGAAAAATAGTGGAGCAATATCAGAAAGGAGTTTCTCAGAGAAAAATTGCAAAGAGTTTGAAGTTATCATCATCTACAGTGCATAATATCATCCAAAGATTCAGAGAATCTGGAACAATCTCTGTGCGTAAGGGTCAAGGCCGGAAAACCATACTGGATGCCCGTGATCTTCGGGTCCTTAGACGGCACTGCATCACATACAGGAATGCTACTGTAATGGAAATCACAACATGGGCTCAGGAATACTTCCAGAAAACATTGTCCACCGTGCCATTCGCCGTTGCCGGCTAAAACTCTATAGGTCAAAAAAGAAGCCATATCTAAACATGATCCAGAAGCATAGGCGTTTTCTCTGGGCCAAGGCTCATTTAAAATGGACTGTGGCAAAGTGGAAAACTGTTCTGTGGTCAGACGAATCAAAATTTGAAGTTCTTTTTGGAAAACTGGGACGCCATGTCATCCGGACTAAAGAGGACAAGGACAACCCAAGTTGTTATCAGCGCTCCGTTCAGAAGCCTGCATCTCTGATGGTATGGGGTTGCATGAGTGCGTGTGGCATGGGCAGCTTACACATCTGGAAAGGCACCATCAATGCTGAAAGGTATATCCAAGTTCTAGAACAATATATGCTCCCATCCAGACGTCGTCTCTTTCAGGGAAGACCTTGCATTTTCCACCATGACAATGCCAGACCACATACTGCATCAATTACAACATCATGGCTGCGTAGAAGGAGGATCCGGGGACTGAAATGGCCAGCCTGCAGTCCAGATCTTTCACCCATAGAAAACATTTGGCGCATCATAAAGAGGAAGAAGAAGACCTAAGACAGTTGAGCAACTAGAAGCCTGTATTAGACAAGAATGGGACAACATTCCTATTCCTAAACTTGAGCAAACTGTCTCCTCAGTCCCCAGACGTTTGCAGACTGTTATAAAAAGAAGAGGGGATGCCACACAGTGGTAAACATGGCCTTGTCCCAACTTTTTTGAGATGTGTTGATTGAAATTTAAAAATCAACTTATTTTTCCCTTAAAATGATAATGATTTTGATGATAATGATAATGAATGATTTTCTCAGTTTAAACATTTGATGTCATCTATGTTGTATTCTGAATAAAATATTTAAATTTGAAACGTCCACATAATTGCATTCTGCTTGTATTCACAATTTATACAATGTCCCAGCTTTTTTGGAATTGGGTTTGTATAATTGATATAATATAATTATCTTGTATGTGTCTGTTTTGGACTGTATCTGTATTCTTTTATTGCCATAAAAATATAGAAAGCAGACTGATTGCCAGCGTCTCACTATTTAAATTGTATTTGTATATTTTGTCCCATTTAAAGCATTACTTTGCTTTTTTCAGTAATTCCAAGTAAACAAGCTGTGTTGTGACCTGAAGGCACTAAAATGGCTAACAAACAGCTAAAATGATGGTGTTGAAGACTATTTCCACAATGAAAATCTTCATGCAAATTGACTATGCAACAACAACAAAAAAATGCTGAAGGGCTAAAATCTTGTTAAAGTATACATCAAGTCAGGGTTAGAAGATGTAAATCAAATATATTATTATTATTAATATAATGACTGTTTTATGCATTTAAATAAATGAAAATTATTTTAGTAAATTATATAATTTACTTAATTTAATATTTTATTAAACAATAATAAAAAATATTTAAATGAATGTGCAAAATGTTTCTTAGCACATAGCTTGTGTCCTTTCTTACAAAAGACAAAGTGTAAGGAGAGAAAGAATTGTTAGGAACAATGCAGAGAAGCAGAAAGGGTACTGCAAAAGCAACAGCAGCAGAAATGCCCCACAGTATAAATGCAATAAAAACCTTCTTATATAAACAGTGTGCAGTTATTTACCTCCTCTGGTGGCAATAACTGAACCTGGTGCTTTATCATAGAAGAAAAAAAAAAAAAGAGGAGCCTGGTCATTATCTTTATATCAGCAGACTATTGTTAAAAATAAGATGTAACATTTAATGACTTCAGTTAAATGGACAGATGATTTCTCATGAACTTGTTCTTTCAACTTGTTTAACTTCCCATGAATTGTCCTTTCCCAATAGAAAGAACTGGACATGTATTGTTTAACTGGGAATGTTTCAAACTAGTTTTCCCTCTTCACACAGTAATTAACTGATTTACTAACTAGTTAAGTTTCTGTTGCATTGTCAATCCCTAAGGCATTTAGTGGGCATTTGTACAGTAGTGTTATGCTCAGGCACATATACTGGAAAAAAACAAAATCTAAAATCTAAAGGTACAGTACCACAGGTTAATTACACTTGTTAGATTTATGTTAGCACTACATTTAGTGAGTTAAACATTGGCAGTATAGTAGTCAGTAAAGAGTACTGCTTGTATAATTGCTCACTCACCCCATCCTTTACTATACTGCTGGGGTTTCCCTGCTGGGACACAGTAGCCTGCGGTCTGCTATTAGCTCTGAGGAAACAACCAAAGAATGCTGATCAATATTTATAAATGTAAACATCTAAGTTATATTGATAACACACTAAACTTTATTTATTCAATACGTTTCATCCAAAAAACAAAACAAAACACAACAACAACAACAACAACATTTAAAAGGGCCCCATTATGCCATTTTAAAGGTTTCTAATTTTATTTTGGAGGTCTCCTACAATAGGTTTACATGCATCTAAAGTCAAAAACACTATTTTAATGATCTAAGCACATGGTCTAAAGAGCACCTGAATCCACTTTTGCTAGTTTAACAACGGGAAAAATGGTTGGCACACCACGCGCATCTTCCAAAAGGGTTGTTCCCTAGTCTCTTAATGAGTCATGGGTGCATTTTGGGCATAACGTGCAATAAATCAGTCTCATCTCCCATTCCCTTTAAAAGCCAGTTGTGCTTGCACCATGGTGGATTCGCTATTTACATGGCAGAATATAGACACCCTCAACCTGACGAGTCAGTTTAAATACATCCGTGTATTGCCACGATTGGTTACATAAGCAGTCAATTTCATTCAACATTACTGCAGATATTGTCATTTTGATACATGCAATGACTATCCATTATGACATGGAGGTATTTTTATCTTTATGTACACAATAATAATGTTTTACATTGTAATCCTTTTATTTTTATGCATGTTTGTGTGTGTAATAAGCAGAGTGTACGTGTGTTGTGGACCCGCCTATAATGCGCATATTACTAAAACAGCCTTTAAATAACACAACAAATACTGCACTAATGACTTTAGACTAGGTTTCAGTTGGTCAATGGTGTAGTCGATTTCAGTTGCCTCAAAATAGCAATGTGCCAACAATGCGCCTGAACATACCTTGTTTTCAGACCAGCACGCCCATGGAGTGACAAATGGGCGCAAATGTATTTGCCGTTTAAACAACGTGGCGCAGGACGTGAAAATTATAACTGCGTTGAGCTGAAACTAACAAAAA
Organism: Paracanthobrama guichenoti; assembly: GCA_018749465.1. Classification (NCBI taxonomy): domain Eukaryota; kingdom Metazoa; phylum Chordata; class Actinopteri; order Cypriniformes; family Gobionidae; genus Paracanthobrama; species Paracanthobrama guichenoti. Next base: position 30,645,059 of record CM031950.1, on the reverse strand, counting down.
ACACTTGGCGTGCCTGGCGCTGCATTGCAATTTTCTCATAATATGCATTGTAGCATCACCTGTTTTCTCACAATGTCTTAAATGGTTCGATAAAGGATTCAGTCTCTCTAAATTCATTCTTTTGGTCAGGCAGCTCAGTGTGTTGTGATTGGTCTACCGCTTGCAGTGCGTGTCGTAATGAAATGTCCATTACCATATCAAAATTTCAGCTCTGGAGGCTTCCTCGTATACACAGTGGTACGAACAGTAACGATGGCATCGGTTTTACCGTATCAATTCGAGCCAGAGTCTTCACCCTTTGGAAGTGCATGCTAAGTAGATTTGCTTTCATAGCACAGAAAAGAGAGTCTTGTTGAGATGAAGACACCACAAACCAAATTCTTCCAGGCCTCAGTTACAACTACAGTGTTTGAGGGCAGGTCAAAGTAGACGTTGTTTACAGGCAGCCAACGAAGAACATTATGCAAATATGTTACAATCCTACGTAGGTCTGTGCAGGTATTAAGACTGGAATTACTGACAAATTGTTTCAGGCAGTTCGGATTCAGTTCTTTCTTTGGGAGACAATAACGACATTTACTGTGTACACATGAAAGGTAATATCTGAAAAAGCATAGGCATAATAGAGGCACTTTAAATATACATCACAATTTTGATTGGGACATACTGAAATTGTCTCTTAAATATTTGCTGTTACACTGAGGCACTGTTGAATTATTCATTTAGCTATTCAACTTGTTCTCATAACAAATTATAGCCTTATAAAGCCAGGCAAAAAATGTAATAATAAAAGAAAAGAACAATCAAAATCTAATTTAATTTAATTTTCAAATTAGGGTATACACTAATTTCAGTAATTCAACAGTTCATTATCAGTTATCATTTAAACAACATACTTGGTTTCTTCAGTGTTGATGACAAGTGCAGTGAAAGGTTGAGTAGATGTCACTCTTTATACTCACTCATAACCCTGAGAGCGTTTTTTTCTGAGAAAGCGTTGTTTCAGCTCATTCCTCTTGAAGAACACGTAAAAACCCAATGCCAAAAGAGGAAGAACAAGGAAAAAGAACACAAGAAGACCATCCCTTGTGGAAGTATCTTTATCTGAGTGAAAGTCAAAGTGAGAGAGACAAAATTTAATTTGAGGTAATCACTAGGGCTGACAAAATTAACGTTTACAGATTAATTACAGAAAAATGTGAGATTGACAAAAAACAAAAAAAACAAAAGCAAATCGAAAGCACTAGTAATCACATTTACAAATGACACGTGTTAAAAGTGCTGATAATCCTTTCTGAAGCTCTAGCTGTGCTATTGTTAAGCAGTTTTACCATCCCAGGTGGGGCCACTTTCGATGCTTCCTCCATAACCAGAGGCCTCACAGAATGGAGGAGCCCAGCCGTATTCACAGTGGCAGCTTTTATTGCTGTTACACACCTGAAAGTAGTCAAGCACATAAACACACACACACTCAGCACCCATTTTACAAAGATGTAGAACTTCTAAATCTTCTAAAGATGTAGAAGATTTAAAAACAGGTGTATAAATAGTTACATTTAATAGCTGAGTTAAAATTATGTATATGTAGGTGTATGTAAAACTGTGGCATTGATTCGTGGGTAGTGTATGCATAAGTACCCCATGGCCATGGCATTTCTTTTCAACGTCACAGTCATAATTCAGCACGTCTGCACTTTTGCACTCAAAATTCAGACAAACCTGCAAAACAAATAACAAGAGGTTAGTTTTTTTTTGTCAAAAACATACAATGTGCGGGTAAAATCATGACACTTGAAAAAGTTTTCATCAAAAGAAATGTTTTGTCATGAAAAAATATCTATTCATGTCCTCAAATCAGCCTTCAAGTAGATTCTTTCAAATGTTTTTGGATAGTTTACCCAAAAATCAAAACTCACCCTCAAGTTGTTCCAAACCTGTATTAATTTCTTTCTTCTGCTGAACACAAAGGATATTCTGAAGAATGCCAGTAACCAAACAGTTGATGGAGCCCCATTGACTTCCATAGTATTTTAAGTCAATGGGGTCCATCCACAGTGTGGTTACCCATATTCTTCAAAATATCTTCTTTTGTGTTCAGCAGAAGAAAGAAATTCACACAGGTTTAGAACAACTTGAGAAAGAAGGTCCCTCCTGTTCAGAATATCCCAGGGTGAGCCTTCGAGGAGGATTATTATCTCCGAAAACCAAACTCTGGTCGGCCAAAGGCACTATCAATAAGAGGCAAGACCCTTGTTGACAGACCTCGGAGGAAACACATACAGGCACATTCTGGGCCATGTATGCACCATGACAGAGACTCAGAGAGAAGTAAAGGGGACACTGCACTGTCTCTTGAGAGGTGAAGAGGGCCAAAAATCTTTCCTAAATCTGTTTGATTATCTCAGGGTGAAGTTTCCATTCCCCATGTGTCACAGCCTGTCTGGATAATAAATCTGCTCCCACATTCAAATGTCCAGGGATGTAAATCGCCCTGAGGGACAGGAACTGGTCACACCCTGGTGATTTATGTAGGCGACTACTGTAGTGTTGTCGACCCACATTAGGACATGGTAGCCCCTTAACTGCTGGAGCAATCAATTCAACGTAAATTAATATGGCAGTCGAGATAATGGCCTCTCCAGATCCCTTGGGCTGGACGGCCATCCAAGCCCATACAGCCCATACGGGAAGCGTCTGTTGTTAGCATCTTGCAACAACAACACTCCCCCAGAGTGGGACCCAAGGTGAGGAACCGGGGTCTCAGCCAAATAGAAAGGGAATGAAGCCTGTGAAAAAAGCCCATAGGTATCACCATGGACACAGATATCATAACATCTAGAATTCTTTGAAAGTGATGAAAAGTTATTTCCTGACCTAGCCTGCTCAGGGTGTTTAAAATGGTATTGACAAGTGCGGGTGACAGTTGTGCCTGCATGGTGACCCATACCCATACAACCCCCTATATACATTGTCCTCTAGGCAGACGAGAGTACGTTTTTCTTGGCGTTGAGTCAGAAAAATAGACCCATAAGGCATCTTTACACAGTCGAGTTAAGGGTGATTTAAAGCGGCTCTGTGTCTGCTCAAAATTTTGTTTAAAGACACAATGCCTCATAAAAGCAGATTTAAAATACGCCAGGTCTGACCCACCTCATCCCAGTATCAAAGGCGACGCTGAAACGGTTTGTGAGTCCATTTCACTGAAAGTGTGTGTGTGAGTGAGAGAGAGAATGAATGTGAACTTGTGAACTCAGGCGGCGGGAGACAAAACTGGATTAGCTCAATATGTTTTAGGCAAATTTATAAAATGTCTACCATTAAAATAAAAGAGTCCTGTTAATTTGTTGTGCCTGCTGCAAAGTGACTTTCTGGCTCTTTGAAAAAACTTTCGACCATTTTTAATCCTGTGGTGATCTACCCGCAATAATTTCATTATAGCATTTGTTCCAGCTGGCACAGTTTTATTAAAAAATATGAACAACTATAGGCTACCGCCTACAATAGCCCATCAGTAACGTTACTACATAATTATGACAATCATCAAAGCATGATATAATATAGCAGAATTAAAAATTTCGTATTTTTTGTATTTCATTGTTTATTATTTTATTATTTTTAAATTAATTTATAACACTTTGTTAAAACTGTAGTTTTAAAATAGTAATGTTCAAAGCACTGTTTCCTGTGATTTTAATCACTGTGTAAATGCATATATTATGTTGTCATTTACATAATATATGATTGTATAGGAGCGTGATAAAAAGGTGACCTGGCATTAAAGGTGGCGCGAGGGAAAAATTTGGGTGCACCTAAATTTTGTGCTGGTGCACCTAAATAAAAAGTTAGCGCACCAGTGCAACCAAGGTAAGAAGTTAGTCGAATAGGTCGCGTCGAGGGCACAAAGACACGCGATTGTATATGGTTTCCCCAATGAAATATATATATATATATATATATATATATATATATATATATATATATATATATATATATATATATATATATATATATATATATATATATATATAAAACTTTTTTATACTATTTCTACTATAATTTCCTCCTTGTGTTTTTAACTGTGAATTTGCACTGTCCATGGAGCGGACCTGTTTACATTTCACTGCCGGTTGTATACTCTGTATATAACTGTGTATGTGACAAATAAAACTCTTGAATCTTGAATCTTAACTCGTCATGGAGGTCTTCAAATAAGAGGAGAGACCGTCGCTCAAAAACAGAAATCCTGAGAATATGTGCACATACATGAAAGTGGCTAAACAATTCAACAAACATATTTGTGTGTGCATAATTTAAGCAGAAACTTTGTATGTTCAAAGTTTCTTTTGTCACCTTATTATCTCCACACTTGGTGCCTTCGTTGACCATGCCGGGATCAGGTACGTCAGAGCCCAGGAGGAAGTCCACGCCCCAGCAGGTAGTGCCGGCGATGGGGGTCTGGATGATTGATGGCTTAATGCCAAATATGACTGATGACTGAACGTTCTCACATTGTAGCTTCCCGCACATGGCGTTCCTAAAATAATGAGAGCATGTATTCTTATGAAAAATCTGAATATGAATTTCTGAATGTAAATTTGGTTTGAATTGTAATGGTGTATATGTAGCTGTGCTGTACCTGCTTTCACACTTCTTAAATCCACTGGAATGGTAGCCACAGTTTCCAAAACGATCACCTTTAGAGTTCACATCCTTAAAACACAGCTCAGGAGCAGCTTTAGCCTCTACACACAAGCAAAGATAGATGGATTACATTTACAGAATATCTATTATTTTTCTATTTTCTCTTTTATTTTCAATTAAAAAACGAAAAAAAAAAAAATCCTGTGATTTAGTATCACTGAGTATAGCTATTTATTATGATTGAGACGCATTTTAATTTTAATTATTTGTTTTAATTAGGGCTGTCAACGTTAATGGGGACATATCATGAAAATCTGACTTTTTCCGTGTTTAAGTGCTATAATTGGGTCCCCGGTGCATCTACCAACCCAGAAAATGTGAAAAAGGACAACCCAGTAACTTTGTCTCGGTAAGCCTTTCTCTGCAAGCACGTGAAAAAACGAGCTGCTCAGATTTCTCTCCCCTTCTGACTTAGGAATGAGCTCTTATTATTATATACCGCCCCTTAATCTGCATGTTTCTACCCACGGCGCTGCTATTTTGTTTTCGCAAACGACAACAGTGAACAAGACCCTTGTGTGTATTTGACAGTGTAAACACAACAAAAAATGTGAAAGAAGTTACTCACAAGACTTGGCGTCTGACCGCCAGTTGTCTCTGTGTGTGCTTCAGATAAGTGCACTCAGAAAACGATCCATTAGAAGTTTAAACTAATATAGCTTTAAAACGTGTCGAAATTTAATGATAAAAGAAGAACTTTGCTATCCGTGAGAGTGATCACGATATAGATGATAATCAAAACCAAGCAGATGTCTTGTTGGTATTTGGCAGATAATCTGATTGATGCAGGAACTGTGTGGAGAGGGGGTGGCACACAGCAGCTCATTTGCATTTAAAGGCACATGTACGAAAACAGCCTGTTCTTGACTGTAGTCAGAAATGGGTATTTACAACATGGATTTATAAATTATCTGTGTGGTATTTTAGGCTGAAACTTCACAGACACATTCTGGGGACACCTGAGACTTAAATGACATCTTGTAAAAATAATAGGTCCCCTTTAATGCGTTAATGCATGCAATTAATTCAAAATCCTTAATGCGTTAAAATAATTTAAAGCAAATAAATTAATGAAGCACACAAAATTAAGCAGGGTTGAGCCTGGTCAGTACCAGGATGTGAGACCCCCTGGGAAAACTAGGTTGCTGCTGGAAGATGCGTTAATGAGGCAGCAGGGGGTGCTCACCCTGTGGTCTGTGTAGGTCCGAACACCCCAGTATAGTGATGCGGACACTATACTGTCAATAAGCACCGTCCTTCAGATGAGGCATTAAACCAAGGCCCTGACTCTCTGTGGTCATTAAAAATCATAGGATGTCCTTCGGAAAAAGAGTAGGGGTGTAGCCCAGTGATCCTGGCCAAATTTGCCCATTGGCCTCTGTATAATCCCCATATTGGCTTCATCACTCGTTCTCCTCTCCACCAATCAGCTGGTGTGTGGTGGGCGTTCTGGCGCAATATGGCTGCCGTTGCATCATTTAGGTGGATGCTGCACATTGGTGGTGGTTGAGGAGATTCCCCCCTTCTACATGTAAAGTGCTTTGAGTACCCAGAAAAGCGCTATATAAATGTAACAAATTATTATTATTACCTATTGAAATCGTTGGCGTTCCTATTATTATTATTATTAGGGGCCAAGCACCAAAGGTGCGAAGGCACCTATTGAAATCGTTGGCGTTCCTATTATTATTATTCTTCTTCCGTTTCTTCCGCTCTGGAAGTCTATGGCAGCCCATAGAAGCGCTTGAGGGAAAGTTGTGAAATTTGGTACACTGATAGAGGTCAGTACCAATAGTAACCACACCAAATTTGGAGTCTAGCGCCCTCTAGCGCCACCACCGGTCCAAATTGTCACTCATATCTATGCTAATAACTTTTGAACCATAATGGCTAGAAACAAAATTCTTCTCCTATGACGTCATTTTCCGTTATGTAAATGTTCCCGCCATTTTGAATTATCCGAAAAACCTACTTTTTTGAACTCCTCCTAGACAGTTAGTCCGATTTGCACGAAAATTTAAGTTGATTCGTCAAATCGTTTTCGATAAACGCGTGAACAAATTTTACGTAGCGGTTGCGAAAATACAAATAAGGCTATATCTCCACAATGCTTTATCGTAACCAAACTTGGTACATGTCATCACAAGCATGACCTGAGGCAACATGCAGTGTCACCTACTGATCCAGAGATATGAAAAATGGCTATTTTTGCTTACAACTTCTGAACCATTTGTCCAAAAATCATAGAAGATTCGGGACATCGTGCAGAGTCGACTGATATCCGATTTTACCATGTCGGCCATTTTGGCTGTCGGCCAGTTTGAATTATGTGCTAAAATGCTGTATTTTATGAACGCATGAATGGATTGTTACGAAACTCAGTATGGGTCATCAACACGATGCGCCACCTAGTGGAGAAGTTTTTTTTTCAAATGCTTATAACTTTGGGTGTGGTTGACTTATTTTCATGAGAGTCATCTTCTTGGACGAATCCAACGATACCAGACTTGCCAGGTTTCGACATATGGTTTGTGCAGCGCTGTAATTTAGTGCTTAAAAAACGTTAGCTGATATCTTCAAAACCGTTAGTCCGATCGAGACGAAACCAGCCTCAGAAGTTCGGAAACATAGGTCGATACCTATATGTTGATGCCCAAATGGCAAAATATTGATAGTAAGGGGTAGTACTATCAAGGTCGCGAATCAAAACTAGTCACGGATCAAAACTAGTCATTACTAGTCGCGGATCAAAAAAACACTCTTCCGTTCCGATTAGAACATCAAACAGGTTCTCCCCACTCAGTGACGCACCCACTGAGAATCCTGTTGAAAGTGCCCTAGTTATTGGTGATTCTATTACACGGAGCGTGAAAATAGAGACACCAGCCACCATAGTCACATGTTTACCGGGAGCCAGAGCGCCTGACATCAAAGCAAATTTAAAAGTGCTGGCTAAAGCTAATCGTAAATTCTCTAAGATTATTATTCACGTCGGCACTAACGATGTTCGACTTCGCCAGTCGGAGATCACCAAAATTAATATTAAAGAGGTGTGTGAACTCGCAAGTACGATGGCAGATGCAATTTTTTGTTCTGGTCCGCTCCCTGTTAAAAGGAGTGATGAGATACTTAGCAGACTATCATCACTCAATGGCTGGTTGTCTAAGTGGTGTCCGCAAAATAACATGGGGTTCATAGACAATTGGAAAAGCTTTTGGGGCAGACCTGACCTGTTGAAGAGGGACAGCATCCATCATTCCTGGAGTGGTGCCGCTCTTCTCTCTAGTAATTTGGCATATAGTTATGTCTCCTGTTACAGAAGTCAGATAAATCCCAACACATAGAGACTCTTTCACCTAGATATTATCACATAGAGACTGTGTCTGTTCCCCGAATTAGTAAATACAAAAAACCATCAAGACCATTCAACAGTAAAAACTTAATTGATGTCCAACAAATAAACAACAGATATAATACAGATGATCAAATGATAAAGCTTGGGTTGCTGAATATTCGATCCCTTTCCCCAAAAGCGCTTATTGTTAATGATATGATTACAGATAATAATCTAGATGTGCTGTGTTTGACAGAAACCTGGCTAAAACCTGCCGACTACATTACTTTAAATGAGTCCACCCCACAAGATTATTGTTATAAACACGAGCCGCGTCTGAAAGGTAAAGGGGGAGGGGTTGCTGTAATTTATAATAATATCTTCAGTATTACTCAGAAGTCTAGTTTCAAATATAATTCTTTTGAAGTTTTGGTGCTTTATGTAGCATTATGTAGTGTAATTGATAAATCCCGTTTGACATTTGTGCTGGCTACTGTATACAGGCCACCAGGGCACAATACAGACTTTATCAAAGAATTTGCTGACTTTCTATCCGAGTTAGTACTGGCTGCAGATAAAGTACTAATTGTTGGTGATTTTAATATCCATGTAGATAATGAAAAAGACGCATTGGGACTAGCATTTAGAGACATTCTAAACTCTATTGGAGTAAGGCAACACGTGTCAGGACCCACTCATCGCCTTAATCATACTCTAGACCTAATATTGTCACATGGAATAAATGTTGATACCGTTGAAATTCTGCAGCAGAGCGACGACATCTCAGATCATTACCTAGTATCATGTATACTTAATTTAGCTAAGGCTGCAAAGGCAGTGTCTTCACAATTATGTTCCTTTTTAGAAAGAAATGGTATCTGTGAGGATTTCCAGTCAGGATTTAGACCGTATCATAGTACTGAGACTGCTCTCATCAGAGTTACAAATGATTTACTCTTATCATCCGATCGTGGTTGTATCTCTCTATTAGTGTTACTCGATCTTAGCGCTGCATTCGATTCGATCGACCACAACATTCTTTTGAATAGACTCGAAATTATGTTGGCATTAGTGGAACTGCATTGGCATGGCTTAAATCATACTTATCTGACCATTATCAGTTTGTAGCAGTAAATGAAGAGATGTCACACCGATCACACCGATTTGATCCGCGATAGTAAGGGGTAGTACTTATCAGTTTGTAGCAGTAAATGAAGAGATGTCACACCGATCACAAGTTCAGTATGGAGTACCGCAGGGCTCAGTGCTAGGACCGTTGCTCTTCACCCTGTACATGCTACCACTGGGAGATATCATTAGGAAGCATGGCATTAGTTTTCACTGTTATGCTGACGATACTCAGCTCTATATTTCTTCACGCCCTGATGAAACTTACCAATTCACAAGATTAACGGAATGCATAGCTGATATAAAACTTAATTCAGAAAAAAATTAATTTTTAATTATTGGACATAAAAACTCTGCAAGTAGTAACCTAGAACACTGTCTAACACTCGATGGCTGCTCTGTCAAGTCCTCGTCGTCAGTTAGGTGTGCTCTTTGATACCAATCTTTCATTTGAAAGCCACGTTTCTAACATATGTAAAACTGCATTCTACCATCTTAAAAATATATCTAAATTATGGCACATCCTTTCGATGCAAAATGCTGAACAGTTAATTCATGCGTTCATGACCTCAAGGCTAGATTACTGTAATGCTTTACTGGGTGGTTGCCCTGCTCGCTTAATAAACAAACTCCAGCTGGTCCAAAACGCAGCAGCTCTTACTAGAACAAGGAAGTATGACCATATTAGCCTGGTTCTGTCAACACTGCACTGGCTCCCTATTAAACATTGTATACATTTTAAAATCTTGCTTATTACTTACAAAGCACTAAATGGTTTAGCTCCCCAGTACTTGAGCAAACTCTTAACGCATTATACTCCATCACGTCTATTGCGGTCTCAAAACTCTGGCCAGTTGATAATACCTAGAATATCAAAATCAACTGCAGGCGGTCGATCCTTTTCCTATTTAGCGCCTAAACTCTGGAACAGTCTTCCTAGCATTGTTCGGGAAGCAGACACACTCTGTCAGTTTAAATCTAAACTAAAAACGCATCTCTTTACTATGGCTTACACATAAAACATTATCAATTTCTATTATTCAAATCAGTAAATGATTGTTAGGCTGCATTAACTAGGTCAGCCGGAACCGGGAACACTTCCCATAACACCTGATGTACTCATTATATCATAAGAAGAATGGCATCTACGCTAATGTTAGTCTCTCTGTTTATCCCGAGGTTTACTGCAGTCAGCCGGATCCGGGCCGTATCCAGATCAGATGGTGGACCAGCACCTGGACATGACCAACGCATCCCTGAAATGTCTGCAGAGAGCATGTCAAATAAACTCCCCCCGTAAATGCTGCATCGACACGACATCCTCATTAAACCCGTCTTCGGCGTGACGACTCCAATCTTTCGAATAATCTTACGAATATCTATTTACCTAATATGAATTAAGACCTGAAATGTTGCCAGAATTATAATCATACACTGTTTGTTCGTCGGTCAGAGGAGAACTGGCACCCCGACTGAGCCTGGTTTCTCCCAAGTTTTTTTTTCTCCATTCTGACCCTGAAGGAGTTTTGGTTCCTTGCCACCGTTGCCTCTGGCTTTTGGCTTGCTCAGTTGGGGACACCTAAATTTCATCTATATTACCAATCTGCCCGCATTGACACTATATGATACTTGAAATTAGCCGGATAACATTACCGTTTCACCAGAACGGCTGTACAAATTCTGTTGCATTATTTTCCTGTTAACAATGTGAAGCTGCTTTGAAACAATTGGACTTGTTAAAAGCGCTATATAAATAAAGGTGATTTGATTTGATTTGATAGTAAAATCCAATCAAATTCAGGTGTCAGTAATTTTTTACATGTTTTTTCATAAATGTCTATAACTCCAAAACGAAAGAGATATTTTCACCAAAACTGACACACACATGTATGGGCTCACTTCGAGGACACACACACACACACACACACACAAAAAAAAAAGGTAGGAATTTTCCTCTTGTTGGTGCTATAATAGAACAAAACATGAAATTGACTACAATGCAGTATTATGATATAAAATTCTAATGCTATACTTTACGAATGCATTAGCATATCGTTACGAAAGTCTGTATGTGTCTTCCAGACCATGTCCTGAAGGTAATGTTTCGGGGCAGCACCTTGTGGCTATAACAAAATTTACAAAAATGCTAATAACTTTTGAATAGATTAGCCCATTATAATGAAACTGGTCATAATACATTCCTTGGCTGATGCTGAGAACATAGATACCAATTTCACCATATTTGGTCAAATTTCCTGTCCTCCATCTTGCTATTTGTAAAAAAAAAACTACTTTTTCAAACTCGTCCTAGACCGTTTGTCAGATTTTCACCAAAATTGAATCGTATCATCTTCAGGCTGTGCCGACAAAATGTTATGGATTTTGCGTCGACAGGCAAAACCGCTTTCATATAGCACTTCAGGCATGATGCCAAAATGACTCTTGAGGCTGTATCTCTGCAATGCTTTGACATATTGACACCAAACTTTGCATGTGTCATTGTCACCTCAATCTGACTACACCACATCAGTTTCGTAACAGTGCCACGTATTGGATGAAAGTAATAAACCATTAAATCAAATTACTAGTGATTGTATTTGATTTTTTCAGCCTTTTTTGCCTAAAATCATCTTAACATGTCTTTAATTACCCATTGCTGCACTTGGTCTGACTCTCCCAGCCATTTTGGCATGTCTTATCTTCTTTGCGCTTGGCCCCGATAATTGCTGCTTGCAGCTATATTTATTATATTATTATCATCATTAACGTAATTTATGTCACACAGTTAGATAATCTTGGGTGTTGGGGGTTTATCACACTGACCATCATGGCGCAAACACCTGTAACCCTGGTCATTTATATTCTAACCCTTGTTTCTCTGTTTGCGATCAGATCATTTTAAGCTACTAAACTCAGTATTATTCAGTAAGCAAAAGCATTCAAGCAATCAGTCTAAAACACCACTAATTTAAAGAAAACCAGGTGTATTATCATAGACGGGAGAGAGAACAGTGACTCATGGCCAGTTTTCAGTGAATTATTCATTCCAGTGTCCGTTTAGCCTTAAAACATGAGCTCTGTCATATTCTGTCATTGTTTCAGAAAAGCGCGTTGGCGCTGTGTGCCCAGATGAGTACTAGTAAAGTACTTCTAGCTAGTAAAGTTCTGATGGATGAGGATTGCAATCAATGTAAATCAAGTGCTTACAGTAAGCACACATGAGTCTGTTATACTGATGTTTATTACATAGTAAAGGAAGCGATTGTAGGGGGCACCATTGAGTCTTTTGCAATACACTAAACATTATACTGCTCTGCCGTCCGTTTGATATCCATTTTTTGCGTTTCAAATGGCCCAGAATATATAATAAAGAGTCTAATGGGAAGTATGAAAGCCATTTGGAATGTACACTTTCTAACACTTACATAACATCGGTATTATACCATATAATTACATAAACATAATATTAATCAACTTAGGTTCATGTTAAATACTATATAATCACATTAGTAAATGACAGGTCACTGACAATTTTGAAATTTAGTTTCGTATGCTTAAATCAGGGCAAAATAGGAGTAGGAGATACAAACAAAAATTTATATCAGTATTTTTTTTAAATATTTCAATCAATATTGGATAAACAATATTCTTAATTCTTATATTACCCACCCCTACAAGTACAAAATCATGTACTCACTTGTGCCAAATATGGCCTGACACTGGGTGTCATAGTGCTGGCACTGGCCGTTGTAGCAGTAAGCCTTGTCTTGTTTGCAGGGATGGCCGTTTTGTTTGAAGAAGTCGTTTTGACAGAGGGCAGATGTGCCGTTACAATACTCTGGCAAATCACATTCATCAGTGCTGCTTCTGCACACAGTGCCACCAGGTAAAAACTGACAGAGAGAGAAAATTTAAGCAGAGCATGTGAACAAAATAACCACTTGTTAAATGGCATATGTATGTATATATTAGCTCTGTTCTAGTGAGCTACCTGGTGACATGAAAAGTTTGATGCTTTGGTGGAGAAAAAAATGTATGACCAAACTAGACAAATATTAACCTAAACTAATTGCATGAAGGACAATATTGGCTAACAATTTGGCCAGAACATCTTATAAAGCAGCACGGCAGGCATCTCACCAGTGTTATTTTAGTATAATTTATATACTGTTATAATATTTATCATTATTTTAAATTAGCTTTTATTTTTATAAATGTTAGTATATCAACCTTATTTTTTCTTATTTCTTTTTACTTGAAGTTTTTCATTTAAAAATGTATATTTTATTTTAGCTCTCTATTTTTATTTAAATTTTTTTTTCCATAATTTTAGTTAACAATAACAATAACATTGCAGCTCACTAAGCTTTGGAGCCTGAGCTATTGTTAGAAAAGGTGTAATTACCCTGCAATTCTTGCAGCAGACCCCATACGCACACTGAGCACCTGATCTCAGCTTACACGTTTTTGGCTCACAGCACGGGTCCTTCTCACACTCCTGAAACATTGACAATCAACCTTCAGTTCTCAATATTCTTCATTAGGGATGCAACAAACTAAACGCAGCAAAAAGCAGCGTCCTTTTTTTTAAGGATGCTGTATTTTAAACATAATTTTGTCAAAGCTTTACAGGATAGGTTTAAACCAGAGCATTTCCAAAAAAGTTGGGACACTGTACAAATTGTGAATACAAACAATGCAATGATGTGAAAGTTTCAAATTTCAACATTTTATTCAGAATACAACATAGATGACATATCAAATGCTTAAACTGAGAAAATGTATAATTTTAAGGGAAAAATAAGTTGATTTTAAATTTCATGGCATCAACACATCTCAAAAAAGTTGGGACAAGGCCATGTTTACCACTGTGTGGCATCCCCTCTTCTTTTATAACAGTCTGCAAACGTCTGGGGACTGAGGAGACAAGTTGCTCAAGTTTAGGAATAGGAATGTTGTCCCATTCTTGTCTAAATACAGGCTTCTAGTTGCTCAATTGTCTTAGGTCTTCTTCTTCTTTATGATGTGCCAAATGTTTTCTATGGATGAAAGATCTAGACTGCAGGCTGGCCATTTCAGTACCCGGATCCTCCTCCTACGCAGCCATGATGTTGTAATTGATGCAGTATGTGGTCTGGCATTGTCATGTTGGAAAATGCAAGGTCTTCCCTGAAAAAGACTGGATGGGAGCATATGTTGTTCTAGAACTTGGATATACCTTTCAGCATTGATGGTGCCTTTCCAGATGTGTAAGCTGCCCATGCCACACGCACTCATGCAACCCCATACCATCAGAGATGCAGGCTTCTGAACTGAGCGCTGATAACAACTTGGGTTGTCCTTGTCCTCTTTACTCCAGATAACATGGTCCCAGTTTTCCAAAAAGAACTGTTTGAAGTTTGATTTGTCTGACCACAGAACAGTTTTCCACTTTGCCACAGTCCATTTTAAATGAGCATTGGCCCAGAGAAAACGCCTGTGCTTCTGGATCATGTTTAGATATGGCTTCTTTTTTGACCTAGAGTTTTAGCCGGCAACGGCGAATGGCACGGTGGATAGTGTTCACGACAATGTTTTCTGGAAGTATTCCTGAACCGATGTTGTGATTTCCATTACAGTGGCATTCCTGTATGTGATGCAGTGCCGTCTAAGGGCCCGAAGATCACGGGCATCCAGTATGGTTTTCCGGCCTTGACCCTTACGCACAGAGATTGTTCCAGATTCTCTGAATCTTTGGATGATATTATGCACTGTAGATGATGATAACTTCAAACTCTTTGCAATTTTCGCTTTTCTCTGAGAAACTCCTTTCTGATATTGCTCCACTATTTTTGGCCACAGCATTGGGGGAATTGGTGATCCTCTGCCCATCTTGACTTCTGAGAGACACTGCAACTCTGAGAGGCTCTTTTTATACCCAATCATGTTGCCAATTGACCTAATAAGTTGCAAATTGGTCCTCCAGCTGTTCCTTATATGTACATTTAACTTTTCTGGCCTCTTATTGCTACCTGTCCCAAATTTTTTGGAATGTGTAGCTCTCATGAAATCCAAAATGAGCCAATATTTGGCATGACATTTCAAAATGTCTCACTTTCAACATTTGATATGTTATCTATATTCTATTGTGAATAAAATATAAGTTTATGAGATTTGTAAATTATTGCATTCCTTTTTTATTCACAATTCGTACAGTGTCCCAACTATTTTGGAATCAGGTTTGTCCTTTAGATATTCACCTTCCCCTTTGTTAAGTGACTAATTATTCTAATTCTGTTCATCAAATGTCAGTTATGTTCATACAAATATTTACACGTTAAAACATTTGTTGGAAATAAAAGCAGTTGAAAATGAGAGGACGTTTCTTTTTGTTGCTGTGTTTTGATTATAATCAATATTAATTAGAACTGATTTTATTAATTAGTTGTTGCAGCCCTGGTCTTCATGACCTTTAACATCACTGGCTCAACAGCAGAGTTGGTTACTAAATCAGTCAACAATTACCACGTTCTTTAGAAACATGAATACAGGATTAGCTTTCTTCACCAAATAACTAAATTGATCTGGAATGACGACTCACCTCCTCTGATCCACAGTCACACTCTTCGCCCACATCCACCAGCTTGTTCCCACAGAAGGGGGCACTGTATGCCTCGTCCGGCCGTGGTGTGTTCAGCAGACAGCGGCCACCTGAGTTCAAGATCATCTTCTCAAAGTCATCAGCACTACAGCTGCTAAAGTTACGAGAACCACTGAGGACAAAAAAAGCGGGTCAAAACTAAAATCTCAGCATACTGAAATTTGAAAAACTAAAACATACACAAAAAACACTCACGTTGCCCCTGAGTTCATAATGCAGTGTGTGACATCGCATTTACAGTTTCGACCATCATCATGATTCATCCCAAGATTGTGACCCAGCTCATGAGCCACGATGGAGGAAAATGACATCACATTATTATTGGTGAACTGAGGGAAAAATGCACACATATACATACAAAGACAGATATTTAGATACTGGTGAAAGTCACTGTTCAGCAGACACTGACTAACAGTATGTGTGAGTATCTGTAGCATATGAGAAGTGGATCAGAGACATTATACCGCATTAATTCCACCACCATGACTTCTGGAGCAAGCTGTGCCAACGAAAGCCATGCCTGCTGTTCCACCAAATCCTTTCTTTCTGTAAAAAGATAGAGAAAGAATCAGACAGGCAATTTCTGCAGCCATAACTACACATAATTTATAGAGCAATTAATATAAAGTGGACACAATGGAAAACTGGATTTTTTCTTTACAATGCAAGGACTTTCTCTTTTGGGCACCGATCATTTATAGAGAGCTACTAGCACAAAAACTAATCTGTTTTTTAATTTGCTTGGAAAAAGTGTTTCCAGCTACGAGCAAGTCCTGAATACTGCAAGATCTACCTTAACAGGCTTATACAATGCGAGTAATGACTGTTAAATATTGTTCCCTCAGAACATATCCCTAAAACTTTTATACATATATCAGTTATTAAACCACTTTTTAAAAAGCCAAATCTTGACTCATGTAATAAGAATAATTAAAGACCTAAACTTTTCATTTTATGTCAAAATAATTAATATAAAATAGCTGTCCCTCCCTAGACCAAGCTGCAGAGAAATTAAGTAAATTATGGTGTGCAGCAAGGCTTTGTACTAGGTCCTTTTACCTATGTTCCCTGTACAAGCTCCATTTGGGTGATATTACTACTAATTTATTGATTATATTATATTATATTATATATGTTCTCATGACACACTTCTAACATCTGATATAAATTAACAGAGAAAGGCCCGTACAGGATGAGCTGTGCACTGTCATGACGACGAAGGCGAACTAGCTCTTTCTCTCTCCATTGAGTAAAGCGGCCCAGCACCTCTCCAGCACTGCCTTCAGTATTGATGAAGTTCTGCATAGTCCAGATCTCCAGCCCCACCAAAACAATACGAATATTCAGAGCCATGTACATCTAAGGGGAAGCAGGAAAAATAGATCAAGTGAGAAAATCACTAAGCCTCTTAATAATCACAATTTTTAGTGATATATAAATAATAATTTTTAACGTGACAAATAAATGTGAATTGAATAAATTACATTCTTTGCATCCATCATAAAATATGCAAGAAAACTTACACTATCAACATAATTAGCAATCTGAACCATCTCCTCACGTACTGCTGTATGATTCCTGTTTTTGTAGTTATACTGTAGAAAAGAGAAAAACGAAAAGGCTTTCAGAAATTGGGCACTTCTCACATTGGACAATTCTCACATTGATGCTTTAATGACCCAGGCAGGGGGGAATCACATTTTTCATCCCACACTTCTCCAAATGTTTAATAAAGGTCTCCACTCTTTCATTTAATTATCTTCCACTATTTGTTCTAAATTTAAGTGCAACTGGCTGACATTTCCCTGAGTGTAACATAACCATCAGACAATGAGAAAAGAGAAGATGGTAGAGAGAGAAGATTTACATGACTTACTCTCTCATTATCCACCACCAGAAGCAGTTCCACATAATGTGTCTGGTGCAGCACTGCCCTCTTTTTCTGTTTGGAAAGACAGACAAAGAATTTAGTGTTATTTTCAGCTGTGTTTGCTAAGGCAAGCATCACTATTATTATGATTTATCTTTTCAAATTCAATTCTTCTTATGCCATTAAAAATATATATATATATAATAATTTTAATACAGTTCACAAGACTAACTGAAGGTTGTTTAAAGTTGCAAGCAATCTAATGATCAACCATTGTTTGTAGTATGGATTCATTTATTAGTTTGACTTCGCCTAAGGGTGTACACTTTTTTGTGATAAATGATGACCTTGCAAATCAGCCCATTCCTAAAACATAAAAGCAACCACACTGTCACATACATATAAAAGAAAAAAGTATGATACTTTTCATGATATTCATTTGAAAGCCACGTTTCTAACATCTGTCATCTTAAAAATATGTCTAAATTACGACATATGCACTCAATGCAAAATGCTGAATAGTTAGTTCATGTGCTCATGACCTCAAAACTATATTTTTGTAATGCTCTACTAGGTGGTTTCCCTGTACGCTTAAAAAACAAACTCCATCTGGTCCAAAACGCAGCAGATGGAGTTCTTACTAGAACCAGGAAGTCCATATTAGCCCGGTTCTGTCAACACTGCACTGGCTCCCTATTAAACATTGTATATATTTTAAAATATTGCTTATTTCTTACAAAGCATTAAATGGTTTAGCTCCCCAGTACTTGAGTGAGCTATAAAGGCATTATACTCCTTCACGTCTATAGCGGTCTTAAAATTCTGGCCAGTTGATAATACTTAGAAGATCAAAATCAAGTGCTGGTAGTAGATCCTTTTCTTATTTAGCACCAAAACTTTGGAACAGTCTTCCTAGCATTGTTTGGGAAGCAGACACACTCTGTCAGTTAAAAACACATCTCTTTACTATGGCATACACATAGAAAATGATCAATTTCTATTATTCGAATCAGTTAAATGATTGTTAGGCTACATTAACTAGGTCAGCTGGAACCAGGAACACTTCCTATAACAATCAATGTACTCGTTTACATCATAAGAAGAATGGCATCTACGCTAATATTAGTCTCTCTGTTTATCCCAAGTTTACTGTAGTCAGCCGAATCCGGGCCGTATCCACAGAGATTGTGTCAACTAGACTCTTCCCTGTGAAGGCCTCATCGACTCGACAGCCAGTGGCACTGAACCTCAACAAGCCTGTCTCCAGTCTGATGACTGATCTTCAACCAGATGGAACAGGACAACTATTCTGAATGTTCCAATGTAATCTGACTTCTGACTTGTGATGCTGCCTGAATCATAATCATGCACTGTTCGTTCACTAACCAGAGGAGAAGTTACACATGTGGTTCATTTTGTTAATTAGTTTGATTAGTCTTTTTAAGCTCTGTGTTTTGTTCTGTTCATTGTCTGTTATTGTTGTGATAAGCTTGGTTGTTCTGTAATAAGTTCTTGTAATGAAGTTAAACTGTTGCAATTAGATACATTCACCTCATCTTTGCAACCCAGCCGTGACAAGTTGGGGACATTTAATATTCAGCAATAACATTAAATTGACTGCATTGACACTATTGGATGAAAACTGAGCAGGATGATGACCACTGTTTTCTGCAGACCTGCTTTATAACTGAATTTAACTCATTTCATAACTGATGTACTTTACATAGTTATTAAACCAACTTAAAATGAATTAAAACACATAATTGATCATTATTTTCCAGTTTGTCACTGTAAAACGGTTTTGAAACAGTCTTTGTTTGAAACTAAGCACTATATAAATAAAGTTGACTTGACAAGTATAATAATTGCCCTTTATTTGTCATTGTACTAAACCTAAAACCAATTCTTCTTCTTCTTCTTCTTCTTCTTCTTATTATTATTATTATTATCTTAAAAATACTTATTTTGCTTTAAGTTAACAGTGCATGTTTTTCTACAGGATGCACTAAAAGAGAAGAGTGGCAATCTACATGCAGATTTTGTTTTTATTTCTTACTGTTAAAATAGACTTTAATTTTAAAACACAATTTGATGTTTTATAACATTCAGAAATACTACAAGAAATCCAGTTATGACAGTGTACAATATTTAAACACTTGTAAATGAACTTACACCATCATGCACAAGTACACTACTATAACATACATGCACATACACATTTTCTTTTTGCAGAAGTCCAACATTCACTTTTAATTATCTGTGTTCTAGTCTAAAGCATGTGCAATTGCTCATGTCATTATTGGGATTTGGAATGACTTACCCTGTTTAAATGGCTGCTTTGACCAAAGGTGATGTTATGGACATGGCTGTCTGTAGGTTGCCTTGGTGAAGCTTCATCATCATGGTTATGAAAGTGAGGCGTTCCACAGGTGAGAGGTTCTGTCTCTACATCCTCCAAACGATACACCAAGTGCTCATCACTAGAGGAACCTTCCAACGGTTCAATACCGAAACTGGTGCCCTCTGTGTTGATAACACCCCTAAGGTACATACAGGTTACTCACTTAACATATAACAGATTTTGACAAGCAGAGAGCTTTGGAAAACTGCTAGAAAGAGTTAAGAGTTTAATTTTATCTCTTGGGAATGACTGAGTAAAGGTGTATACAGGATTCCCACACTTTCTGATCAATGTATTTTCATGACTTTTCTAGTCATTCAACCCTCTACGCACACCTTGGCAATAGAATCACCACTGGCTAGTACATTTTTTAGTTTACTCGCCAGACTGATATAGAGGATTCCACCAAATCAGTTTATCTTTGTAAAAAAGCACAGCTTAACATACACTCTAACATTAGTCAATCAAGCCTTATATTATGATAATCAAACACAATTTAATGACAGAAGTTTAGTAATTTTAATTTTTATTTTAATTTGCCATTTTAACTGAACTTAGGACTGGTGGTGGTGCTTAAGATATTGCTGGTCATTCAGTGTTTCTGTAAAAAAAATAGATAATAGTAATAGATAATAGTAATTATTATTAAAAGAATTCTACTATTAATAACAATATACAACACACTAAGGATTGATGAGCTGCTGGGTTCGTGAATATTAATCATGTCAGCGTTCACTCAAACTGATTTGCTGAAATCAAAATAGGGATGCTAATAGATGAGCGCCAGCCAATGAGACTTCTACTTGACCATTAGTTCCGCCCACATGTAGCGCGTCAATTCTGTGTGGACTCTCGTGCTCTCTCTCTCTGCGCCTTCACACTAGAGTTTATGGTACGTCAAATACAGCTGCGCATCAATTGAGCTGAATTGAAATAGCTACAGATCGCTTGAAGGAGAGTGAATCTCTCAAGCGCTCGGTCACAGTGTTCAGCATGTGAAAATATATCTATGCTAAACTTATACTTAGCCTCTAACACACACACACACACTTAGCCAATGGCTAATGATAGACATTTAGTCACCTAAAGTGAAGATTTACTAGCATTGTAGAGGGTTGTCATTTGTGACATCTGTTTAGGTTGTGTTCATTTTCATGTCTTTTATTTTGAAAATGTCATAGAATTGTCATCATGTTCCATGGTTCCATGTCATGTGATTCCTTGCACATGTGATCCTCATGTGATCCTGTCATATGTTTCCTTAGTATGTGCCTTGCTTTCATTGGTTCATGTTTCATTAGTTCTGTCTGTCCATTGGTTGTTTTTGTCATGTGCTTCCGTATGACATGTGCTTGTTCATGTGAGGTCATGTGCTCATGACCACAAGGCTAGATTATTGTAATGCTCTATGGGTGGTTGCTCTGCACACTTAATAAATTAAACTCCAGCTGGTCCAAAACGCAGCAGATAAGAGTTCTTACTAGAACCAGGAAGTCCATATTAGCCTGGTTCTGTCAACACTGCACTGGCTCCCTATTATTAAGCTGTTTCATTGTGACATCACAACGAAACATTAGCATATTGCCCGTCCACTTATTGCGTGTGCACGCCGCACAGAGACTAGAGAAACCTTGAACACTGCAGCGGATACTGGATAGCATCATGTCGAGAAGACGCTGTGCTCTACAATGTGTTTGTGTTTCCTATTTTGTAAGTATCTGGCTAACAGGCTAACTCGCCTTATTACTGTCTTACTGAAATACTACTGTAAATCAGCTGTGGGCTGTACTATTACCTAAAACTGTGTATTAATGCAGATTGTCTGTCATTCTTACTATTTTGAGTAAAGATAAAGGATGGAGCAAGATTTGTTTTGCAAACGTTAATGTTTACATCAGCTGGGCTAACCTATGCACTGTTATTGATACAGTTCCCACATGTACACCACAATACATTAGACACACACACAGTTGCAACATCTCATAATGTACCTCAAACTGTGTAGCATCACTGAGAAAAGTCCTGCTCAAGGTTCGGGTTGAAAAATGAGTCGTTTCATCATTGATTTGGACTCGCGCTGGGATTGATGTAAAAATCAACGTCAACGTTACTGTCTTTACAGTGTGTACTATCACTGAGCTTTAGGAACAGGAAGCCTCCTGAACGGAGCTGGAGTTCAGTTATGGTAATGAACGTTTGTTTCCGAAATGGGCCATCTGACCAATCAGAGCAGAGTAGGCTTACAGAAAGGAGGGATTTAGAGAGACTGATTCATCCATCGAGTCATTTGAGAATCATTGAACATTGTGGTGATGTGCAATGTATATTATGAGAAAAATGTTGTTGTTTTTTTACATTTTTGATGCATGTAAACCTTTTGTTGGAGACCTCCAAAACAAAATTAGGAAATTTTTAAATAGCATAATAGGGCATAATATAATAAAATGGCATAATAATCTTTACAACAGAACTAAACTGAGCTGTTGTACAGCCAAAATTATTATTTTTTTCTGTTATCACTGTAAAGCTGCTTTGAAACAATATGTAGCACCATAAAGTACAATAAAGTTTTCATGCACGTGAACGTCTCAGTTACGTATGTAACCCTCGTTCCCTGAGGAGGGAATGGAGACGTAACGTCAGTGACTGATGAATGGGGGTTTCGCTTAGAAGCCTATCATCTTCGAGATCTTAGAAAGTGCCCAATGCCATGGGCATGTGGAATTTGCATGCGTAACTCCGCCCCACCGCGTGGGTATATAAGGAAGTACGCAGGCACATCGCATTATGTTTACCTGCTGAGGAGCCAAGACTGAACTCTGGCCGCTCCAGCGGTACAGCGGAGTGGCAGAGGGACGCTACGTCTCCATTCCCTCCTCAGGGAATAAGGGTTACATATGTAACCGAGACGTTCCCTTTTGTTCAGTCACTCCGAGTAACGTCAGTGACTGACAAATGGGGGTCCCAATATAATCCCGCCACTCGGCTGTCTTCCAGTGCCCTGCGTAAGCGCGAGCTCCCTGTCGTAAGACTAGTACAGACGAAGGACTCCCACTTATCAAAGGAATACCAAGGTACACTGGGAAGCATATTCCAGGAGGAACATGCACCAGGATGCCTACCCGTAGGGAGAACTTAGAAATAAACATGACCACTAGGGACTGCATATGGGAGATTCTGGGGAACCAGCCGAAAGTGGACTTTTAACCCCAGGGTGGCAAGGTTGCCAAGGGAAAACACCTGCTCGAGGAGGCTTATGGTGGAAATACACGTGTGGGGGTTGCCCGGAGGGGGAAACATGCACATGGAGGCACCTGGCCTGACACGAGGGTCTGGGCGAGTGCGCAGACTTACTGGTGTCGCCGTCGACAGTGCTGGAGGAGCTCAGGGCTTCCGGGAAGCTCACCTGAGAATATAATCGCACGTAACCAGTCCGAGGAGTGGAATGGCGAGCAAGCAAAGACACCTAAGCCTAATCCATTACCGGCCACTAGTAGAGGTGAGTACATAGTCGGAAACAGGCTCCACTCGGAGATTGTAAAATTTGGCGAATGTGTTAGGTGTCGCCCAGCCTGCAGTTCTGCAGATGTCTGTTAGCGAAGTGCCATGCGCTAAAGCCCAAGAGGAGGCCACACTCCGAGTAGAGTGGGCCCTGACCCCAAGGGGGCATGAACGCCCCTGCGTCTGGTAAGCAAAACAATGGCGTCCACTATCCAGTGGGACAACCTTTGCTTTGAGAGAGCCTTTCCCTTCAGCTTCCCACCATAACAGACAAAGAGCTGGTCTGAGGTCCTGAAACACTGCATCCTGTCTACATAGGCGCGGAGGGCACGTACTGGACAGAGCAGTGCCAAGGCTGGGTCTGCCCCCTCCAAAGGCAGCGCTTGCAGGTTCATCACCTGGTCTCTGAACGGTGTGGTGGGAACCTTGGGCACATATCCAGGCCGGGGTCTCAGGATCATGTGAGAATTGGCCGGCTCGAATTCCAGGCACACTTCGTCAACCGAAAATGCCTGCAGGTCCCATACCCTCTTGATGGAGGCCAATGCGACCAGGAGCTCTGTCTTCATTGACAGGAACTTAAGATCAGCTGATCGCAAAGGCTCAAAGGGAGGCCTCTGCAGAGCATCTAAGACTACTGAGAGGTCCCAAGAGGGTACGAGGGGAGCACGAGGAGGATGTAGCATCCTGGCACCCCTCAGGAACCTGATGACCAGGTCGTGCTGACTTACCTTTTTGTTCTCCAAGAGGTCGTGGTAGGCAGATATAGCGGCCACGTATACCTTGAGGGTGGAAGGAGACAGCCTTCGTTCCAACCCTTCCTGGAGAAATGAGAGTATGGACCCAATCAGGCATTTCCAGGGGTCTTCTTGGCAAGAAGAGCACCAGGTGACGAAGAGGTTTCACTTCAACGCAGAGGCGTATCTCGTAGGATCCTCCCTCAGAGGAATTGCCCAGGGAGGGGCTGTCGCAAGGAGTACTAGTTCTGGAAACCAGGTCCAGCCGTGCCAGTACGGGGCGACCAAAAGGACCTGCTCCTTGTCCTCCCTAATCTTGCACAGTGTGTACGCGAGAAGGCTCACTGGGGGAAACGCATACTTGCGTAGGCCCCGCGGCCAGCTGTGCACCAGTGCATCCGTGCCAAGCGTGCCCTCAGTCAGGGAATAATACAGGTGGCAATGGGAAGAGTCATGGGAGGCTAACAGGTCTACCTGTGCGTTGCCGAACTGTTCCCAGATCAGCTGGACCGTCTGGGGATGGAGTTGCCATTCCCCCGGAAGTAGCTGAAACTGAGAGAGCTCGTCGGCTGGCCGGTTCAGGACTCCCGGGACATGGATAGCATGAAGGGACCTCAGATGCTTCTGACTCCATAGGACGAGATGGCAGGCGAGTTGAGACATACGGCAGGAGTGCAGACCACCCTGATGGTTGATGTACGCTACTGTGGTCATGTTGTCTGACCGGACTAGCACGTGTTGACCCTTGAGCAGGGCTCGAAAGCGGTGCAGGGTGAACCGTACTGCCACCAACTCGAGGCAATTGACATGCAGGCGGTGCTGGGATCCTGTCCAGGAGCCCGTGGCAGCATGTCCATTGCACATGGCACCCCAGCCCGTGGCAGAGGCATCTGTTGATGCAACAATATGCCTGGAAACTCGTTCTAAGGGCATGCCGGCCCGTAGAAAGCTGAGGTCCAGGCCCGAGTCACTGGAACCCGGAGCGTGTCCGACTGCCATGCCCATCTCGGGACTCGATCGCGAAGCCAGTGCTGAAGCTGTCCCATATGAAGCAATCCGAGCGGCGTTACTGTGGCTGCAGATGCCATATGCCCCAAGAGCCTCTGAAATAATTTCAGTGGGACCGCAATCTTGCTCTCGATTTGACTGAGGCAATTCAGCAGTGACTGCTCGCGCTCTCTCATAAGCTGCGCGCACATGGCGACAGAGTCGATTTCCATACCGAGAAAAGAGATCCTCTGCACTGGGCAGAGTTTGCTCTTTTCCCAGTTGACCTGAAGGCCCAGACGGGCTAAGTGCTGATATGCCCGCCCCTCGAAGGCAAACCGTAGAAACGGTCTGTGTCGAGGAATAATGGAGACATGGAAGTAGGTGTCCTTCAGGTCGATCGCTGCAAACCAATCTGCTGGATGAACGCATTCGAAAAGGCGTTTCGCTGTCAACATCCTGAACGGAAGCCTGTGATGGGATCGGTTCAGGACGTGCAGGTCCAGGATTGGTCATAACCCACCGGTTTTCTTGGGTACAATAAAGTAGGGGCTGCAGAAGCTGGACTTCATTTCGGCTGGAGGGACAGGCTCGATCGCACCCTTCGCCAGCAGAGTGGCGATCTCCGCATGCATGACTGGAGCATTGGGGCCCCAGCATGGTGTATCGGACTCCCTGGAAGCGGGGAGGAGCCTGAGCGAACTAAATCGCATAGCCGAGCCTGATGGTCCTCGTGACCCAGCGGGACAGTCCGGGAAGCTATAGCCAGGCTCCCAAGAACTGCACCAGCGGGGTCATTCGGACCACAGATGTACCCTGGGTGGGGCAGCGAGGCAGCGTGGCTGGCCCAGACGTGGGAGGCATAGAGTCCTGTGGAAGGACGAGCGTTCCATGGGGGGTTTGCTCTGAGAGGAGGCTGGCGACAGAGAGGGACGAGAGCGGCGTGGACATCACCCGGCCCAGGGAGCGTGCAGTCACCTTCGTCGCCCGGAGGGCGAGGTCGGTGGCAGCACGCAGCTCATCTGAGCCCTGGGTCAGCTCTGCCCTCGTGCATGTCACACAGCACCTTAGCCTGGTAGGCCTGAAGGATAGCCATGGCATGCAAAGAGGCGGCGGCCTGCCCCGCAGCTCTGTAGGTCATCGCCACCAAGGATGATGTGAATCTACAGGCCTTGGAGGGGTGCTTTGGGTCGCCACGCCAGGTTGAAGCACCCTGCGGACACAGTTGCATCACAACAGAGCGTTCAACTGGGGGAACGTGGCCTGACGGGTGTCAGAACGTGCCGCCCCCAAAAACCAATCGTCCAACCGCGAGCACTCAGGCCGGGGCAGAGGGTTCCACTCCAACCCGAGACTCGCGGCTGCCCGGGCAAGCATGGCTGTCAGCTCTGGGTCCGACTCAGGCAATACTGGCACACCCGAAGGCGGCAGCACAGCCGTGAGAACATGACTTATCCACAAATGCTGCCTGAGCGTGCTGTAAGCCCAAACACGCCAGACAGTGATTGTGCCCATCAGAGGGCGGCAGAGACCGGCCGCACCCAGACAAGACATCCTGAAAAGGACGCGCCACGTGTGAGCTCTTTTGTGAGAGGAAAGCCTCGCAATCGATGCCGAAGCGCCCAGGGAAACGCACACCAGCTGGATGCAGACCACTGCACAGATCAGCAGGCATGAAGTATGCGATCGCTGGAACGTGCTGTAACACCAACACTGACTGGAAAGCTGCTCGTCTCAAAGAAATTAACTCAGAAAGGCTTTGCGGAGTGAAGAGTAGGTACTCTTGGCTCCGAAGCAGAAACAATGCGATGTGCCTGCGTACTTCCTTATATACCCACAAGGTGTGTTATGTGCTTTCCAAATCATGTCCAATCAACTGAATTTACCACATGTGGACTCCAATCAAGTTGTAGAAACATCAAGGATGATCAGTGGAAACAGGATGCACCTGAGCTCAATTTTGAGTGTCATGGCAAAGACTGTGAATGATTCTGTACAAGTGATTTTTTTATTTTTTATTTAATAAATTTGCAAAGATTTCAAACAAACTTCTTTCACGTTGACATTATGGGGTACTGTTTGTAGAATTGTGAGGAAAATAATGAATTTAATCCAGTTTCGAATAAGGCTGTAACAAAATGTGGAAAAAGTGAAGCGCTGTGAATACTTTCCGGGATGCACTGTATATATAAATATAGTTACTTGTTTTTCATAAATGTATTTTACAATACAAAGAGCAATGTGTAACATTTTACCAGATTTAGTGCTACACTTATGGCTCGTTTCCACTGCACTGATTCAGTTCAGTATGGTACACAATTTTTGCTGTTTCCATTGTCAGAAGTTGTGAATGGTACCCTAGTACCACTTTTTTGGCACCCTTCCATTGGGGTACCTAGCACAGTAGCCCGGTACTAAAGGGTGGAGCTAGACTCACTGCAGAACGTTGATTGGTTGACAGAGAATCGTCACTAGCATGTGCTTTTTTGGCTGTGTTTTTTCTTGCAGCCTGCAGCTTTGGCTCAAACAAAGCATGTCTTCTTGTGACAACAGCCACATGCCGAGAAGCAAGAACAAGATCTGCTGTATGTCCTGTATTGTTTACGGTGTCGCGTTTTTTTTTTTGTGCGAGAATAACGTTGATCACTACACCACACCTATCAAGTAAGGGTGCTGTTGGCAGTGGAAACGCAAGCTGGATCAGGGTTTATGGTCCCGAATCGTACTGAACTGTACTGGTCATTGGAAACGAGCCATAATTTTCACTTTTATTTGTTCCCCACTAACTGTTTAGATTTTATACAATTATTGTGCACATAATTTTTTTTTTGAGTAACTTTTACTGCTGAATTATCCACTAACCTAGTTTATAATGGTACTTTTGTCATAGATTATGATTATATATTTTGTTCATTTGTTGTTTTTCTTTATAATGAAGTCTGCCTCTAGTAGATTGTGTTTAACACACAAAAGAGTGATTATCAGTTCAACACACAGAGGTATAGAAATTCTGCATTGAAAAATACTGCGCTAGTATCGTATCGGCCGATACTCCGAACCCTCTAACCATTTAAAGCTTCTGTGATCTCACCTTAACCCAGAGCACAGGCTGAGTGCTGCAGAAGAGCCCTCCACATCCTCTATGTAACCACTGTAATGACAATGACCCTGATGGAAAACAGAGAGAGAGAGAGAGAGAGAGAGAGAGAGAGAGAGAGAGAGAGAGAGAGAGAGAGAGAGAGAGAGAGAGAAAGAAGCCACAATAAATTCCACTAAGACCAAAAATGTAATTGCCAAGCTTTGACTAACAAACAGCAACATTATTTTCGTTCAAAACCTGAATTAAGCTCAAGGTGTTTTCTTGTCAGGGATCAGAACCTAGTTGGTCTGACAGCTTTACTGTAGGAGGTTAAGAGGTTCTCAACCAGAGAGCAAAGTTCCACTAGGGGGCCTCAGGATGATTTAAACGAGACAAAACAAGCATTAAAATAGGCCAAAGCAGTTAAAAATCAAGACATTTCTCATATTAATTCACTCCATCAACAAAATTTTTTTTCTTTTTCTTTAAAGGAGTAAGGGTTCCCATGGTCTGGATAAATGACAATGAACAAGTCTTAGGTGTCCCCAAAATGTGTCCGTGACACTCAAAATACCCCAGAGATCATTTATTATACCATGCCCAAAAAGCGCCTTTTTGGGTGGAAACAAAAAAAAAAAAAAAAAAAAAAAAATGCAATTTTTGTATGTACATCTTTAAATGAAAATAAGATTCTGCCCCCCCTTTCCAGAAGAGGGCTGTGCCTCTACAGCTCATGCCTCGTATCCTCCAGCAACAACAAAACAGGAGAAAGAGCATGGGGCGGTTTCAATAGAAAACATTTTTGCATTCCACTGTGCTGCTTTTCCATTATTTTAAAAGTAAACATTCACTAGATGCACCTTGCATTTTTTTTTATTTTAAGTTACGCCTGTTTCACACTGGACAGCAGAGCAGAAGCAGCACAGGAGCTTCTTAGGTGTTCTCCTCTGACCACTGTCTGTCATGTGCTTTGATTTATGCTGTTCAGCATACTCTGCTGTGATGTAACCGTGTTCCCCTCCTACTGCCCCACACATATGCATATGTGCATATGAACAAGTATGACATCAGAACCCGGAAATCTAATTTGCCACTGATTCCTTAGATATATTCCTATTGGGTTTTATAATGGGGGCTTTCAATTAATGAGCAAAACAAAGCCTGTAGTAAAAATAAATTGACGATACTTTGACATTTTGTTCTACAACGTACAGTAAACACACTCACACCCAATGCTGTCTTATCTAGTTACTTCATATGTACATAAAAATTACGTTTTCAAAAATTAACTGCTTCAAAATTTGCATTTTCACTATGGGTGTGTGTAATTTACATTGTAGAACAAAACAAAGTATTGTCAAGATTACCATAGGTTTTAATTTTACACATAAATTGAAAAACTCCATTATAAAACTCCATAGGAAAATCTCAAAGGGACCAGCAGATAATTAGCGTTCTGGGTTCTGATGTCATACCTGCACCACTCTATAACATGCTGTATGTAATCTTAAAAGCTAAGATATACTTCTAGTTTTAATAATTTAAAGAGGCTTTTGAAGTTTGGGTAAAAACTCCTGGCAATGATGTGTTTTTGTGTATTTTATTTATTTATTAATTTTCACAGCACTGAATATGATATGGTAACTGTGAAAAACAGAATATGATTTTAAACACTTGCATGACTTTATGGTGAAATGTTATTTTTCGTGTTAACTTTTGACCAAGAACAATGCTCTGTGGCTTTAATTCAGCGTGAATGGTGCATCAAAAATAGACAACATTTTTTGGCACTCAAAGTGCCAAAACGATCACACCTGCACAAGATGTTGTAACGCCTGTTTCACACTAGACATGCAAGCAGCACATAAGCAATGCAGAAGCTGTGCATATGCAGATCACAAGCAGCACGCGCTCATTGTGCTTTCACACTCGCAGGATTTTTCACGTTCAGCTAAACCGTGGCTTGTGTACTGCAAATACAGATGAGTATGAGTCTATTGTGCCACCTTTTTCAGGCGTTCTCCTCAGACCACTATCTGTCAAGTGCTTTGATTTATACTGGGCTGCACACTCTGCTGTAATGCGACTGTGTTCCCCTCCTAGGCTGCATTTAACTCCACTTTAAGAGATGCACTCTCAAACTTTCTTAAGCACTTCCCCTCAGGGGAATCCCCAGCTCAGCCATTTTGAAGTGAATTCAACTTCGTCAAGTGGGTGAATTCATTTTATTTGGACAGACCTTCGGCCCTCGATTTCGACAGAGGGAGCAAGTCTACAATGTACAATTCAGGCAGCTCCATAGACATGGGTTTGTTTGTTTATTAATTTTTTTAATGCCACATTAGCATCAGGGCTATTTACATGGCAATCGAATTCGAACAACTTTTGTGTATAAACCATAATTAAACAATTTAATAATCAATTAAAAAGCAATTTATACCTGTAAGATATTACACTGGACCAGCACGTTTTGGGAAATGGTTGGACGATTGATTCAGCTGCGGGTGCCATCTCCTGGCGAGACGTGGGAATTCATTCAACGCGTGACTCTCACAGTGCATTATGGGTATTTTCTAGCCGTTGAGCGTACATCAGTTGTATACTCATTATTGCAGTGCATTGAGGGATTGAATATTGAGGGCACTCAATAACGTTCACTACGGTTTCGGACACCACTACAAATGACTGCTCCTCAAATAGTGCCCTATTTAAGGGTATAAGGGGAGATTTCGGACACAGCTAAGGTCAATATCACAATCAAGTGTGCCGCACATGTCCTGAAAAGTGAAGCCAAAGCATCTCTAATCGCCCCCAAGGGGTTGGTCCCAGTATAGTTCATAAACGCAGCCATCTCCATGTATTCTAATGGGACGTGAGAAAAACTAAATCAAATTACACTTCAAATACAAAAATAGTTCAAGTTCAAGTGTTAAGTTTGGTTTTAGTTGGTTATTTGATCCTATAAAATCGGAGGTAGGTGGGACGTCATGATTGACAGCTTCTCTGAGTGAAATTGTCACTGAGGCACCAACTGACTTTTTTCGTGATTTTCGGGAGGAGATTGGAGCTTTTAATTTCTTAGCTTTAATTTCTACAGTTTAGCTTTAATTTCTACATTTCCATAACTGTTTATTTCACACCAACATAATGACTTGTTCTGAAGTAAACCGTATGCAATGCAAGCAATGACATTCACATTCAAGTGAACGAGATGGAGGGAAGTTAGCGATGGAAGGGAATAAAAAAAATGGATTTGCAGCCCTATTGTCCTACACATGCATGCATATAATATGCTGTATATATGTAGATTACATGATAAAAGTAATCTTGAATTTAAGATTTAAAGTTTAATTAGTTTTAATCATTTAAACAGCCCTTGGAAGTCTTTCTGTGCAGTGTTTTTGTGCATTTTCTTTCTTTCACAGCACTGAATGTCAAATGGTTACTGTGAAGCAAGGAACACCTCACTTACATAATTTTATGGTGAATTATAGAGCTCAATTTTATTTAATATTTTTGTGTATTTTGAAGAAAAATACTTGCACTGTGGCTTTAATTCAGCATGAGCAGCAAAGCAACGATCACTTCTGCTCTGCTCCTGCTATACGCGCAGCTGCACCGCCTCTGCGTGCAGTGTGAATGCTCTAATCTGTTAACCTAGGCGCTGAAAGAAAAAGAAAAAAACGCTCTGCTTGTGCGTCCAGTGTGAAACAGGCATAAAAGATGCAAGTCCATCTACCATGGAGACATAGAAAAGCAATGGAATGAAATGGCGTGTTCATTAATACAACCAACAACATATTTACTAAACAGCAAATTAGCATGAGAGAGCACGGAAAATGCATAGAAAATGCATGAGGGGTTGGTGCAAGCTCTGAGCATGAATCAGATTGTGAACATCAGACACTGAGCTGCTCTAATGAATCACTATTTCAGAAAAACAAAAGCAGGATCACTTGATGAAACCATTGGTTTCCAAAAAAGCAGTATCACAGTTCTCTGGAGAAGTTTATCCTCTTGGCTAAATTGCTTATACTTGGGATTAGTGATATGAACAAACCCCTAATCCTAAATATTAAATGTCTGCACATAACTCGTCCATTAACTTTTTAAAGAAATGTTGCCTTAGCAACTAATTCAAATAAAATTAATTTAAAGTATTAAAATGACTAAAACTGAACAATATTAATTAAAGCCAAATAGAATTTTTTTAAATGACAAAAGCACATAACAAAATTACTAAAAATAAAATTGTAATGATATATAAATAATACCAAACAAAAACACTGACAACAACTGACATCCAACAGACAATAAAACCGTTAATAGTAGAAAAAAAAAAAATCCCCAAAACCACTCAGACCTTTGCAACCTCTTAGCAACACCACACACTTGTAGCAACAAATTTTGTGTGGGAAAGCCAAAAGAGGATTTTTTTTTAGGAAATATAATAAAATATCGGAAATGATAATGCTAAACATGCTATTTGGAATTGCTGGAGTCACATAGCATCTATAGTTGTTTCTAGGCATTGTGCTTTAAAAAAAAAGCACTGCAATTCCCATCATGTCAGACATACCCACCATGAGTCAGTAAAAAGTGCTGTTTCAAAGCCTCCATGCTAGACCAAATGAGGCGTTCCTCAGCATTTGCAAAAGTATCAGGGTAACTACCTGTTTAAGTTGACATTTTTCTCTCTAATAAACACACACACACACACACACACACACACACACACACACACACACACACACATACATACACACGAGAGAACAAACCCTTTTACTTTTTAACTCTAATCACTCTCATGGCATGAAGCTGCTAAACAAGGGAATGGGTCTTAATGATGTAGAGAATGACACTCCAACTCTCTGAAATGGTTGTGTGTGAAAATCCCAGTAACTGAGCAGATTGTGAAATACTCAGAGCGGCCCGTCTGGCACCAACAACCATGTCATGCTCAAAATTGCTTAAATCACCTTTCTTTCCCATTTTGACATTCAGTTTGGAGTTCAGGAGATTGTCTTGACCAGGACCACACCCCTAAATGTATTGAAGCAACTGCCATGTGATTGGTTGATTAGATAATTGCATTAATGAGAAATTGAACAGGTGTTCCTAATAATCCTTTAGGGAGTGTATATATACACACACACACACAAATATATTTAAAAGATACACAAGTTTCAATAGAAATTATATCACATAAGCATATTTCAGTTTACCATAAATGTTTGTCAGAATATTCAGTAGTACACTTTATCCATATTTTAAAGACAATAGAAGTATTCAAGAAATTACATATAAAGATGTCCTATTTAACTGGGTAAAAAAAAAAACACTCTAGAGTTCAGCTAATTGCATTTAATATTAATTTAAACTACATTTTAATTTACAAACCCGATTCCAAAAAAGTTGGGACACTGTATAAACTGCGAATAAAAAAAACTATTTATATAGCGCTTTCTACAAGTCCAATTGTTTCAAAGCAGCTTCACAGTGTTAACAGGAAAATAATGCAACAGAATTTGATTCGGCTGTACATCCGGTCTGGTGAAAATGGTGATCCAGCTAATTTCAGTTATCAAATAGTGTCAGTGCGGGCAGATCGGTAATATAGTTGAAATTTAGGTGTCCCCAACTGAGCAAGCCAAAAGCCAAAGCCAAAGGCAACGGTGGCAAGGAACCAAAACTCCTTCAGGGCCAGAATGGAGAAAAAAACCTTGGGAGAAACCAGGCTCAGTCGGGTGCCAGTTCTCCTCTGGCCGACGAACAAACAGTGTATGATGAACAAGATGGCGCCGCAGTGTTCGGTCGCCGTTCAGGTCGCTCCGCGAAGACTGTGCTTTTATTTATTATTTTACTCTCAATTTTTACAAATTTATCATCCGCATTGATCTGCATTGATCTGAAAACACTGGTTACACTGGACTGTTTCAGGACACTTTCACCAATCCTCTGTGGCCATCTGAGATTCGTCGGAACGCCGAGTTGAACAATGGCCAGTCGAGTCGAAGGCGAAGAATCAAGAAACACCGCGAGAAACGTGCTGGGATTCGCAACAGACTGAGGAAAAGGGCATTCAGCCCACCTCTCTCGAGCATTCTGCTCTCAAATGTCCAATCCTTGGAGAATAAGATGGACGATCTTAGAGCCAGGATAAGTTTTCAACGGGACATGAGAGACTGTAACATCTATTGTTTGTTTGAAACATGGCTCACGCCCGCGGTCCCAGACACAGCTGTGATGCCGTCTGAGAACTTCTCTGTTTTTCGGATGGACAGAACAGCCGAGGCCGGTAAATCTAAAGGCGGTGGAGTGTGTTTCATGATCAACAAGAAATGGTGCGATCCCAGGAACATCTCCGTTCTTTTGCGATCCTGCTCGCCTCACCTGGAACATTTAACAATCATTTGCCGCTCATTCTATCTGCCGAGGGAGTTTTCCTCGGTCATCGCCACTGCCGTTTACATTCCACCACAGGCAGACACAGGGCTGGCTTTATCTGGCCTTCATGATGTTACCAGCAGCTTCATAAACACCCCGATGCTGCATTCATTGTCGCGGGCGATTTTAACAAAGCAAACCTAAAGAAAGTCTTGCCAAACTTTCACCAGCACGTCTCCTGTCCTACATGAGGAGCAAACACACTGGATCATTGCTACTCTTTGTTTAAGAACGCCTATAAAGCTCGTTCACTACCAGCTTTTGGCAAATCGGATCATGCCGCCATTTTCCTCACACCTGAATACAGACAAAGGCTCGTTCAGGAACCCCCGGTGAGGCGGGAAGTTAAACGTTGGTCACCCCATTCAGAGACCGCGCTACAGGCAGCTCTTGAGTTCATCTGACGTCAACGAGTTCACGGATGTGGTGCTTTGCTTCATCAACACGCTTACAGAGCAAGCCACACAAACAATAACAATAATGTCCTTCTCAAATCAGAAACCGTGGGTGGACAATTCAATCCGCGCTGCAGTGAACACACGCACTGCCGCATACAACGCCGGTCTCCTAACAGGGAATATGAATGACTATAAATCATCCTGCTATGCTCTCCGGACGCGCAGTTAAAGCCGCAAAGCTACGTTATAAGGATCGAGTGGAGCCTCATTTCGGGTTGTTTACATCTATCTTTAATGAGTCCCTCGCTACATCTGTGGTCCCCACCTCCTTCAAAAAAAATCCACCATCATCCCTGTCCCTAAGAACAGTAAACCCTCTTGCCTAAATGACTATCGTCCAGTGGCTCTCACGTCTATAGTCATGAAGGTCTTAAAAACACCATTTGCTCCTTCATTCCTGAGGACCCTCTTAAGTTTACCTATCGTCCCAATAGATCGACTGAAGATGCCATCTCTCATGTCCTCCACTCCTCCCTCACTCACATCGACAGCAAAAGTGGGAACTACGTAAGGCTGCTATTTATTGACTATAGCTCAGCCTTTAACACCATAGTTCCCATTAAGCTAACCTCCAAACTCCTGGATCTCGGCCTGAATTCTTCTCTCTGCCACTGGATTGAAGACTTCCTCACTGGCAGGCCTCAGGTGGTGAGAGTAGGCCAGTTCACCTCCACCTCCATCACCCTGAGTGTGGGAGCTCCACAGGGCTGTGTCCTGAGTCCCCTGCTCTACTCTCTCTACACGCATGACTGTTTGTCCACACACAGCTCCACCTCTATCATCAAATTTGCTGATTATACTGTTGTCCTGGGCCTCATTTCCAACAACGAGATGGCATACTTGGACGAGGTGGAGCAACTAACATCATGGTGCCAGGACAACTGTCTCTCTCTGAATGTTGGCAAGACCAAAGAACTGATTGTGGACTTCAGGAAAAGACAGCAATGGACATACTCCCCTCTCATGATCAGCGGGTTACTGTGTAACAACCTGTTATAAACCTGCTTGCACATTATACTTTGTACATTTCTGTTAACCACATATTTATAAGTCTACAGTTTACTCACTGCACAGTTTATTTCACTTATTTTATTCCACTTCTTTATTTTAATTTATTTTATATATATATATATATATATATATATATATATATATATATATATATATATATATATATATATATATATATATATATATATATATATATATATAGTACTTTTTTATTCTATTTCTATTATAATTTCCTCCTTGTGTTTTTAACTGTGAATTTGCACTGTCCATGGAGCAGACCTGTTTACATTTCACTACCGGTTGTATATTCTGTATATAATCGTGTATGTGACAAATAAAACTCTTGAATCTTGATTATAATTTACAAATCTCGTAAACTTATATTTTATTCACAGTAGAATATAGAAAACATATCAAATGTTGAAAGTGAGACATTTTGAAATGTCATGCCAAATATTGGCTCATTTTGGATTTCATGAGAGCTACACATTCAACATGTTTGGGTATAAAAAGAGCCTCTCAGAGTGGCAGTGTCTCTCAGAAGTCAAGATGGGCAGAGGATCACCAATTCCCCCAATGCTGCGGTGAAAAATAGTGGAGCAATATCAGAAAGAGAAAAATTGCAAAGAGTTTGAAGTTATCATCATCTACAGTGCATAATATCATCCAAAGATTCAGAGAATCTGGAACAATCTCTGTGCGTAAGGGTCAAGGCCGGAAAACCATACTGGATGCCCGTGATCTTCGGGCCCTTAGATGGCACTGCATCACGTACAGGAATGCTACTGTAATGGAAATCACAACATGGGCTCAGGAATACTTCCAGAAAACATTGTCAGTGAACACAATCCACCGTGCCATTCGCCGTTGCCGACTAAAACTCTATAGGTCAAAAAAGAAGCCATATCGAAACATGATCCAGAAGTGCAGGCGTTTTCTCTGGGCCAAGACTCATTTAAAATGTACTGTGGCAAAGTGGAAAACTGTTCTGTGGTCAGATGAATCAAAATTTCAAGTTCTTTTTGGAAAACTGGGACGCCACGTCATCCGGACTAAAGAGGACAAGAACAACCCAAGCTGTTATCAGCGCTCAGTTCAGAAGCCTGCATCTCTGATGGTATGGGGTTGCACGAGTGCGTGTGGCATGGGCAGCTTACACATCTGGAAAGGCACCATCAATGCCGAAAGGTATATCCAAGTTCTAGAACAACATATGCTCCCATCCAGACGTCGTCTCTTTCAGGGAAGACCTTGCATTTTCCCTGTATTAGACAAGAATGGGACAACATTCCTATTCCTAAACTTGAGCAATTTGTCTCCTCAGCCCCCAGACATTTGCAGACTGTTATAAAAAGAAGAGGGGATGCCACACATGGCCTTGTCCCAACTTTGAGATGTTTTGATGCAATGAAATTTAAAATCAACTTATTTTTCCCTTAAAATGATAAATTTTCTCAGTTTAAACATTTGACATGTCATCTATGTTGTATTGAATAAAATATTGAAATTTGAA
This sequence comes from Paracanthobrama guichenoti, assembly GCA_018749465.1. Classification (NCBI taxonomy): domain Eukaryota; kingdom Metazoa; phylum Chordata; class Actinopteri; order Cypriniformes; family Gobionidae; genus Paracanthobrama; species Paracanthobrama guichenoti. The sequence goes on along the minus strand of CM031950.1, from coordinate 30,607,252 downwards.
ACTTCCACATCATTGCATTCTGTTTTTATTCACAATCTGTACAGTGTCCCAACTTTTTTAGAATCGGGTTTGTAATTGGAATTAACATTTACATCAAATTACATTTAGTTTGCAGTTAAGTATATTCTTTGAAAGTATATTTATTTCCATAATAATGACGCTTTTTAAAAGTATGCTAAAGTGTACTTATTTTTCCCCAGTTTAAGGCAGCAATGAAATTCTCAAAGGTAACCTCACAAATTCACTGTCACGCTATTACCGCATAAACAAAATTTTGGAAATCGGTCTCAGGCTATTACAAAAAATAAAATAAAATAAAATAAAATAAAATAAAATAAAAATATTCTCAAGGAAGCATGGTAGTGGGCTTGTTTTTAGTGACGCACAGGCATTCTTTATTCTTTTTATTTATGTAAATCCAGATAATTGATTAACTGTATTGAAGCAAAACATCGATTGAAATTAAGATACAAATTATACAAAACAAAACACTTCAAATAAACTTATGAAGTGGTCCGAAATGGTCTCTGACCCACTCCATATCTTCCAACATATTGCTATTCAATCCAATTTCACTGCCTTTATGATGCATTCAGTTTACACTATTTTATTTCTTAATTAACATAGATTAAATTAAACCAAAACATAAATAATATTGAATATGATATTGAAGCAAATATGAAACCAAAATACATTTTCATAAATGTCTAGCAGTTAGAATGGAAAACAGATTAAACTGACCACTGTACTTGGATTGGATGTTCACAAATAAATCACAACTTCAAGATTTCACATTTAAACCTTGCTGCTTTAAGTTGTGATTAAGTTAATTTTTAAAACGTTTAAACATTTTCTCATGCCTAGTTCAATAAACATATCTATAAATAATTTGTTTGTTATTTTCTCTGGAAAATGTAAACATTGTGACTGTGTTGCAATAATAAAAAAATTATATAAAATTTAATTGCTAAAAAAATTATAATAATGAATATGAATATATATATATATATATATATATATATATATATATATATATATATATATATATATATATATATATATATATATATATATATATATATATATATATATATACACACACACACACACACACACACACACACACACACATACATACACATATATATATACATACACATATACATACATACATATATATATATATATATATATATATATATATATACACATACACATACACACACACACACACACACACACACATCTATATACACATACATACATACATACATACATACATATATATACACACACTCACCTAAAGGATTATTAGGAACACCATACTAATACTGTGTTTGATCCCTTTCGCCTTCAGAACTGCCTTAATTCTATGTGGCATTGATTCAATAAGGTGCTGAAAGCATTCTTTAGAAATGTTGGCCCATATTGATAGGATAGCATCTTGCAGTTGATGAGGATTTGTGGGATGCACATCCAGGGCACGAAGCTCCCGTTCCACCACATCCCAAAATGCTCTATTGGGTTGAGATCTGGTGACTGCGGGGGCCATTTTAATACAGTGAACTCATTGTCATGTTCAAGAAACCAATTTGAAATGATTCGAGCTTTGTGACATGGTGCATTATCCTGCTGGAAGTAGCCATCATAGAATGGGTACATGGTGGTCATAAAGGGATGGACATGGTCAGAAACAATGCTAGGTAGGCCGTGGCATTTAAACGATGCCCAATTGGCACTAAGGCACCACACCATTACACCACCACCATCAGCCTGCACAGTGGTAACAAGGCATGATGGAGCCATGTTCTCATTCTGTTTATGCCAAATTCTGACTACCATCTGAATGTCTCAACATAAATCGAGACTCATCAGACCAGGCAACATTTTTCCAGTCTTCAACTGTCCAATTTTGGTGAGCTCGTGCAAATTGTAGCCTCTTTTTCCTATTTGTAGTGGAGATGAGTGGTACCCGGTGGGGTCTTCTGCTGTTGTAGCCCATCTGCCTCAAGGTTGTGTGTGTTGTGGCTTCACAAATGCTTTGCTGCATACCTCGGTTGTAACGAGTGGTTATTTCAGTCAAAGTTGCTCTTCTATCAGCTTGAATCAGTCGGCCCATTCTCCTCTGACCTCTAGCATCAACAAGGCATTTTCGCCCACATGACTGCTGCATACTGGTTGTTTTTCCCTTTTCACACCATTCTTTGTAAACCCTAGAAATGGTTGTGCGTGAAAATCCCAGTAACTGAGCAGATTGTGAAATACTCAGACCGGCCCGTCTGGCACCAACAACCATGCCACGCTCAAAATTGCTTAAATCACCTTTCTTTCCCATTCTGACATTCAGTTTGGAGTTCAGGAGATTGTCTTGACCAGGACCACGCCCCTAAATGCATTGAAGCAACTGCCGTGTGATTGGTTGATTAGTTAATTGCATTAACGAGAAATTGAACAGGTGTTCCTAATATTCCTTTAGGTGAGTGTATATACACACATATATACATACATACACACACACACATACATGTATTAACCTAACCTTTTTGATGAGTGTGACGGCCACATGGGGAGGAAAGCTGTAAAGCTTTTGATTAGGCAATAATCGCTATGCAGCCGTTTCCTGTTCTGTAACAAGGAACTGACATCAAACAGATCAGCATTTCACTAAAGATCTAACTACAAGGCATTTCAGAACATTTCCAAAAAGTTAAGCAAATCTCAAATGGGTAAAATAAGACTCATTCCACTTAAAAATATGTTTTATATGGAATTGAATTACAAACTGTTAAGTTTAAATATGACTAAATATGAAATCCAGCTGGGAAGACTGATGAAATAAAGGTTGACTAAATAAAGACTTTTGCTTAAGCTTAAGCTTAAAAAAATAATAAACTCACAAATATTATTTAACTACACAGATACATCCACAGACATGGCAGCAGATGGTTCCAAATACATTTTGTAAAAGGGGATTGTTTATAAAAATAATATCAGTTAACTTCATTTTATAGGCTTCAAAATCAACAGCAATGAGTAGTATTTATTAGCAAGAACTGTGTTAATGTTTTAATAAACCGGTTACATGAGGAACATGTTGAATTAAAGGTGAAGTGTGCAATTTAAAAACTGCACTGCACAAAAAATAAGTTTTCAAACAGATTTGACAAACCATTGTTTATGCAACAAAAATTTTAATTTAAAGTTAGTGAACTCTACAAAACAAACAGTACGGTGGCAGAGAACTTAACGTGCTGCAATTGAAGAAAAAACACCAGCAAATTAAGAAAAACATCTTAATCAGTTTGACAACACGTGCTGCAAAAGTTCACAACGCAACCAAATACAGAAATGCACAGCAAATAGCACAGACCACAATGAAAATGTTTCAAGGGGATCCCAACAAGTGACTAACCTGTCTGGGACATGCATATTGTTTAATGTCTACTCGTCAGTGGTGTTGTTGATGACCTGAAAAGTGAGTTTTTTTGTTTATTTTAACATCCTGATTGTATGTGCGTCGGGAGTTTTTGCAGTGCATTTCTGTATTTGGTTGCAGCATGTGTTGTCAAACTGATGAAGATGTTATCATAATTTGCTGGCGTTTTTTCTTATTTGTATGTGTTTTCTTCAGTTGCAGTGTGCTGAGCTCTCTTGGCCACTGTATAATGGTCTAGCTAGACTACAAATCCGTAATGCATAGCACACAAGCAATTCTATTTCAACAATTAAAGGGTTAGTGTACCTAAAAATTACTAATTTGTTACGACAAATGAGCAATTAATGACAATTTTGTCAATCACTCACCCTCATGTCGTTCCAAACCCTTAAGACCTTTGTTTATCTTCGAAACACAAATGAAGATATTTTTTATGAAATCTGAGAGCTTTCTGACCATCCATTGATAGTCTACACAACTGAAACTTTCAAGGCCCAGAAAGGTAGTAAAGACATCATTAAAATCATCCATGTGACTCCAGTGGTTCAACCTTAATGTTCTGAAGCGACGAGAATACTTTTTGTGCGCAAAAAACAAACAAACAAAAATAACAACTTTATTCAACAATTTATTCTCTTCTGTGTCGGTCTCTGCTGTTTACGTTGTAACCGCAGTGCAGTGCTACGTCAGAACAACGGCTTTGAATTGGCTAGTTCCTGCATCAGCATCACACACATGCGTTGTGGTGCTCACGGAAAAACAGTGTCGGCCAATACAGAGCCGCCGTTCTAGCGTAGAACCCAGAAACTCTGTAGTTCCGAATATGAACGAAGGTCTTAGAGGTTTGGAACGACATGATGGTGAGAAATTAATGACAGAATTTTCATTTATGGGTGAACTAACCTAAATATAAATCAAAAATACAGGTACAGTACAATGTTTATTTATACAAGCACATTTATTTTTGTAGAAATGCGTTACATGTAAACCGAAAATTCACAGTTGCTTATTCATTTTTACACACTATTACGTCTCCCCCTAACACCACCAACACACATTCTTACATATCTTCCCATTGCTCTTCCATGACAAACAACTGTGAATTTTCAGTTTACGTGTAATATTTCCACAAAAATAAATTGCTGTTGCTGTTTAGGGTTATTGAAGTTCCTCCATGTTCAAAAATGATAGTGACTGTGCTGGGCAAACTTCCAAACTTAATTGGTTGATTTGTAAGATTGTGATTCCCATTTCATTACAATGGCAGGCCATTTGTCAATTTAACAGACATTACAAACATTCCATGTCAGGTATTTATTGAAATATATATATGCATGTCTGACAGATTTTGATAACTGAATGAATAATTTTGCATGTGATGGCTCACACGATGAAAGAATGTTCTGACGTTATGAAGAGTTTGACAATTTTACAACTGAGAATCAATTCATCAGTTTTGATCAACAAGCCATGTGCATTTAGTTATTGTGCAAACTGTACAGACTTTATCAAAGAATTAGCTGACTTTCTATCCGAGTTAGTACTGGCTGCAGATAAAGTACTAATTGTTGGTGATTTTAATATCCATGTAGATAATGAAAAAGACGCATTGGGATTAGCATTTAGAGACATTCTAAACTCTATTGGAGTAAGGCAACATGTGTCAGGACCCACTCATCGCCTTAATCATACTCTAGACCCAATATTGTCACATGGAATAAATGTTGATACCATTGAAATTCTGCAGCAGAGCGACGACATCTCACATCATTACCTAGTATCATGTATAGTTAATTTAGCTAAGGCTGCAAAGCCGTTCCCTCGCTTCAAATATGGCAGAACTATCACTGCCGCCACTAAAGATTGCTTTTTAAATAATCTTCCTCATCAGTTTCATCTCCTCAGCATCCCAGATAGCCTAGAGGAACTCGATTTTGCAACAGAAACTATTGACTCTCTTTTTTTTCAGCACTTTAGACACAGTTGCTCCCCGGTGCTTAAAGAAGATTAAAGAAAATAGTCCAACGCCGTGGTACAACGAGCACACCCGGGCCCTTAAAACAGCAGCCAGGAAAATGGAGTGCAGCTGGAAGAAAACAAAACTAGAGGTTTTTCGTAATTCATGGAAAGAGAGCATGATCGCATACAGAAAGGCCGTAAAAACTGCTAGATCTGCTTATTTCTCGACTCTCTTAGAAGAAAACAAACACAACCCTAGGTATTTATTTGATACAGTGGCTAAGTTAACCAAAAATAAAGCTTCAACTTCTGATGGTTGTAAACAGCACAGCAGTAATGACTTTATGAACTTCTTTACGTGTAAGATCGATAATATTAGGAAGAAAATTATAACCATGCAACTGTCTACTACAGTATCACATCAGACAGAGCATTTTTGTGTCACTGAGAAAAAATTACATTCATTCACTGCTATAGGAGAGGAAGAATTGGCTAAACTCGTTAAATCATCTAAATCAACAACATGTATGCTCGACCCTATACCGATTTGAGGCTATTAAAAGAGATGCTACCAGAGGTCATAGATCCTCTTCTTAATATCATTAACTCATCTTTGTCATTAGGATATGTACCAAAAACTTTAAGTTGGCTATTATCAAACCACTTATTAAAAAACCTCAACTTGATCCTACAGAATTAGTAAATTACAGGCCGATCTCAAATCTACCCTTTCTGTAAAAAATACTGGAAAAGGCAGTGTCTTCACAATTATGTTCCTTTTTAGAAAGAAATGGTATCTGTGAGGATTTCTAGTCAGGATTTAGACCGTATCATAGTACTGAGACTGCTCTCATCAGAGTTACAAATGATTTACTCTTATCATCCGATCGTGGTTGTATCTCTCTATTAGTGTTACTCAATCTTAGCGCTGCATTCGCTACTATCGACAACAAAATTCTTTTGAATAGACTCGATAATTATGTTGGCATTAGCGGAATTGCATTGGCATGGTTTAAATCATACTTATCTGACGGTTATCAGTTTGTAGCAGTAAATAAAGAGATGTCACACCGATCACAAGTTCAGTATGGAGTACCGCAGGGCTCAGTGCTAGGACCGTTGCTCTTCACCCTGTACATGCTACCACTGGGAGATATCATTAGGAAGCATGGCATTAGTTTTCACTGTTATGCTGACGATACTCAGCTCTATATTTCTTCACGCCCCGACGAAATTTACCAATTCACAAGATTAACGGAATGCATAGCTGATATAAAACATTGGATGTCTAGTAATTTCCTGCAACTTAATTCAGAAAAAAATTAATTTTTAATTATTGGACAAAAAAACTCTGCAAGTAGCAACCTAGAATACTGTCTAACACTCGATGGCTGCTCTGTCAAGTCCTTGTTGTCAGTTAGGAACCTGGGTGTGCTCTTTGATACCAATCTTTCATTTGAAAGCCACGTTTCTAACATCTGTAAAACTGCATTCTACCATCTTAAAAATATATCTAAATTACGGCACATCCTTTCAATGCAAAATTCTGAACAGTTAATTCATGCGTTCATGACCTCAAGGCTAGATTATTGTAATGCTTTACTGGGTGGTTGCCCTGCTCGCTTAATAAACAAACTCCAGCTGGTCCAAAACGCAGCAGCTCAAGCTCTTACTAGAACAGGGAAGTATGACCATATTAGCCCGGTTCTGTCAACACTGCACTGGCTCCCTATGAAACATCGTATACATTTTAAAATCTTGCTTATTACTTACAAAGCACTAAATGGTTTAGCGCCCCAGTACTTGAGCGAACTCTTAACACATTATACTCCATCACGTCTATTGCGGTCTCAAAACTCTGGCCAGTTGATAATACCTAGAATATCAAAATCAACTGCAGGCGGTTGATCCTTTTCCTATTTAGCACCTAAACTCTGAAACAGTCTTCCTAGCACTGTTCGGGAAGCAGACACACTCTGTCAGTTTAAATCTAGACTAAAAACGCATCTCTTTACTATGGCTTACACATAAAACATTGTCAATTTCTATTATTCAAATCAGTAAATGACTGTTAGGCTGCATTAACTAGGTCAGCCGGAACCGGGAACACTTCCCATAACACCTGATGTACTCGTTACATCATAAGAAGAATGGCATCTACGGTAATATTAGTCTCTCTGTTTATCCCGAGGTTTACTGCAGTCAGCCGGATCCGGGCCGTATCCAGATCAGATGGTGGACCTGCGCCTGGACATGACCAACGCATCCTTGAAATGTCTGCAGAGAGCGTGTCAAATAAACTCCCCCCATTAAATGCCGCATCGACACGACATCCTCATTAAACCCGTCTTCGGCGTGACGACTCCAATCTTTCGAACATCTATTTACCTAATATGAATTAAGACCTGCAATGTTGCCAGAATTATAATCATACACTGTTTGTTCATCGGCCAGAGGAGAACTGGCACCCCGACTGAGCCTGGTTTCTCCCAAGGTTTTTTTCTCCATTCTGACCCTGAAGGAGTTTTGGTTCCTTGTCACCGTTGCCTCTGGCTTTTGGCTTGCTCAGTTGGGGACACCTAAATTTCATCTATATTACCGATCTGCCCACATTGACACTATATGATACTTGAAATTAGCTGGATAACATCACCGTTTCACCAGAATGGCTGTACAAATTCTGTTGCATTATTTTCCTGTTAACAATGTGAAGCTGCTTTGAAACAATTGGACTGGTTAAAAGCACTATATAAATAAAGGTGATTTGATTTGATTTGATGTAGGCAACTTGCCCAAAACACATGCAATTTACTTAAATCAATAAGAAAATTCAAATCTGATATAAACAAGAAACTAACTGAACTATACAAAATGTATTATTCAGTGCAGACCATTTTTTTAATTATAACAGGAGTTTTTGAAAGAGCCCAGAACTCAGTGAGTTCATGCTGAACTGAAGTAATTGACAGCTTCACAGTGATTATAAAGGGAGCACTATTTGCTCACTTTCTGTATATACACTCTATTCTCTTTTTAAATAAACAGTTTTTTTTTTCATACTTCTAAGAGAAGCAATGACTAAAAGTGGGAGTTAATCCATTGTCATTCCTGAAATTGAAATTATTGACATAGTAATAACCATTGCAAGCCAGAGTTAAATCACAAATTCTGGGTTTGCTATCTGGTTAGAATTGTTGGGTTGTCAACTTAACTCCTAAAGCTGAAGTTTGTTCAACTCACTTCTTGTGATATGGAGCTAGAAAAATGACACAGAGGCCTCAGAACAACGATGGTGTCACAAAGCCACAGTGTTACACTTAAAAATAATTGAAATAAGATATGTATTAAATATATAGTGTTTTTTTATAAACGTTATTTAAAAGAGATGTATGATGTAAGAAAGCATGACAAATCTCAATTGCATGAAGCAAACACTGAGTGACTTAATTCAAGGCCAAGGCCAGTAACTCAAATTACATCTCTCAGCAGGCATTCATCTTTATCTGTGAACACAACGATAAAGAACTTCACTGGGAATGCACTTCCCGCTATTCTTTCACACTTTGCATGCTGTAAAAAAAGTTTTAAAAACAGCAAAGACTATTGAGCATATTTCATTTTTTTCTATTAAAAAATTTCACATTTGTTTAATTGTGTTACTTGCCATTTCTTAGAAATGTAAAAGTACAGAGCGCAAATTGTTTCTATATCATTTATTTCAGTGCATATACCTTTTTCTGCATTCTTTTTATGTTTTGTGCCTCTATCACTTCTTACAGTCATGTAAAATTGAATTCCAGTAAGTGTGAGTAATGTAGCTCTTCCCAGAACTACTCCACTGCTCTTGGCATCAGATGCTGTGTGAGTGTTGCATCAACAATTACAACAGCACCATGATGATACACAGCAGCTATTCTCACCAGTGCCATTCTGTGCATAGAATAAGGTGAAAATAGCATACACCTTATGAGGCGAGAGCAGTGGTAAGTTTCATTTTTGTGGTATGAAAGAATATATCAACATTACACTACTGAATGTCAGTGCTTTGTTTTTACAGTCTATAAAGTGGCTGATTTGAGTGTTCTTGGTCTCACATCCTGTGTGTCTGAGCTCTGAGCATAAGCCAAATAAAAATAAACTAATCCTCAAGCTTTCAGTTCAGACTGAGGGTGATGCTGGGTATTACATACAGACAGTAAAAAAAAAAAAAAAAAAAAGTGTAAAATAGCAAAAGCATTAAATGGATAGTTCATCCAAAAATGAAAATTGTGTCATGATTTAGTCACGCTCAAGTTGTTCCAAACCTGTATACATTTCTTTCACAATTTTCTTTCAACACAAAGGAAGATAGTTGGAAGAATGTTTGTAACCAAGCAGATCTCGGCAGCCATCGACTACCGTAGTATTTTTTCCCCCACTATTGTAGTCAATGGCTGCCGAGATCTGATTGGTTACAAACATTCTTCCAAATATCTTCCTTTGTGTTCAGCAGAAGAAAGAAATTCATACAGGTTTGGAACAACTTGAGTACGACTAAATTATCTTATTACTAAATTTTCATTTTTGGGTGAACTATCCCTTTAAGTATCTTATATTGTCATAAGCAAATCTCTATTTCTTTGTTTAAAAAAAATATACTAATAAGACATATAAATTATATAACCAATCATATTGCTGTAAATGACAAAGATCAGACAGATGCTGTAAAATAACTTGTGATTTAGAAACAGATTTGACAGAAATGTGACAGCTTGTTAAAGATTAGGAAAGGAGTGCTAAAACTGCCTGGTTATACATGCTTTCCCTTGTTTAACCAAGTGCTGGTGTGAAGTAACATTTCTGGGAAAAATGTGGGCAAAAAGATTCCTTCAGATTTCTGTGCTTGGTCACTTACTGTCATGTTTGGTCTCTCTGTGACCAGCGAGCCATCTTTGGCATAAGAGTACACAGTGAAATCCTCTGGAAGAAGCAATCTGAGGGAAAAATAAAATTAAAATAAAATCACACAACCATGTAAGGATTCATTATTGCAGGTATTTAATACACTATTGCATCACACACAGACTGTCAATACATGCACTTGAAAAGATCATCTGTACATCCCTAAAATTGGTGAAACATTATCGTTTGAAGGTTTTGGTCAGTATTTTTTTTAAAGAAAACAATATATATTATTAATAAATATTTTATTCAGAAAGGATAAAATTGCATTACAGGGGCCATGAACTGCATTTTTAAAAAATTTATAATGTTTTCAGAGGTCTACTTATAATGTTATCATGACTTTTACATCAAAAAACTCTTTTGATAGGCATGCCGATTCAAGACTTGGAAGTAAAATCCCACTGCTATGATGGCGTAACAGCGTAACGATCCAAAGCATTAACCCCATAATTCCTGAAGCAAAGGAAAGAACAGCAAAATCACAACTATTCTGTTTGACTGAGACACTACAGTATAAATACTTAGTACATATCAAACAATCTGTATTAGACAATCAACAGTGACACATGTTTAAAACCCTGTTACTCACAATTGTGTGTTGCGATATTACTGTCGGATCCAATGTAGTTGGCATTGCATTATCTTTTATTTTCGGTCTCTCTGAAAAGCCTGCGTCGAACTGTGTGTTGTTTAAAAAAAAATCTACAGTAAAATGAAGCGAACAAACAAACAAACCGTGTCTTACTGACGCAGTCTGTCTGGAACAGAGATGTTCACAAGTCTTTCATACACACACACACACACACACACACACACACACACACACACACACACACACACACACACACACACACACACACACACACACACCTAAAGGATTATTAGGAACACCTGTTCAATTTCTCATTAATGCAATTATCTAATCAACCAATCACATGGCAGTTGCTTTAATGCATTTAGGGGTGTGGTCCTGGTCAAGACAATCTCCTGAACTCTAAACTGAATGTCAGAATGGGAAAGGAAGGTGATTTAAGCAATTTTGAGCGTGGCATGGTTATTGGTGCCAGACGGGCCGGTCTGAGTATTTCACAATCTGCTCAGTTACTGGGATTTTCACGAACAACCATTTCTAGGGTTTACAAAGAATGGTGTTAAAAGGGAAAAACATTCAGTATGCGGCAGTCCTGTGGGCGAAAATGCCTTGTTGATGCTAGAGGTCAGAGGAAAATGGGCCAACTGATTCAAGCTGATAGAAGAGCAACTTTGACTGAAATAACCACTCGTTACAACCGAGGTATGCAGCAAAGCATTTGTGAAGCCACAACACGCACAACCTTGAGGCGGATGGGCTACAACAGCCGAAGACCCCACCGGGTACCACTCATCTCCACTACAAATAGGAAAAAGAGGCTACAATTTGCACAAGCTCACCAAAACTGGACAGTTGAAGACTGGAAAAATGTTGCGTGGTCTGATGAGTCTCGATTTCTGCTGAGACATTCAGATGGTAGAGTCAGAATTTGGCGTAAACAGAATGAGAAAATGGATCCATCATGCCTTGTTACCACTGTGCAGGCTGGTGGTGGTGGTGTAATGGTGTGGGAGATGTTTTTTTGGCACACTTTAGGCCCCTTAGTGCCAATTGGGCATCATTTAAATGCCACGGCCTACCTGAGCATTGTTTCTCACCATGTCCATCCCTTTATGACCACCATGTACCCATTCTCTGATGGCTACTTCCAGCAGGAATCATTTCAAATTGGTTTCTTGAACATGACAATGAGTTCACTGTACTAAAATGGCCCCCACAGTCACCAGATCTCAACCCAATAGAGCATCTTTGGGATGTGGTGGAACGGGAGCTTCATGCCCTGGATGTGCATCCCACAAATCTCCATCAACTGCAAGATGCTATCCTATGAATATGGGCCAACATTTCTAAAGAATGCTTTCAGCACCTTGTTGAATCAATGCCATGTAGAATTAAGGCAGTTCTGAAGGCGAAATTATTATTAGGCCATATTATTATCAGTATTAATATGGTGTTCCTAATAATCCTTTAGGTGAGTGTATACACACACACACACACACACACACACACACACACACACACACACACACACACACACACACACCTTTCCAGACGAGTAAAAGACGAGTAAAATTAGTAATTTTCAATACAGTCGCTGAGTGGACACAAGATGGCGCAAGTCACGTTTGTTATACGGCGTTGTTATTGACGACAGACATTATCGAAAATATCAAACCTCTGAACGTTTCTAGTCAATAGAAAACTGTACGCATACTGATTGCGATACGTTAAAATATGCGCTTTAAGAAATAAATGGATTAACATCTTTCTATCTCTCGTAGACACGCATTAAGAGAGAGAAAAGCTGCAAAAAGATTGATTAAAGTAAAACGTAGTGCTAGGTTTAAAGGTTAGATTTTATTCATGTTTTAATAGGCAGGCATTCCAAAGGAGCCACCCAGCTACACCACAGTAAAACAGCGATCTGTGTGAGGTAATGTCACTAACCTTTGTGGATGTCTAATAAAATAACGTTCCGGTGTCTTTAATAGACCCTTTTCACATTTCCAGGTTTCTCAGAGCGGAAGTCGTCATAGTTGGGTTAACTTTTATAGTGGTGAATGAGAGAATACATTAAATATATTTTTTGTGTCCCCATTTTGTCAAATAGCAAAAGAAAAACGCAACAATAGTGATTTCACAACTTTCAAAAAGAGGGAAAAAAAATAGAGTGATTAATAACGACAGTGAAAAGAGAGAAAGATTTATTTTTACCATCACTCCCATATGCTGTATTAGAAACACCCTCACAGTAGAGTTGTTCCGATTCCAATACTAGTATCGGAAATATCACAGATACTACAACAGATTCTGGCATCTTTATCGGCGAGAACCCATGTACCGATCTGATACCATTTTCTTAAACAAGACCTAGTTATTATGACCGCTAGCTTTGCCTAACCGCTGCACGGTTCTGCTCAGAATGCATTGCAAGTTTTGCATTGGAATCAAATGCATTGGAAGTTGTGCTGTGTTGCCACAAGCAACCACTGTTTAGAGCAGCGAAGAAGAAAACACGTTAGCAGTATGTCCACTGTTTAGCAGTATTTCAGACTGGACCAAACCAGCCTGTAAAACGGCAATTGTCACAAGTACGGGTACTTCGGTACCAAGTCGGTACTGAAGTTTTAAAAATGTGATGATACCAGCATTTCTGTAGTACCGGTAGTACCAACTCCCGAGTATATTCAGTACAAGCAGCTGCGTTCAGTCGCTTCCGTGTTAATCTAAGCGACTCCAGACTGTAGCCGAATATATACTAGTGTCTGTGAATATTAAACTGCAAAATACTATTTAAATATTACCTGCAAATTCTGCGTCTCTGTGTGTATGACGGCTGGACCCGACACTCGCAGTCTTTGTAGTCTCTGCCGTGTGTCACTATATGAGGACACGAACGCATAAACTGTCACTTCATGAGAATTTACCGTTTCATTTGAGAATGTTAGGACCAGGTATCGGAATCGGTATCGGGAAGGAAAAAGGGTACGGAACATCGCTACCTCACAGCAGCGGTAAGTTGTTTTTTGTAATTTGATGCAAAAGTAATGTAATACAAACTATTAGTGTTATAAATGCACATACCATTTTTTTTAAAATGAAAATACAAAAAACGTTGCAGGATTTACGGTATTGATGCCATTAAAATCACAGTCTGTGAAAAGGATCCATTGTTTTCCACACATTCTTTGCATCTAGCCGATCTGACACGGTAATACATCCAAACACGGTAATACATCCAAATGTGTGTATTATGGATCCTGTAATGTTTCATGGGACTCTTATGACACGCGCAATACACGGACATCCGTAATCAAATTCTATGACAAGGGTCCGATTTACCATGTCATGTACATGTGAAACAGATATTATAACATTCAAATAAAGCTTTTTTTTTTTTTTTTTTTTTTTTCAATTTACGATAGATAAGGATTAATGACTTGAGTTGTTTTTAAAATTTCATGAGTCTTTTTGTCGAGTCGAGTCTGAAGTCATTTCAGGTCGAGTCCCAAGTCAAGTCTGAAGTCTCATAAAATGCGACTTGAGTGCCCATCTCTGGTCTGGAACTTTGTTAAAAATAAAGTTAATCCATGCTTTCATAATGTTAGTATCACAAGGATTGGATGGCAATGCAAAGACTGTTATTACACAACTTGGCACTTTAAAACGTCTTGTAATCCTCAGAGGCATCTCTCGTTTTGTTGCTGGAGTAATTCTGTAATTTTCATCTTTCATCGCACAATGATAAAATCTAAAATTAGTCATTTTCCAAACTTGGTTTCAATAAAAGCAGTTTTTGGACTAACAAGGAAGTTTAGAGTTCTGAAACTTACAGGATATTTGTAGTACATTGACCTCTTATATGTCAAATGCTCAAGCAAAGTATAATTTCTCAATTCATGATAGTAAAGAAAGATAATGTTACAAAAGGTTTCAATTTCAAACAAATGCTGTTCTTTCCATCAATGAATCCTAAAATAACTGTATCATAGTTTACACAAACATATTAAGCAGCACACCTGATTTCAACATTGATAACAATCAGAAATATTTCTTGAAAATATTAGAATAATTTCTGAAATATCGTCTAACACTGAAGACTGGAGTAATTGTGATGGAGCTTTGCCATTACAGTAATACATTACTTTTTTTTTTTTTTTTTTTTATATATTAAATTAGAAAAATATACATTTTAAATTGTAATATTTCACAACATTACTGTTTTTACAGTTTTTTTAATCAAATGCATTGGTGAGCATAAGAGAATTCTTTCAAAAACATAAAAATTGGTAACACTTTACAATAAGGTTTCATTAGTTAACATGACCAAACCTTGTCTTCAAAACCGAGGTATGTACCGAACCGTCAGTTTTGTGTACTGTTACACCCCTATACATTATGGAAGTTAAATGTGTTGCAGCAGTGGCCTCATGTTGTCTTTAAATTATGGTCTGTTTTTGCTTTCAGAAATTAAGATTTCAAGTTCCTCTTTTCTGCTTCCTCATTTTTGTTTTCCTAAGAATGCTGACAAAGGGAGATGTAATCATCCGGATATCACAAATGTCAGGTGCACAAGTTTACTTGGAACAGTGGGCTTGCTCTAAAATTGTTCAAGATCTTACTTAGATGATCTGAGAAGGCCACATACGGTGTAAAAAAATATATATATATATCTGGTGATGAGCTGACCTTTACGTCACAACTCATCTGCAACAGACGGTAAGCATAGCTGGAAATCATCAAGTTTTCTGAAAGAATTACCACACCTGCCACAACACATTTAGCACTGACTGTCAAACTCAGTGTGCTATGTGGTAACACTGTTTTATCTTATATCAAAATGTGAAGCAGTTAACCTTTGTTAATGGCACAAATTTTATTTTTTATAAAAAAAATTTGCTTTGAAGGCACATCTTCAAAACATCTTCCAGCTCTGGGCCTTCAAAGAAGAAACAAACTGTCGAACTGAGGGGAAAATTATTTATTTTCCCACTTTATTTTTAGGTGTCCTTGTTACAATGTAATTATACATTTACGTATGGAGTAATATCAATTAACAACATGTACTGACTATAGAGACAGGTTAGGAATAGGATTTGGTTTAGGGTAAGTTATAATTTACTTGCAACGTGTAATAAGGACACTGTAAAATAAAGTGTTACCGAAAGTTTTTGCTACTTGAGTATCTCAATATTAAAGTGAAGAGCACAGAATGTTCTGGAGATGCAATAGGTGAGTATTGGAAAGTTTTATCTGGCATGAGATACATATGAGAACATTATGATAACGTTCTAGAGAACGAAAAAAGTGAAACATCCACCCCTTTGTTCAGCTGCATAACAAATCTGATATTATCAAGGGACTTTATTTATGTGGCAATGACTACCTACACGTAGCAATATTTCAAATAACTTAAGAAATACATAAAGAGTAGATATTTTACATTGAGAACTTTTGCAGCTTTTGTACATAGTGTAGAGTAAACAAGTCCAAATTCTAAAACCTTTAGTCTCAGTGTTATTTAAGAAAGGATGACACAGGGGAAAAAACAAATCAAGCTTAGTCTATGCCAAGCATTAACTTGAATGATGTCCAAATGCTGACAGATGAAAAGGCTGACGGTGTTAAAACATTGTCCCATTCTGTACAAGCTTCTGATTTACAACAAAGGCAGAAATTTTACAACAGAACAATCTAGTAAGAAACCATAATGTAATTAATGTAAGGAAGGTCTAGATATTAGGAATAGAGGACATACATTAGTCTTTTCACACATAATAATATTAATTATTATTAAAAACCAATATGCTTATGCTATTTACCAAGGCTGCATTTATTTCATAAAACACAGTAAAACTGTACTATTGTGAAATTTTATTAAAATTTTAAATAACAGTTTTCTATATGAATACATCATTACTCCAGTTTTCAGTGTCACGTGATCCTTCAGAAATCATTCTAATATGCTGATTTGGTGCTCAATAAACATTTATTTTTTTTATCAATGTAAAATGTAATTTAACTCAATATTTTTTTGTTGAAATTATAGTACATTTTTTCAGCATTATTTGTTGGATAGAAAGTTCAAAAGAACAGCATCTTTTGAAATATAAATCTTTTGTATCAATATATAAACGTCTTTACTGTCAATTTTGATCGGTTTCTGTCTATGGCAAGTCACGCAGGGACTGTGCTCCTCCTTAGCAGGAGGTAGGAGCCTGGTAGGAGACGAGGCAAGACACATTTCTGTTTATTAACCACTAGAGTGCAAAAAGTTACGGTCTGCAGCTTTAACTCGACCAAGCTAATTTAGGCTGACTGTCTGACCGGGTCTGAAATCGTCCCAATATAAACACTTATCATAAGTGTACCATAATGATTCAGGGTAAGACAAAAACATGGTTTGGAAAATGGATTCATGTTGTACATTTAATAATTTTTGTAAATCTTAAAAACACAAAAAAAAAGTTATAGACAGCAGCTTTAAAAATCTTTTTAAATAACCTCCAAGTGAGAAATATGTAGCATTAAGTTTAATAGTGACACACAACATAGAGAGTAGAAAACAGAATATAAAATAAATTTTAGATGAAAAAAAGAAGGATCATCTTGCTTAAATAATAAAATTAATTATATAATAATAATATTCTAATGTATTCTTTTCTAATGATGAAATAGGCCCTGCTTACATAGTGCCAATGTCAGAGTTGAGTTCCACTTTGAAAGGGAATGTCTAGGTTATGTATGTAAACGGGTTCCCTGAGAAGGGGAATGTGGCACTGCATCTTTCTTCAGGCAATCCCTTTTATACACCATCAGTGCACCTGTGATGTCATCTGACTGCGGAAGCCAGTCAAAATTGCCATGTATCACACGTGCTTCAGACACTGGCTTACACAGCGTCTCATTCCCCATCTTAGGGAAATCGGGTTACATACACAACCTAGATGTTTTCTTAAAAGTAACTTGATACATTTTTGGGGGGGAGGATTTAAATATATTGTATTGTTTAGATATTCCTTTGAAATTGATGATTAATAGATATACATATTTGGTTTTCTTTAAAGTAACTGTGTTTGTACTAAAGCATTTTCCCCTCCCTCCTGGTATCATTTGATTTAATCAAAACTGATCACACCAGAAAAGGAATCTCAGTTTGCCAAGTTCCCACACCCTGATGAAGGTTTGTTAGTCGCAACATGTTGGTTTGGTTTATAACTGTTTTTAATTATTTAAGATGAGGCTTTTTAGATATCTTAATCTTGAGTGCCTTGGCTTTATATGTTTTTCATTGAACATAGTAACCTAGGCTTATGTTGATCCAGTGTTTCTCAACTTTGGAGGCACACCAACAGTACTCATTTTATACTCAACTCTTCAAACTGTAAAGGAGACCTCCAAAATGTGTACTGTTGGTGTGTCTTCAGGAACAGGGTTGGGTAAAACAATACCCAAAGTAACTTTGGTTAAACCATTTCCATTGTGAAAAGCACACATTTTTTTTAATTCTGGCCACAAGATTTAACATTGTAAACATCTCACCATTTGTTATACGTTTACCCTGCTTGTGCAGATCAAATCAAATCTTTGAGCAAGTGTATAAATTGACTTTCAGTATTAAAGACTTTAGGAGAGAAAGCAAGTGAAGCAGAAGGAAAATACTTACTCATTTCTCTCCAGAATGATGACATGTTCTTTTCCTTGAGCTTGGATTATGTATGACACCTTAGAAAAAAAGGGGGAAAAATTACAGAAACCATCACCTCAATGCTCTTTTACAGGTGAAGAAAACAAGCAGCACAGAGATGCAATAAAATAAGTCTGCATTCTTTTTATTAAATACATGTAATAAGTGAAGTGGATTTTTGTAAGTATACTGACTCTGACCTAATTCACTAATAAAGCATAACACATCTAGCATTGCATTTCCTGCTACAGTCGCTGCCCACTGAAGTGCCTTAAAACGTGCAGAATTATTTAATGTTTTGACGTAATTTCCCCTGAAACAGGAAGACAGGGCAGGATTCACACAGCTCCTCACCTTTTTTAAAACAGCCAATAGCATTTAGTTTTGACAGTTTGACTAGAGCCTTTCAGCTTGGTAAAGCAGCAGTTTCCTCCTAATCTCTAACCGTTTCTCATCATAATCTCCTCCATATCGCTTTGAAATACAGCATTCTGTGCAGAATTCAAATGGGTCCGATACGTTTTGTTGTCTGCGCTGACTGGCGCATGTGATCCGCTCTGTGCTCTTATGTCTCTGGACCGGAGCAGACTGTGTGTGCGCAGTGCAGCGGTGCAGGTGAGACTAACGTGAAACCAGACTTCATTTGCCTCAGCTGAAACCATATTTACACTGTCTGATCATTCCATATCCCCTACATAGTGCACTATATGCCATTCACCATGTAGTAAATAGTCTCTCTTTGCTCTTTGTCTTAAACCCTGTGATATTATGGAAAGAGATATTATGAGAAAACAGGACTTTCCACACTCTTTTGAAAAGCAAGGTTTTATAGAGTTACTTTGTGGAAAATGCTAAACCACCTCATAAATAGTCACAAACAGCATTGCTAATGTTAATTGAAACTAAAGTGAAGTGGAAATAAAGCAGAAATATATCAAATATAATATAAATATTAGATAAAAAACAAAACAAAACAAAAACAAATGAAAAATCTAAATAAAATTGGGGTTTAAGTTGAACCACTAAAATTACTAGCTAAAACTAAAATAAATATAAATTAAAGCTAAATAGAAACATTAAAAACTAAAATAAATATGACAAAAGCACATAAGAAAATTACAAAACTTAGACTAAAATTGAAACTTAATGAAGTTAAATGAACAAAGACTAAATAAAAAAGTGCAAATATAACAATAAAAGCCAATTCAAATGCAAAATTAAAGTGCCCTATTAAGGTTTTCGAGTATTCCCTTTCATGCGGTGTGTAATAGCTGTCTGTGAATATAAACGGTCTACAAAGTTGTAAAGTCAAAAGTGCACGATAAATGCACTGACTGTGATTTGAATTCCTGATGACTCATTTAGGCGGTTCAGTTACGGCTACACATCACTAACTAATACATCTGCATAATACCCGCCTGTGTTCAGTGTCCACCCTTTAACACGGAATTTGCAAAATGCTTGCTCTTGAAAGATGGGATAGTACCCAGTATATCTGGACGAGCTTGCACCTCAGAATCACAACCTGTAAGTATGAATAATTATATAATTATATATATATATATATATATATATATATATATATATATATATATATATATATATATATATATATATATATATATATATATATATATATATATATATATATATATATAATTTATTTATTTTTTTTTTTTCTGGCGGGTGGTCAAAATACGTAGTTTTGTGTTTTATATTGTGTACGTTTCCAGCTAACGGGCTAACTCACGTTATTACTGTCTTACTGAAATACTTCTGCTAAGCAGCTGTGGGCCCACTATTACCTAAAATTGTGTCATGCTGTCTGTCTGTCGTTCTTACTACTTTGAGCAATAAAAATGATTGAGCAAGATTTGTTTTACAAACTTTAATGATGTTGCATCAGTCATCGGACCAGAATATTCTAATATTTGTTCGATGGGGTGGTATTCGATTTGCAATTTTGGGATTCGAATATTTGTTTTTTTTTTTTTTTTTTTTTTTTTTTTTCACACACACCTGGCATTCCCCTCGAAATGGTTCTGATTCGCACTAGCATATGTTTACACTATAAAATCTGGCGAAATTTTTACAATTTTTACTTTTTTACAATTATCTTATAGCATTTTATATTTTATCTTATAGCATCTTATAGCCGTTTTACTACCGAAGCTTCAAAGCTCAATAAATGGTATTCGGACCAGCCCTAGCTAATGTACGAGCTGGTTTTGAAACCGTTATTGATATAGTTCTCACATGAGTTTGTTGATGGACATACACTTGCTAATGAGCAATTCCAGCGTCATGGATGTGACATTTGAGGTCAAAACTTGAAATATAAATTCTCATAGAATGTATTCATTATCAATATATTGAACCATCTCTTTATATTTTCTTAAAACCCTTATCATAGAATTCAGGCATCAGAAAAATAACAGTCTGTACACGTTTTATATTTTAGAAGAGGAAAATAAATATGCGTTACGGACGTGATTGCACTGTATATACCCATTTTGCGTGGCTGAATGCGCAATCTTGAGTAAAAATAGCTGCGTTATGTTTGTCAAAATAATTGCAATATTAGCCAATGCATTGTAAGAATAACCGACATGTTATACATTGTCTCAAAATCTAAATTAATACTCAATTTCTGTTATGCATGTTTTACCGAGTTTAATAATGGCTGGCATTTTGGATGTTATGAAGATTAAGAAGCAGCAGTAAAACTATATGTGTGAAAGTCCAAAAAAAGGTGAGCATAAAGTGCACTGCACACAATATTTAAATTTATTGTTTACTGTGAACATGTCTAATAAATAATTGAAGGAAGTACACGATCAGCTAAGTAAACATTTGCGCACGCCTGTTCATATCTCTCTCTCTTTCTCTCTCAGATAATAATCTTTCAGGTAATAATGCTAACATTATGGTATGTAAATTTTCATGATGTTTTCATTATTAAAAATGCATTTCTAAAATGTTACTAGAATAAATTGTTTTCTGAAATGTTCCAATATACTGTAATTGAGATCAATGTAATATATGTCAGTAAATTTAACAGCAATATCATGGTGAACAAATATGCGCTGGTCACATCACATGCATGGCCTATATTTATTATGAACCATCCGTTACGGTCACGTCCGTAATGCATCATTAAGGTTGTTTAGAGCAAAAAAGTTAAATGAATTGTAAATCATAATTAGCACTGACATATTTTGTCTTTGCTCAGAAAGTTTCAAATTATTTGTATTAATAATTATTATAGAATATAAACTTAATCTTTAAATTGTTACGGATGTGACACAGCACTGAAGCGTCATGACTTCCTAAATATAGCCCTTATAAATTTAAAAGGCAGTGTTGTTATAACAAAGTAAGAGTATTTATATCTCAGTCATGCCCCCATCTTTCTGCAAAATGCTTACTGTTAACTTTAAGTGTAAAAAAGGGAGTGTTTGATTCATCTTTTGAAAGCATGAAATATGTTTGGTTGAAAATGTAATTTTAGTATCTGTGCACACCTCATTTGTGGTGAATAAACAAAGCACTTTCCTTAAAATTTCCATGACAGCACACCAATAAAATAAAATACAGACCTAAATGGATAACTTGTAACAGGTTTTGATAAAAACTTTTTTTTTCCATGGCAAGGCTGAATTGCTCTAATGCTGATGGTGAGGAATTACAGCTGCAACATCTCAATGTACCTCAAACTGAGTAGTGCATCACTGAGAAATGCCCTTCTCAAGTCATCTCTGCGATGGAAGTTTAGCTTAAATAACTAATTCTTCCAATGTTTCATCAACATGTGTTTATTGTGTTTCATAAGTATCTGGCTAACCGGTTTACTCACATTAGGGGTGTGCGATATATATATCGTCTGCGATAATATCGTAATTGTTGTTTTAACGATGTGCGATCTGACATTATCGAGTATATCCCTCACAGACACCCAGAGAGTACACGCATACACTACGTGATGTAGTTTTGTTGATTAGACTAGTGCAGGTGCGCATTAGAGTACACGCTTTCACTGCGTGATTAATGCTGCGTTCCAGGCAACCCGTGTTTTTCCAACCCTCTACCCGTGAAAGTGCACTGGAACGGCAGTCAAACCCGTGACTTCCCACCCGTGAACTCGTACTAGATCGACGTACTCCCAGATACACTCTCTGACATCACATAGCCCGCGAAACAACAATGGCAGCCCCTACAGATATACAAATAACGTAAAATACAGCTTCTCTTGCCTTATGCGCAGTTTTTTTTTTCTCCTCCGTTTCCCTCAAATAAGCAAGGAGTAAGCAACGTTGGCGATAGAAATGATTGTAAATGAGCAACGGTCTGCTATGCTTTGTTTACATCTCGCTAACGTTACCACAATTCCTTGTGCTCAGGCAGTTTGTCGTGACTTTGCTTAGAACGCTACAAAGTCGTGAGTCGTGGTTTGAAGTCGTAACTTATGGGCTCAAAATCCTGCCTGGAACGCAGCATTACTCTATATTCATATCATATAATATAGTTAATAAGATATCACACAAAGATTGCAGTTTTTCAAATGTGATATTGATTTTATGCAAATTTATTAAACAAGAAGTTAATATTAAGTGACTTACAGTTTAGACTTCCATATTGCCTGTTTTTCGCTACAGAAAAATAGTACAAAACAAAGACAATGTTTTCTTTCATAGGTTCACTCAATGCTGCGTAGCTATGATGCAATGGGAACGCCCTCTGGGTGTGCTGATTGTCTGAAGCCCTTATAGAATCACGCCAGTTCAGTGCCTTCATGAAGTGGCCAGCCAGACCACATACTGCATCAATTACAACATCATGGCTACGTAGAAGAAGGATCCGGGTACTGAAATGGCCAGCCTGCAGTCCAGATCTTTCACCCATAGAAAACATTTGGCGCATCATAAAGAAGAAGATGCGACAAAGAAGACCTAAGACAGTTGAGCAACTAGAAGCCTGTATTAGACAAGAATGGGACAACATTCCTATTCCTAAACTTGAGCAACTTGTCTCCTCAGTCCCCAGATGTTTGCAGACTGTTATAAAAGGAAGAGGGGATGCCACACAGTGGTAAACATGGCCTTGTTGATGCCATGAAATTTTAAATCAACTTATTTTTCCCTTAAAATTATACATTTTCTCAGTTTAAACATTTGATATGTCATCTATTCTGAATAAAATACTGAAATTTGAAATTTCCACATCATTACATTCTGTTTTTATTCACAATTTGTACAGTGTCCCAACTTTTTGGGAATCGGGTTTGTATTAAATAATTTCAAATATCAATAGGTTTTAAACATCAAAACATTATTTAAAGAGATACTCCACCATTTTTTCATGTTAAACTATGTTATTCCCTTAACTAAAATAAGTTGATACATACATCTCTCGTCTAAGTGCGTGCACTTAATCGCTCTGACGCGCTGTGACATTTTGGTTAAAAAGGATAACTATAATGTATGGCGGAATAGCACTTTTGAGAGTACTTCGACTCGGCGCAGTAAAAAGTCACGCCTGAAAATCCTCTCCCCCTCACCCTCTCATTTCCGTCAATAGAACCAAAGGATTTTTCAGGCTTGACTTTTTACTGCGCCAAGTTGAAGTACTCTCAAAAGTGGTATTCTACCATACATTATAGTTATCCTTTATAGGAGGATAGAAAAGCACCACATTTTATTTTGTGTCACCATACTTGGTCATGAACTATTTGTGTAACTGTTTTTAAATAGGGAAAACATGGAGGTGTTTGGTCGCTTGTAACTTGATCTCTGTTTGGTACCTAATGAATGAACTGGGCTTAGTGGGCTAAGCTAAGTGCTAACAAAATGTCACAGCGCGTCAGAGCGATTAAGTGCACGCACTGAGACGAGAGAGGTATGCATCAACTCGTCTTAGTTAAGGGAATAACAGTTTAATTTGAAAAAACGGTGGAGTATCCCTTTAAGCATAACTGCAGGTTATTAATTTGTCACTTCTGAGCTGTGTAAATGATCAAACAGTAAACAGTGTGTAAATGATCTAAATGCCACTTCAGATGCAGCTTCTGTGTTTCCTCTGCACTGCAAAGATTAATTTTGTTGATACTTATTTAATTTGATTGGTAACAGCCCTATTGTATCTTATTATAATTAATTTTTATTAAATGTATGAAATTGACACAAAAGAATGTATTAAATTTAAGAAGAAAATAAATGTAATCAAGGTAAAAAAGATGATTTCTGTCACTTCTGTGAACTGACCACCTAAAACTGTCTATTAATGCAGATTGTCTGTCATTCTTACTACTTTGAGTAAAGATAAAGGATGGAGTAAGATTTGTTTTGCAAACGTTAATGTTTACATCAGCTGGGCTAACCTATGCACTGTTATTGATACAGTTCCCACATGTGCACTGTAATACATTAGACACATACGCACGTTAATGGTGATGGTGAGGAATTACAGTTGCAACATCTCTTTACGGACCTCAAACGGAGTAGCATCACGTCCTGCTCAAGGCTCGGGATGAAAAATTAGTTCTTCCATTGTTTCATCATCGATTCGGACTCGCACTGGGATTTATGTAAAATCGACACCATCTTTACTGTCTTTACATTGTGTACAATTGCTGAACTTTAGGAAGCCTCCTGATAGGGCTAGGTATCGATTCAGATGTTCCAATTCGATTTGATTTCGATTCTCGATTCGATTTCGATTCAACTCAATGAATATAGATTTAATACAAATACTATAGGTATTTATGAAAAAGAACAGTGAACATAAGTTTACAAGTGGGTAATTGAAAAGAAATGAAGAGCCACAAAGCTGTATATTAAATGCATACAATTGTTAAATACAATAAAATTTTGATGCAACTTTATTCTAAAAAATTTATCTGAGAAATATTTTACAGTTTTGTTTTTATGGATATTTTGATATATTTATTCTAAAACATAAAAAGGATATTGGATGATTTTCAGTACACCACAAGCTTTTTTTTGCGATTTTGCCGTCCGTCATGTGTGCAGTTACTTTTCATACACGAGAAGTGCGTTCATATCTGGACGAGTAGTTACTGTGGTAACAGACAACAAAACCTTAACGTCCTGACTTATGTGGACTAACTTTTATTTGAGGAAATCGGTTTATAATATAAGCTATTAGGTTTGAATTATTGGTCCTGTGCTGTCTATTGTCTATTGATTTGAATACGTCTATAATGGCAAATGTACGTGCTTAAGTGAAAGCTCAAGTTTTATCATAATGCAAGGCAAGCATTCGCCTGTATGTGATCTATTTTTAGCGGCTGTGTGCTGAGCCGGCTGTGGGGGTGTTGCAACGTCTGGGTGATGTCTCATCAAATGGTTCCACAGATTTGTAGTATTACTACAGCATTTCACTTCAGCATTACAAAAGGCGACAGTGCACCGGAAGCCGCCATTTAACCAATTCAACTCTGTGCCCCAGCCGTGGGTCCAATATTGCATCATAATCATTCAAAATATCCTGCAGAGCTGAAGTGGTTAAGCACTGAATGAATGAATGACAGGCGCGCATCTCGCTACTTTGTAACATTGCACAAGGCAAATCCCTCCTTTCTGTGAGCCTACTCTGCTCTGATTGGTCAGATGGCTCAGTCTGATGTGATTTTTCTAAACATAAGATTAACGTAAACCTAATTACTAGTAATTAGATTAACGTTAATCTTATGTTCAATGTTAGAGGAAATAAATATTGAAAATTATCGATTCGTGGCCTTTGAGATTTTGAATCGACCACATTTTAAAAAACGATTAATCGAAAATCTTTTTTTTTGCCCAGCCCTACTTCTTGACGAAGCTGGAGTTCAGTTATGGTAATGGATATTTGTTTCCGAAATATGCGCTGTTCGCAGTAGACCAAATCACAACAGACTGATCTGACCAATCAAAGCAGAGTAGGCTCACAGAAAGGAGGGATTTAGAGAGACTGATTCATCCATCGAGTTGTTTGAGAATCATTGAACATTGTTGTGATGTGCAATGTATATTATGAGAAAATTAAAGTGTTTTTTGACCTTTGATGCATGAAAACCTGTTGTTGGAGACCTCCAAAACAAAATTAGGAAACTTTAAAATAGCCTTTAAGGTAACTTTAAAGTACGCCAGCAAAAATCGTTTTTCTCACAAACACATTCTCTTCGTCTCAAACTCATTCTCTCATCTACCAAACTCTGAGTAGACTGTTTCTCAATGACACAGAGGTCAGAGGAATACTGTGTGTTTGTTTGTGCCATGCTGGTGGTATGCGTTTCTCAGCGTGGTCCTGGCAGAAGCAGACTTTTAATAACTTACGCCCACACTGCCGGACGTGTGCCAGCCAGATGGTTCCTGTGACATTATCCATGAAGCACCGCTGGTGTAGATGGATGTGATCAGAACAAAATCATTGATGGGTCACAAAAAATAGAAAAAGGAGGAGAGGATGTACAGAGAATGAGAGGGACAAGCTAAAGGTCCTATCCACATAATTTGTTCAGTGTCTGTCATTTTAAAGAAAATGGTAACACTTTACAATAAGGTTGTATTAGTTAACATTAGTTAATGCATTAGTTAACATGAACTAACCATGAACAACACCTCTGTTCAGCATTAGTTAATCTTTGTTAACGTTAGTTAATAAAAATACAGCTGTTCATGGTTTGTTCATGTTAGATGTTAACTAATGACCTTATTGTAAAGTGTTACCAAAAAATTTATAATAATAGGGTAAATGACAAATGCATGTTTTTTTTCTTTCTTTTAAAAATCTAGTTTAGAATGCATGTACCAAGTTCTTAGAAATGTACTGAATTCATGTCAGATTTGAAAGTCCACACCACAGCTATAATGATAACAGCATAAAGGAACTATACAGTTGAAATATCACTTAAAGAATTTTTTTTTTTCCAGCTGACGAACAAAAACATTGACAGCTAATCAAAAACCACCCGAAATTTAAAGCGTCAGAAGATGACACTGATGACGCTTATAAGAAACAGAACTTTAATGTCCGTTGATGTGGACACTAATATACACTATATTGCCAAAAGTATTGGGATACTCCTCCAAATCCAGATGTATAAAATCAAGCACATAGGCACGCAAACTGCATGCAGGGTTGTTTTTCAGGGGTTGGGCTTGGCCCCTTATTCCAGTGAAAGGAACTCTTAATGCTTCAGCATACCAAGACATTTTGAACAATTTTATGCTCCCAACTTTGTGGGACAGTTTGGGGATTGCCCCTTCCTGTTCCAACATGACTGCGCACCAGTGCACATAACAAAGTCCATAAAGACATGGATGAGCGAATTTGGTGTGAAGGAACTTGACTGGCCCGCAGAGTCCTGACCTCATCCTGATAGAACACCATTGGAATGAATTAGAGTGGAGACTGCCTTCTCGTCCAACATCAGTGTCTGACCTCACAAATGCGCTTATAGAAGAATGGTCAAAAATTCCCATAAACACACTCCTAAACCTTGTGTAGTGTAGTTATCATTATAGTTATCTTTAACGTTATCATTCTTGATGTGAATGGGCTTTTATTGGTCTTTTTGTGCGTTTTCACACTGGTAGTTTGGTTCGGAACGGGGAACGGTTCACATGAAAAATTGGTAATATTAAAAGCCACTGTCTCCTCAAAAGAGTCTGTTTGCAAGCAGCAAAAAGCTGCCTTCATGCAACACACATACAGTAAACCCAAACCCAACTTCTACTCAGAAAGTTGGTTGTTTACAGAGGTTGTTTACCTTATCTGCACTGTCCTGGTTTCTTCTATGTCTGCTGATGCGTCTCGGCACCGTCACTTCATATGAAGAGAACTGAGAGGTCTGCTGGGTTATTGAGCCTATGAACATAAAACAGTCATGTCACAACACTGTCTACCCATAAGACCAATACACACACAATTAATTATACAAGATATGCAGGAAAACTTGCATTGTATAAGCAACTGTCATTCATTTCTCCTACTATTTCCCTCTACTATTGTAATCATGGGTGATTAGATTGAGTGCAGTTGACTGGTTGGCAATCAAGAGCTAAGTGTTTTTTTTATGTTGGTGGAAACAGAGCTGCACTGGCACGAGTAACATGAAGAGAGAAAGACCTCAGGAAGGAGAGGCATCCCACCCGCTCCTGAGTTATCAGTCAACAAGTTGGATGAGACTTCCTGTGCAGTTTTCCCGAAAAGGGAAGATAAGAGAACAATTCATAATGCTTCCGTCCCTTTACTGAACATTCACACAAAATTCTCAAAGAACTCCTTCAGGCTTTCACATTATTATCAGCTCAAAGCATGCCCTCAATTTCTCTAATAGCATGTGTTTTAGCACTCATGTAGGAGTCTCTCTATTTCTATACCTAAAATGCTAAAACAAGTGTAAGTAGACACTTTAAAATCGACTTACAGTTTACATATTACACAGGGCTTAACAGGCCTGATGGCCCACAGCCAATATAAGAGCATTCTGGGCCAGTTGACAGAACTGTCACATGCTTTATCAGGCCAGTGCTGCACTGTCACTACATCTTTGTTTACTGATCATGTACATGTGTCGTTATGCCATGGATACAAAAAAACGTTAAAGTTTTGATAATCTTTATACCTGCCATGTTACATTATAGGTGTGTAATGAACATATATTTAAACATGTTAATAAATAAATATGTATACATATATAGATGTTAATAAATAAACATATATTTATTTTTAACACATATTTTACTACATTTTCCTGTTGTACTAAGTGTAAATCAAGACTTTCAAGTAATGAGAATTCAAATTATGAAAAAGTGTAGGAAAGGATGTTAATCTACTGGATTGCGCAAATTGGCTGTTAAAAGTGTCAGAAATTACTTGCATACTGTACATTTTATACTAATCTTAAAGCAAAAGCCCTTTAGACTCAAGGGCGAGGAGATGCCTATAAATTTGGAATTAGCCCAAATATGCTATTAAGCTTCTTAAATCTACACACGGCCAGAAGAGCCAGAGAGGCAGGTATGTAGACCAGACATGATATTATTTTTTTTTTCCTATAAATAAAATATCTCTATAGGATAGACAATGTACAACATCACTGCAAAACCTGAAAGGCTCAAACAAACACTGATTTGTCCTTCAAATGGCAATGGTGTATCACAAAGTGAAACTACAGAAAAACACCAATGTTGTAATGTTATGTGCAAGTCTTTTGGATCGCTACTGTCTTTCTAGCTAGTGTTATTTCACTACAAGTAACACAAATGTACAAGTAAACAAATAAAGAACAGGGTCTATGATCCAGGAAGACTTTATTATCTAACTAGCAGCACCTATTTTTATGTTACAAGTAAGAAATCCAACAGACACTAGTACAGTTTTGAATATCACAAGTAACAAGTATTCATTTGATACTAATGTAATGCATTTCAGTAGTAACTAGTATCTATTAAATTGGTCACAAAAAGAGATTCATTACATACTTGTATTTATTGCTTTGATATACTATTGTATTGTTTCTGGTAACAAATTATTGTCATCACTTCTGTGGACCTGTGATTTACATATTAACTTTTCACTTGCGACCAATTGTTACTAACATTGCCATTACATGTTGCCAGTTTTACCAGTAACTAACTAGGCCATTCATTATACACTAGTACTTTTTGCTTTGTGTCTAGGAAAACTTTCCAGTGCAAGTTAAATTAATTAGATGTTATGTATATTTGATCGTAAAGCGTGTTGCACATTTTATTGGTGCAGAGATTATATGCACTTCGTAAAACACTTGAAAAATGAAGCGCCACAATGACTGTTTAAGTTTGTCCCTCTGAGTAAACAAAAATCTTAAAACTATTTCAGTCTTCGTGTCCACTTGAACACTTTCACCAAACTCCGGAAATGCATCATGTAAGTAGAGAAGTGGTCAAGAGCAAAAACTGCAAGTGTGTGGGTATTTGGATCTGCCCGAAGGCTGCCTTCCAAGGTTCCTTCAAATTGAGATTGATTTTTGGTCATACCACCCAGCAATATACTCGCATATTGATAGCGTCTCCCTGACACCTCCAAATGATATACAATATAACCATCAACCATCACATGATTTGATTTCAGCAAATCAGTTGTGAAAAGTCAACTTTGAATATTTCATTTAAAATACTTAAAATTTTAGTAAATCTTTTTACAGAAACATTAAATAAAAAAAATAATGTCTCAAGCACCATAATTCCTTAACTTTTGAAGTGTTTATGACAAATAATAAGTGTTTAATTTGACGCATATGCATTCCAACATTGTCATTCATAAATGGTTGCCATATTTTAGTTATAATTATTAAAGTTCATATTAAATGTTTAGCCTAGTTATTATTCTTTCAGATTATATCATATATATATATATATATATATATATATATATATATATATATATATATATATATATAGGACATATAGAATAAAGCATTTACTAGCCAACTGTGATTCTTTTTCCAGTATGTCTGTAGAGGGTTGTAAAATTAAAAATGATACTACCAAAATGGAATACACACTAGTGAATGTACTAGCGTCCATTGGTACTAGAAAAATTGGAACAGATACTAGTCTGGTATGCCTATGAATAGTTGACATTAAAACTAAAACAGGTAACGTTACCAGTAACATACGGAAGACATACTAGTTGGAAGTGGCAACAGATTCTAATAGAACTCAATAGCAAAATGTCCAGTTTGTTACCAGGTAACAATAGTAGCAAAGGTAATATGAATACATACTACATACATAGGCTACTAGTGACTATGCTAGTAATTTGAATAAGTTCTAGTATTTAATGAATAGTTTCTCTAGTGGGTAGTTTCTATATATTATTCTAGTTTCTAGTGGAACTGAAAAATACTAGTCACTATAGGAGTACTTGCTACTTCTTAGAAAGTATCTTACTAGCATAAAAATAGCTACAATTTACTTTAAGGAAGACATGCTAAAACAGTTTGTCTTAGCGGTGCCTATCCAATACATTCAAACAGTAAACACTGGTAAAGTGTTTTGGACATTATATGACTCGCAATGGTGTCGGTTGCTCCGGACTGTCGCTGTTCTCTCACCTTCACTGCAGTCGATAAGCGCGTGAAGAATTAACCACATAAAGGCGCTTTTAACGAGACGAGAACACACTGCATTAACCATGTCTGTAAAGTATCCGTACGCAAATGCCGTTCCGAAGTAACGTCAAATGTTGACCTCTCTTCCTTATCCAGGCGTTGTCCTCCAAGCAATGGCAATAAGCCCTCTCCACATAACGTTCCCGTGGAGACAAAAATAAATACCGCACAGTTTCAGCTACCTGGTCATTTTGAAACACTTTATCCTTCTGTAATAAGTTTGTTAAACAGTTCTTAGCTCGCTGGTTAGGGTGTGTTTGTATATCAGAAAAAGGGGACCGTTTCAGTTCTCTCTGTTCAAAATGGATTAAGCAAATCGCTCAGACTTGCATCTCCAATGAGCCCCGTCTGTAGAGGGCGAAACTGAGCATGCGTCGCGAAACATTTTTAACCATTTACTTTGGCCTGCTATGGCAATGCAAACCACTAGAACACTATTTTGTACACGCATTTAACTTCCTTTCACCCGCCCACAAAAATAGCCACTCTTTTGAAAAATTAATAAGCGACTATTAAAAGTAATACACTCTTTGTATGTTATATGGTTGCTAGATGAGTTAGGGATAGTCTTAAAACTACACATACATTTAACTATTTTTTCTAACGAAAATAACTGCGACGTTTTTCTCTTTTAAAACAACTATTGTTTAATTATAGTTGAGTAAGGTTGGTATATTCATTTTCACCAAGGAAGCAGAAATTACTGAAATATTATGGAACAAAACGAACATCCAAATAATGTAATTTGACTCGGTCCCCAGGTAAGTGTCGCATATTATCGCGAGAGCTCAAACAGCCGAAGCTTCCTATGAGTCACATCACATCTTCAATAGTATATATTTTTTGTTCTCTGTTTAATCACGACATACGGTTAGTATAAAGGTATATGGATTTTTAAATGAATGTAGATGCATTAAGTTAAACATTAATAACTGCTTAACTTGCTTCACGTTATTTATTCTGTTTCGCTAACTTTTCGTACAAACACCAGGTTACTTTCATTACTTTATAGATAATAATTATTAAACTACAGAAGCATTGTGGTCAAGCCACTGCCTTATAATGGACGTGTATCGAAAGTTATACTTGTAGGTCTTTTACTGAACAGTTGTTGTTATGATAGCTAACAGGTTCTGCAGATCATTGGTTTCTTTAAGCACCAGTACATATGTGACCCTGGACCACAAAGCCAGTCATAAGAGTACATTTTGATTGATTTATGGTTTGTTAGGACAGGGCAATATTTGGCTGAGATCTGAGGGTGTAAAAAAATCTAAATATTGATAAAATCGCTTTTATATATATATATATATATATATATATATATATATATATATATATATATATATATATATAATGTTTATTGTAGGAAATTTACTAAATATCTTCATGAAACATGATCTTTACTTGGTTTTGTGCTGGCTGGTTTTGTGCTCCAGGGTCACATATATGGATTAAAGAAACAAAGAATAATGTGTGGAACTTTATAGGTTCTTCAGTGGCATCGGGCTTTGGTTTTTAAGTTTGATTATTCCTAAACATGTCTCTGTAGGCAGCCACTAGATCTGAAACAGAACAATGATTTGATAATCATATTCTTTATGTTGTATAGTGGAATTAAGGCAGCTTCAACATGGACTCAATGACGAAATTATTGGAGGAAAACTTAGAGAAGATTTTGAAGGGTGAGGGACTTGAGTTGAGAGAGTTTGATTCAGTCCCGGAAGTGAAACCTGTCACACTGAGGAAAAACGTGTGTTACATTGTCAGCGCAGTAATCTTCAACTCAAAGGTAAAGATGGTGTCATTATTGCATGCCTCTTTTAGACTCTCTCCAATGTTCACTTATTACCTTCAACCCCTGTTGAACATCACCTAATTATTTCCGCTAATGAGCTGTACAATTTCACTGGGAGAATGACATTTCTCAAAAAAGTAGACAACACAGTCAATATATATTTTTTTACATTTCAGGTATAATATGAATTCTCATTTTATTATATAATTAATATATTATAATCTAATAATAATGCACTATATTGCCAAAAGTATTGGGACACCCCTCCAAATAATTGAATTCAGGCATTCCAAACCCTTCCATGTCCAGGAGCTCAATGAATTCAAGTGTGGTACAGTGATAGGTTGCCACCTGTGCAATACGTCCATTTGTGAAATTTCCTCACTACTAAATATTCTACGGTCAACTGTTAATTATAACAAAGTGGATGCAATTGGGAACAACAGCAACTCAGCCACAAAGGGGTAGGCCTCTTAAAATCACAGAGTGGGGTCAGCGCATGCTGAGGCACACAGTGCACAGAAGTCGGCAACTTCCTGTAAAGTCAATAGTTACAGACCTCCAAACTTTGTGTGGTCTTCAGATTAGCTGAAGAACAGTGCGTAGAGAGCTTCATGGAATGGGTTTCCATGGCTGAGCAGCTGCATCCAAGCCTTACATCACCACGTGCAATGCAAAGTGTCAGATGCAGTAGCGTAAAGCATGCCGCCACTGGACTCTAGACTAGTGGAGACGTGTTCTCTGGAGAATCATGCTTTTCTGTCTGGCAATCGCACATGGATGAGCGAGTTTGGTGTGGAGGAACTTGACTGTCCTGCAGAGAGTCCTGACCTCAACCCGGCAGAACACAACATCAACATCAGTGCCTGACCTCACTAATGCGTTTCTTGAAGAATGGTCAAAAATTCCCGTAAACACACTCCTAAACCTTGTGAAAAGCCTTCACCGAAGAATTGAAGCTGCAAAGGGTGGGCCAATTCCATATTAAACCCTTCGGATTAAGAATGTGACGTCATTAAATTTCATGTGCATGTAAAGGCAGGTGTCCCAAAACTTTTGGCAATATAGTTGTGGCGAGGTGGACGAGCGAGAGACGTGGTGAGAGAGAGGACTTGAAACCGGTGTGCCTTGCAGATGATGCTCATTCAAAATCGCGCACCGGCCTCGCTCACTCCTCCCACGTCTCTCACTCGTCCACCTTGCCACAATAGTGTATGTTGCTTATAATATATACACCGATCTGGCTTAACATTATGACAGGTGAAGTGAATAACACTGATTATCTCTTCATCATGGCACCTGTTAGTGGGTGGGATATGTATTAGGCAGCAAGTGAACATTTTGTCCTCAAAGTTGATGTGTGAGAAGCAGGAAAAATGGGCAAGCATAAGGATTTGAGTGAGTTTAACAAGGGCCAAATTGTGATGGCTAGACAACTGGGTCAGAGCATCTCCAAAACTGCAACTCTTGTGAAGTGTTCCCGGTCTGCAGTGGTCAGTATCTATCAAAAGTGGTCCAAGGAAGGAATAGTGGTGAACCGGCGACAGGGTCATGGGCGGCCAAGGTTCATTGATGCACGTGGGGAGCGAAGGCTGGCCCATGTGGTCCGATCAAACAGACAAGCTACTGTAGCTCAAATTGCTCAAGAAGTTAAGGCTGGTTCTGATAGAAAGGTGTCAGAATACACAGTGCATCAAAGTTTGTTGCGTATGGGGCGTCTGGGGCTAGCCGCAGACCAGTCAGGGTGCCCACGATGACTCCTGTCCACCGCTAAAGCGCCAACAGTGGGCATGTGAGCATCAGAACTGGACCACGGAGCAATGGAAGAAGGTGGCCTGGTCTGATGAATCATGTTTTCTTTTACAACGATGCTTAGGTAGGTGGTACAGTGTCAAGGTAACATCCACGTGGATGGCCGTGTGTGTGTGCACCGCTTACCTGGGGAACACATGGGGAGTAATTAAATGTATAATTAGACTGTAACAAGGACACTTGTTCCCCTACCCATGATTAATGTAAACTTCGCCAAACACAAAAGTTTTGCATGTGTGTTTCCTTGTGTTATACAGGAGGAGGTGTTAATGGTTCAGGAGGCAAAGAGAGAGTGTTATGGCAGATGGTACCTCCCTGCGGGTCGTATGGAAGAACGTGAAAGCATCGTAGAGGCACTGCAGAGGGAGGTCAAAGAGGAGGCAGGAATAGACTGCCAGCCAGTCACACTGCTGCTGGTTCAAGAACAAGGGCCACAGTGGGTTCGCTTCATCTTCCTAGCTGAGGAAACAGGTTCGATTGAATGATTGATTTTAGGGCTGCATGTTATATATTGAAATAAAGTTGATATCACAATTTGGCTAATAGTCACATCGCCTAAGCTGCAATAAATAAATTGAATTAAATAAATTGAATGAATGTGAATTAAATAAATAGACTCATATAAAAGATATATATTATAGATTCAAAATTAACAAAATTTAAATAATGAGACAATACATCATCAATTCTTCTTCCAAAACGTGTTTTTGTTTCACTATGGTAAACCTATTGTGTTTGTTTTTAGTCCTACTATACTGGTAAAAATGTATTTGTCATTGAATCATTCATTCAATTTTTTCAAGCTGATTCATCCAGTAATGAAGCAAGTGGAGTGTTTATGAGTGAGTCATTGTATTCATATTTTTTTAAACAATTCATTCGGATGAAATAAAAATTAAGTAGACTGCAGCAATTAACATTTACAGATTGTTACTGAAATTTAATTTGTTTTCCATGCTTGTTCAATGAATAATAAACAATTAACAAACATGCACCTCTGGAACACCATGTCTACATCAGATGTGAGCGACGCAATGTAACAAAAGCAAATAGAGCTCATAATAATCAATGATTCTGTTTACACTGGATGCAGCATCACAACACAGAACATTTCTGATGGTAAACTGATGCCATTCTATTTCTGAAGTACTTCAAGCATTCGCGCTACTTCTGGTATGAAGGGCAAATGGATTTGCAACTGTTGTTTTGTCACATCCAGTATGGACAGCTTCAAGTGTGCAGCAAATATCTCATAGTAGCCACTGAGCAAACGCACAGAGTAGCATTATAACATAATTTTCAACGCACTCAAATCTATCTAATATGATAAATTAGCACTGGTACCCCACATACACATGAGTGGAAGAAGCGGAAGCGCTCGTCTGCAGTATAATAAAAGCTCCATCAATCTATGGCTTTGTTTTGAATAAGCAACTCTAGCTGCAAAAAAATATATATTGTGGCTTTATTAAGTTTGCTGAGAATAAAAGCAGTTGAAAGTGAGAGGATGCTTATTTTGTTTAGTTTATGTACTACAGATTACAGAGTGAAGCACGTCATTTACACACATGTAGTTCCTGATTCAGTTTCAGCGACTCAGAACGGCTTAGTTACTGTGCATCAGCTGTACTGAGACCGCACACGTGTAAATGAGCACATAGTGCTGCACTTCACTCAGAAACTGCCAGTGCATATACACTGTTCCAAATTATTATACCAGTAGGATATCAGTACAATAAACATTTCAGATTTTAGTTTTTCAAAGAAAGTGTTTGTTTATTTGTTTGTTTATTTCTCATCTTTTTAGATAACTGGTATCAATATCAGACAGGTTAGTTAAATAGTTTGTCAGGTCTACTTAGGTAAATGGAAACCCTACTTAAAGAGGTTGTTCTACATTATTAAGCAGGTAACAGTTCTCATGCACTGTGCCCAGTATGGGGAGGAAGAAAGATGAAAAGCATGAAATGCATGAAAGCAGGAAAATGTTATGCAAAAGGAATGAAAACAACTAATATCATGTGAAAACTGAATGGAAATTATCGGACTATAATAATATTTGTGAGTAATTTACAGCACAAGAGAACTTGGTCAGATAAAGGCTTATTAAGGACAGTTTCTGTCAAAATATTAATTGTATCAAAAGGACAGTTATAAAAAATCCACTGTGAGCAGCAAACGGTATTTGAATCTGTTGATGTCTCTAATGTCTCAAAAATCTCTCCATGTAGGCTGGCAGTTGTGCATAAAATTGCATTTCAGCCACCTCTAACTAAAGCTCACAAAGAGAAACTTTTACAATGGGTGTAGAAACAAATTTTTAAACAGTTTTGTTGCTGTGGTGTTTTTTGGGATAGTGCATTGTACTGAATAATAATCCTTTTATTTCAGAAGGCACTATCCTTCTTATACCATAGCAGAAAAGGGTCTTATAAACTCACATATCTTGCAGAAGTCATTTTGACACCTTCAGAGACCCTAAAGGAAACTTCCATCTCATTTCCCAATATTCCAGCACAAATCATCACCCGCTAGCTCCTTGGTGACGTCTTGTTGGAACGTAGTGGCCACTCATCAACCATCTAGAAATCCATCTAGACCATCCATTATAATACGGCATTCGTCAGAGAATAAAACTATTTAAAAATGAGTCTTCATGTATTTCTGCACAGACTGTAAACATTTCTGTTTGTGAGCTTTGGTTAGAGTAGGGTTTCATTTACTTAAGTTATCTAATAACTTTTAGATAACAGTTATCTAAAAAGATAGAGAGAAATTAAACAAACAAACAAACACTTTCTTAAAAAACAAATGTGGCCAATGAAAACTTGAGAAACACTGTTGATCATTTGAAATCACCAAAACAAACACGCCGTTACCCAAAAAGAACCACATCCCTATCTTGATAGCTCCGTCCCCAAATTCACAAACACACTATGGGTGTGTCCAACTTCATGCAGTGCTGCGCAGACCGATTGACATCTGACTTAAAGCAGTGCATGCAGTATAGCTCTTTTTATGTAGTCGCAATGTTATATTTTCGTTTATCAAAATAAAACTGATAAAAAACATACCCCACTTCATTGGTATTTAAATTGTTTAGGCTTATGTTGAACTTTATTCTTGTACATACTGACGCTGTGTTAAGCAGTACATAATGTCACAATGTAGAAAGGACCCAAAAGCGAAAGCTGGTTTCAGTTATTTATTGAACAGGAAAAAGACAAAATAGGCTGTCTGCTGGTTACCAGCCATCTAGGCGGACGCAGATAAAGTACAAATATTGCATTTAATTCACTTCATCTGTGATAAAGTATGCAAACATGCCAAGCACGTGTCAAGAACATGCCCGACTTCACGTCTCCGTTTTCAACTCCTCCCCAAATGCAAGCGGCAATGCTCGCCGATCAGTTACATCCAGCCGAGGTCGAACGCGCCTTATGCCGAGTTCACACTGCCTGATTCTAGCCCCAATTTTGACTCGCTGACTGGTTTTGAGAAATCGCAGGTAAATGACGCATTCGCATTCGATTCGCATAGCAAATCGGTGCTCGTTCACGTGAGTGACAATCACGCAGTGTGAATTATCAAAGACGGAATCTGAGAAAATCGCCGACGAGTCGCAGACGCCCATGAGATATTTTGCATGCTAAATATCTGGACCTGTCGGCGAGTCAAAATGTGTGAAATTAGAAAATGACATTGGCAATGACCAACAGCCAATGATACAGAGCAGCGGGAGGTTCAGGGAGGAGTTATAGACCAGAATATCAGTATTTTAGTAGATATATTTACAATTACATCAAACAGAAACAAAGCACAAACATTTGCTTGACCAGCCGAAACAGCAATACATTTCAAAATAATGTATTTACCTCAAACTCTCTTTGTAGAACACGATTGCTCCCTGTGTCTCCCCAACCATTTCCTCCACCATAATCTTTTTTTCTTTTTCTCCCTTTTGCTGCTAATCAGCGCACAGACAATTTGGATCACAAAAAAAAGCAGTTTATCTTTTTTAATACAAACCCTATTCCAAAAAAGTTGGGACACTGTACAAATTGTGAATAAAAACAATGTAATGATGTGGAAGTTTCAAATTTCAATATTTTATTCAGAATACAACATAGATGACATATCAAATGTTTAAACTGAGAAAATGTATAATTTTAAGGGAAAAATAAGTTGATTTTAAATTTCATGGCATCAACACATCTCAAAAAAGTTGTGACAAGGCCATGTTTACCACCGTGTGGCATCCCCTCTTCTTTTTATAACAGTCTGCAAATGTCTGGGGACTGAGGAGACAAGTTGCTCGTTGCACAAGTTTAGGAATAGGAATGTTGTCCCATTCTTGTCTAATACAGGCTTCTAGTTGCTCAGCTGTCTTAGGTCTTCTTTGTCGCATCTTCCTCTTTATGATGTGCCAAATGTTTTCTATGGATGAAAGATCTGGACTGCAGGCTGGCCATTTCAGTACCCGGATCCTTCTTCTACACAGCCATGATGTTGTAATCAATGCAGTATGTGGTCTGGCATTGTCATGTTGGAAAATGCAAGGTCTTCCCTGAAAGAGACGACGTCTGGATGGGAGCATATGTTGTTCTAGAACTTACCTTTCAGCATTGATGGTGCCTTTCCAGATGTGTAAGCTGCCCATTCCACACGCACTCATGCAACCCCATACCATCAGAGATGCAGGCTTCTGAACTGAGCGCCGATAACGACTTGGGTTGTCCTTGTTCTCTTGACATGGCATCCCAGTTTTCCAAAAAGAACTTCAAATTTTGGTTTGTCTGACCACAGAACAGTTTTCCACTTTGCCACAGTCCATTTTAAATGAACCTTGGCCCAGAGAAAACGTCTATGCTTCTGGATCATGTTTAGATATGGCTTCTTTTTTGACCTATAGAGTTTTAGCCGGCAACAGCGAATGGCACGGTGGATTGTGTTCACCGACAATGTTTTCTGGAAGTATTGCATCCACTATCTTTTTCCGGCCTTGACCCTTATGCACAGAGATTGTTCCAGATTCTCTGAATCTTTGGATGATATTATGCACTGTAGATGATGATAACTTCAAACTCTTTGCAATTTTTCTCTGAGAAACTCCTTTCTGATATTGCTCCACTATTGTTCGCCACAGCATTGGGGGAATTTGGTGATCCTCTGCCCATCTTGACTTCTGAGAGACACTCTGAGAGGCTCTTTTTATACCTAATCATGTTGCCACTTGACCTAATAAGTTGCAAATTGGTCCTCCAGCTGTTCCTTATATGTACATTTAACTTTTCCGGCCTCTTATTGCTACCTGTCCCAACTTTTTTGGAATGTATAGCTCTCATGAAATCCATGAGATTTGTGTGTTTGGTTGTGAAACATAGTTTGCGCACCAGAGAGAGCTGTCGGCGATTCTTCCTATTGTAAAGTCATGCAGTGTGAAACCTCCTGTCGCCGGTCCATCACAGCAACACAGCAATGACTGAATGCTACCCCAGATAGTCAGTGTGAAAAGAGCTGTGAAGCAATGAGCGACGAGTTTGAAAATCATGCCATCTGAACTTGGAATTATGCAAAACAGGCACCTCCCCAGTCATGAGTGTATATGCCCCTTACTGCTGATTGGCTACAAGTGTGTTTTGGTGCTCGGTCCATTCCACTTTCAGCGTTTCTCAGAATTCGCTTATTGCACATTTAAGTGGAAAGATACTTTTTTTTATATGTTCACTTTATGGTTTGAGTTGGTTCTTGTATATGAACACCCAAATAGAGCTAATCAAGTAATCTGGTGAAATGTTGTATATTTTTTGATATCGCAACATATAGCGAAGAAAAAACTAAATCAGTTTTTCTTTGTGCAGCCATAATTAATTTGCAGTCAGATTGCCTTACATTCTCTCCTTTAATGTTCATAACATAAGTCAAAAGATATGACCGTCTTTTTCCTTTTTTTCCCCAATGCTAAAATTAATTATCCAAGTAGCTCAGTTATTAGGCACCAATTTACCTTACTAACAGGAAAAAAAAACTTCTCATTGTGCCACCAGGGGGCTCTCTGAAGACAACGGCAGAGGCGGATGCTGAATCCCTGCAAGCTCAGTGGTGGGATCGTGAGTCTCCACTTCCTCTTCGTGCACGTGACATACTGCCCCAAATTGATGCTGGAATAAAATATCGCCGAAAGCCCTGGTTTCCTGTGTTACAACCTGCTGACTTCCCTTGTCATGTTATCTGCCAAAGACTTTTCCTCACATTCATCTCCAGCAGTGGTAGCACTGACACCAGTGATGAGGACCGCCTATGGCTACTGCTGAGAAATAATAATGCCAGTACTCATCCCAGTCTTCCTATTGAAGTTTCAATTAAAACATACATCTCGTGGGCTGCACACAGACTGATTAAGGAGTGCATACCTTCATCATTCGCATTCATAAATGTTATTATATGTGGCATTCTGGGAGTGCAGCACAATGGGAGAATACCAGGGAAAACGGACGGCATCTGCTTTAACACTCTTGTGTTATTGGAATATTCAAAGGACAGGCCTGAAATCAGCAGCCCACCACTGTTGGAGAGTGACAGTTACAGATGGCATGAAGTGACCAATCAGAGCCTAAGGGCAAAGATAATACAGAGAATTAAAGATAGGTCTGTTCTGCCTATTCAAAGTTAATATTGATGCTCTGCCACTCTAGTAGAGATCAGGACAATTACACAGGCCAGAACTGAACCTGCATCTTCCACATGAGAACCAAAGCTCAACGTGTCTGTTGCATGTGTGCTAACTGCTAGGTTATGGCTCCAATGCATAAATAACCATGCATGTTTGAAATATTCATCTTGAACTTTATTTAAA
Organism: Paracanthobrama guichenoti; assembly: GCA_018749465.1. Taxonomy (NCBI): domain Eukaryota; kingdom Metazoa; phylum Chordata; class Actinopteri; order Cypriniformes; family Gobionidae; genus Paracanthobrama; species Paracanthobrama guichenoti. The sequence continues at coordinate 30,565,009 of CM031950.1, read as the reverse complement.
TTTCAACTGTAGTGTTGTTCATTGCTAAATTTCTAAATTTATTCAAGAGAGTTTTATTTGTCACATACACAGTTATATACAGAATATACAACCGGCAGTGAAATGTAAACTGTAAATTTAAAACTGTAAAATGTAAATTTAAAAAAAGTTTATATACACACACGCACACACACACACATATATATATACACTATATTGGCGAAAAGTTTTGGGACGCCCGCCTTTACATGCACATGAACTTTAATGACATCCCATTCTTAATCCGTAGGGTTTAATATGGAATTGGCCCACCCTTTGCAGCTATAACAGCTTCAACTCTTCTGGGAAGGCTTTCCACAAGGTTTAGGAGTGTGTTTATGGGAATTTTTGACCATTCTTCTAGAAGTGCATTTGTGAGGTCAGGCACTGCTCTAGAGTCCAGTGGCGGCGTGCTTTACACCACTACATCCCACGCTTTGCATTGCACTTGGTGATGTAAGCCTTGGATGCAGCTGCTCGGCCAAGGAAACCCATTCCATGAAGCTCTCTAAGCACTGTTCTTGAGCTAATCTGAAGGACACACAAAGTTTGGAGGTCTGTAGCTATTGACTCTGCAGAAAGTTGTCGACTTCTGCGCACTGTGTGTCTCAGCATGCGCTGACCCCGCTCTGTGATTTTACATGGCCTACCACTTCATGGCTGAGTTGCTGTTGTTCCCAATTGCTTCCGCTTTGTTATAATACCACTAACAGATGACCGTGAAATATTTAGTAATGAGGAAATTTCACGAATGGACTTATTGCACAGGTGGTGACACGGTACCATGCTTGAATTCACTGAGCTCCTGAAAGTGACCCATTCTTTCACAAATGTGTGTAGAAGTGTCTGCATGCCTAGTGCTTGATTTATACACCTGTGGCCATGGAAGTGATTGGAACACCTGAATTCAGTGATTTGGAGGAGTGTCCCAATACTTTCGGCAATATAATGTATATGTAGTATTTACATACTTGAACATTCAGATTTTTTTTTAAAGCATATTTCAAAGACAGATAATTTCAAGTAATAATGAAATTAGATTTACTTAAGTGGGACAAAAAAACACTCTAAAGTTCAGCTAATTTAATTTTATATAAATTTAAACTATAATACTTTTTTATTTAATTGTAATTAACATGCAATTAGTTGTCCAAACATGTATGTTCTGTTTTCCCTAGGGGTTATTCCAGAAAGCAAGGTTATCTTACCATCAAACATACCCTGAACTCTCGGTTGATTAACCCCAAAGGTATGCTGGTTCCAAAAACACGTCTAGGACTAGTTCAGCCAACTCAGAGTATGTTCACGGTTAACACACAAGACATTCTCAACAGCCGCGAGTCACCATGGAAACAGACGCTTAGAAAAAGCGCACCATACTACTACTTAATCTTTCGTTTAATGGCTATTTACATACTTAGTGCATATCGCCACCTATTTGATTGTTGTGCAATATTTTTTTAATCTTTCCGTTATTATAGAGTTGGTGACTATTAAGTCATTAATCACTGTGAATAAGAACTATATTGTTTGTTTGATGCTAATTATATAATAAAAAGAAAGACAACTATAACGTAACATGGCGTATAAGTATATTTTTTGTTTAGTCATTTTGCTCCCACTGATTATCTCTTCATCATGGCACCTGTTAGTGGGTGGGATATATTAGCCAGCAAATGAACATTTTGTCCTCAACGTTGAAGTGTTAGAAGCAGGAAAAACTGCAGCTCTTGTGGGGTGTTCCCGGTCTGCAGTGGTCAGTATCTATCAAAAGTGTTCCAAGAAAGGAACAGTGGTGAACCGGCGACAGGGTCATGGGCAGGCTCATTGATGCATGTGGGGAGCGAAGGCTGGCCCATGTGGTCTGATCAAACAGACGAGCTACAGTAGCTCAAATTGCTCAAGAAGTTAATGCTGGTTCTGATAGAAAGGTGTCAGAATACACAGTGCATCACAGTGTTACGTATGGGGCTGCATAGCCACAGACCAGTCAGGGTGCCCATGCTGACCCCTGTCCACTGCCGAAAGCAGCAACAGTGCATCAGAACTGGACCACGGAGCAATGGTTTTCTTTTACACCACATGGATGGCCGGGTGTGTATGCACCGCTTACCTGGGGAACACATGGCACCAGGATGCACAATGGGAAGAAAGCAAGCCGGCGGAGGCAGTGTGATGCTTTGGGAAATGTTCTGCTGGGAAACCTTGGGTCCTGCCATCCATGTGGATGTTACTTTGACAAATACCACCTACCTAACCATTGTTGCAGATCCTGTACACCCTTTCATGGCTGTGGCCTCTTTCAGCAGGATAATGTGCCCTGCCACAAAGCAAAAATGGTTCAGGAATGGTTTGAGCACAACGAGTTTGAGGTGTTGACTTGGCCTCCAAATTCCCCAGAATGTGGGATGTGCTGAACAAACAAGTCCGATCCATGGAGGCCCCACCTCACAACTTACAGGACTTAAAGGATCTGCTGCTAACATCTTGGTGCCAGATACCACAGCACACCTTCAGGGGTCTAGTGGAGTCCATGCCTCGACGGGTCAGGGCTGTTTTGCCAGCAAAAGGGAGGCCAACACAATATTAGGAAGGTGCTCATAAATGTTATGCCTGATCGGTGTACTTGGCATTTCTAATATATTTTCTAATCTAGCAGATTCATCTGTTGTGCTGTAAATTGTTAAATTGATCAAACCCCTAAATTCTTAATCCTTTGTTATTTGCAATTATATCCCATACATTACAGATTGATAAACCAGTGATTTCCAAACGAATTTACTTTAAGAATAATCTTTATAAATAATCTTTTAAATTTATATTTGTGGCAAGGAGATTGTAAGAGTTGTCAAGCAGTTAGGCTATGTAGATGTTTTCTCAAATGACTAGTGTACAATTTATTTTTACCATCTTTAAAGCTACGCTATGTAACTTTATTTTATATCTCCCAAACCCTTTCTTAACTTCACCCAAATACTCTTTGATAAACCTGTTAATGACTTATATTTTAGAGCTGTCAGGAGGGATTTTGTGTGTCATGTCATATCCGTTCCGTACACAGAGAAAAGGAGCTCTGGCTTTGTAGCATGTAAACAAATGACTAACCACGAATCATTCTGGCTTGAATTACAGCTTTATTTATTTTTCCATCCGCTCTGAATACAATGTTATGTATCTGTGTATGCAATGCCCAGAACCACATGCATCCATGCAGATGAGGAAAGCCGAATCACAACCAAACCAGTGTTCTTCAGCAAGATGCATGCAGTTTTATTCTTTAACCGCTACGTATATAATATACACTGCCCGGCCTAAAAAAAAAAAAAAAGTTGCTGTTTGGATTTAAATTGGCAAATGCTTACGAGTCAGTGATTGGATCATTATTGCAGTGATTTTTGTGTTTCTAGCATGTTATACACTCACCTAAAGGATTATTAGGAACACCATACTAATACTGTGTTTGACCCCCTTTCGCCTTCAGAACTGCCTTAATTCTGTGTGGCATTGATTAAACAAGGTGCTTAAAAGCATTCTTTAGAAATGTTGGCCCATATTGATAGGATAGCATCTTGCAGTTGATGGAGATTTGTGGGATGAACATCCAGGGCACGAAGCTCCCGTTCCACCACATCCCAAAGATGCTTTATTGGGTTGAGATCTGGTGACTGTGGGGGCCATTTTAGTACAGTGAACTCATTGTCATGTTCAAGAAACCAAATACTCAGCAGATTGTGAAATACTCAGACCGGCCCGTCTGGCACCAACAACCATGCCACACTCAAAATTGCTTAAATCACCTTTCTTTCCCATTCTGACATTCAGTTTGGAGTTCAGGAGATTGTCTTGACCAGGACCACACCCCTAAATGCATTGAAGCAACTGCCATGTGATTGGTTGATTAGATAATTGCATTAATGAGAAAAAAGAACAGGTGTTCCTAATAATCCTTTAGGTGAGTGTATGTTTGGCAACAGTTCTTCTAACCTTAATTGATGTGTGTTACTTTTAATTTCTTAAACAACCATGTAGGAAGACATATGGCCATATTCCAGGATGACAATGTCAAGATTGATCAGGCTCAAATTGTGAAAAAATGGTTGTGAGGGAGCATAAAGAATCATTTTCACACATGAATTGGCGGCTCCAGACCTTAAATTCATTGAAAGTCTTTGGGATGTGCTGGAGTAGACTTTACAGAGTGCTTGACTGACTCTTGCATTGACCAAAAATTGATGCACCTCTTTTATTTCCATGAAGAGGTGCATCATTTTTTGGTCAAGATCTTGTATTGACAATGCAAGAGTAGAGCACTCTGTAAAGTCTACTCCATCAATTAAATTAGAAATTAGTATCCTAATTATTATTTAAATCTGTTTAAAAAGAATAGGAAGATATAGATGCATTATAGTTAAAATGGTTTTCTGTCTTGTATTTTATCTCAAAGGATGTAATTTGAAAATTTAAAAATGTGGAAATGAGCAGAAGTAAGTTAATTCAGCCTCTTAAGGTAAACATAATGCTGCTTGGTTATTTTAACATATAATATCTGCCGTAATAATGGCCCATTTCAGATGTTTACATGCTATTCTTTCTCTATTGAGTGGTGATGAAATATATATTTCTTGTAAATATTTTCCAGCATTTTAGTAATAAAAGTGTAGGCTATAACTTTAAAATGCATCCAACTTACTGCGAAGTGCAATTGTACAGTGCCCCCTGCAGGGGTCAAAAAGGATATAAACAGTGAATTTTGAAGTGATCTCTTCTTGAAAACTCAGAGATGTGGATTCGGACGGCAATTAAATTACTACACGACCTTGGTGTTTGTCAAAAAACAGTAGGTAACAGTAGGCCGGTAACTTTTACGCAGGTGGTGGGTAGGCCTGTCGCAATATATCGATATATCGCACAATATATGTATATGACCTCAATAATTTTTTGTGATGCAATATATCGCCCATTATGTTTACATGATAATAAATGTCACCAACATTTTACTCGATTGTGCTGTCATCTTGTATGTTTTCCATGACGGAGGCGAAAGTGGTTCTCGAGCGGTTATCGACAGGTGGAAAAAAAGGCGTCATTTGAGTCATTATAGTGTTTTCCTCATTGCCTCCCCGATTCACTAGGGGGCTCTCTAAAGAAGCCAGAACAAGAAAACACTGACTCGCTGCAAGCTCAGTGGTGTGATGATGATGATTGTACCTCAAATATCTACCTCAAAATTCAGTAAACGTGACATTCTCACCCTCATTGACGCTGGGATAAAGTATTGCCAAAGTCCCTGGTTCACCGTGTTACAGCCTGTTGACCCTGTGACATTGTCTGTCAAAGGTTCTTCTGGCATTCACCTCCAGCAACGGTAACAGTGACAGCAGTGATGAGGGCCGCCTATGGTTGTTGCTGAGCAACAACTTCCAGCTTCCTGTTGAGGTCTCAGACGAAGCACAAACTTTCGCATTCACCCCCAAAAAACTGGTTAAGAAGTGCATGCCCTCCATTTATGACCAGCTAAGTGTGAATACATGTGGAATTTTGGGAGTGCAGCACAATGGGAGAGTTCCTGGTAAAACTGATGGGGTATGTTTAAACACTCTCGTGCTATTGGAGTATAAAGAGGAAGAGGAGGAAATCAATCTTAGTAGTCCACCGAAATCAGAGAAGGATTGTTTCAGATGGCATGAAGTGACCGATCAGAGGCTGAGTACCGAGATACTACGGAAGATTCAAGAAGGGTCCGTCCTGCCTGTTCAAAGCGCATGAATGAAAAAAAAAATAGCTTCTCTCAGCTTAGACTTTGATGTCGATCATTTAGGCATTAGGTATGATATCTATTTTGAGTGTTAACTTATAAACTTTGTTAATGTTTTAGCAAGTGTGAAGGGAAAAATTTAAAAATAATTGTGTTTGTACATAGTCCTGGCTGTGTAAATAAGAGAAAAAATTATGTGCAGTTACATAAACAGTTAACAGTTGTCTTTTGTCTTTCTATTTATGGCTGAAATACACTATACAACTTTTGTCTAGATGTCTACCCCAATACAGCTTGTAAGCATCAACGCTAGTCTGATTGGTTTATTTCACGTTACGCCCACCCATTACTCATTAAGAGAATAGCGAAAACCTTTTTAGACCATGTGCCGGGTGGCACGACCATTTTTCCCGTCGTTAAACTAGCAAAAGTGGATTCGGACACTTGCACCGTGCGCTTTAGACATGCGATTGGAACGTTAAAATAGGGCCCCAACATTGTTTCTCAGAAATTGCTAACTGTGCCTTTAACTCTGTTAAAATGCCACATTATGAACTAATTAACAGGTTATATACTGTATATTAATGGTTTTGTGTTAGTAAACACATTGATAGTATTTGAGAACATTCACATTGACTGAATCTATTTGTTATTTTACCTTTTACAAACTGCCTTTTGCAGAAAATCTTTATATCAAGCTAAATGTGCTTTCATTTAAGACCATACAGGCAAATGATACAATGAAATCTGCATGAATATTTTAGTTTAGTAGAGTTTATTGCCGTGACAAACATAAATAAGCAAGTATTGTGTACAGTTGTCACATAAGACCTCCACAGAAAATAAAGATCTATTGAGAGTACCAGCCAATGGTAAATCACAAACACAAATCTGTATGCCTCTCCAGCCCTTAGATTCAGCCATTTAACATTCAAAAAATAAAATAGCATTGATTATTCACGTTTTAGAGTAAAATTAATTTACACACCATAATGATACACTTAAACAAGTCTAGTTAATATTTCAGGAGGAAAACAATTAAGAGGGGATGTGCAATAGCTTAAAATCCATAGTATAAGAATTCTGAGCTGAGATCAGGTTTTGATTTGCATTTGCATTTGAATGAAAAAGAATTGACGGAGGGAACTGACCGTGAACCAGGTCTCTACACCTCTATTAAACAATAGGTGCAATAGCTTGCTGTGGAAGTCGGTTTTCCCAGTTACACTTGTGTTTTTGTCCATACACTGATTACATTATTTGCCCACTGTGGCACCGCCCCCACTGTTGTCTTGCTTTTTTATAGGAATAAAAACCATGTAGTTCAATTATAAACGGAAAGCATCTGCGTTGCTCCATACAGCACGAGCTACAGAATCGCAGCACAGCACAGTGCAGCAGGAGTCAGGTTTCATTTATTACGTGACGAGAGTAAGGAGAGATGACTAAATGACAAGACATCCAACCAGAAACACTCAAATTCGAAGTGGAGTGAATGACTGGACCTAAAACTGTATTATACAGTGTATATAGTAAAAACTTAAATATTGTGGAAGAGACTATGTTTTTTTCTATTGCTTCCACTTTAAGTGAATTGTCATTATTGTTCAGCAAGATGTGCATCTGTGGAAAATAAGCAACTTTGTACGTCAGACAGTGTTTGTGAAATCCAGTAGCACCAGTCTGAATTTTTTTTTTTTTTTTTTCTTGGGCAAAAGTTAAACTGCCATCAGACAGGTTGACTGCTCCCTGAAGACAATCATCAAAGTGACTTAACTCCACTTAACTCTCTTCTGTGCAAATCCATTTTCTCCCAATGATGGAGCCATCCAACAGATGCTGCTGGGTCCTGATCCTTTGCATTGTCTTTGGTTTAAGTATCATGGATTCATTGCTCTTCTATGGGTAGTTTGACAAACGCTATGGCAGCCAGTTCCTTGCAGAACTCCTCCAGAACTATCACACCTCTCAACAGCGTCATGTGATCCACCCTGATAGAGAGAACAGACCAATACATAAACAGTTGTGTTTCTTTTGTCTTTCGACAATTGTTTTGCTTCAAACTCCAACCAAATTCCAACCATTCGTAGGATATCAAACACGTTTGATATTTTGAGCTGATTTTAGAACACGTATTGTTTTAATTTGTCATGCGTCGATGAGACACATTTCTGTGTACGTGTGTTGTTCACAACAACTTGAAAGTCTGGTAGTGTGTGATCCTCAGTTGTTCAATGTATAATGCCCAGTTTTTCTCTGTAACTATTTATAAAGCCTGTAAGTAAATGATGCATAGTGTTTAAAATCTGTTCAGATTTGAAAAGTCATGTAGGTACTTGCAGAGAATTCCAGCATCAGTATATATCAGTAAACATATATTTAGTATATCAGTCTACAGTATACAGGTTTGGAGGGGCATGAGGGTGAGTAAATGAAGACAAAAGTTAATTTACAGTTGAACTGTCCTTTTAACACATGCAGTCTTACATAGTCTCCTCCTCCAGTCCCATCAGCTGTCTCCTGATCATCATCAGTCTGTCTGTCACGTTGTGGATGTGTTGGATCCTCTGCATTAACTCCCCTATAACCTACAGGAAAACACAATGCTCATGTTGTCCAGATAAATGAGGCAGACAAAGCTGCTGTTTTGAAAGTCTGTAGCTGATACACAACAAACAATCACAACAACATAAGTATCTTTCTTACATATTGGCAGCTTTTTACAAGGTTCTCACCCTGACTAGAGTGGAGAAGAGGGATCGTGCACCAGGGCTCAGGCTGATGTACGGGTCCAGCAGGTACTCATGCAGGTGAGGGTGAGGAAACACAGCTAATCTGGAGAGAACTGATGTCACCTGCAGATTTAGCTCATATGGCTGAGGGAAACAAATTAAGAAATACAGAAAATTTTATTTGTGAAACAATTTGTCCATGTCTGGATAAATGCACATGGTCCACCTCAGTTTTGTGAAAATGGGGAAGAATTTAACGATGATGAGGTTAGACACATGGCAGGAAACTTCAACATAGAAATAAAGACAACAGCAGCATACAGCCCATGGAGCAATGGACTTACAGAGCGACACAACCAAACACTTACAGAGATCATAATGAAGGTGAAGACAAGTAACGGCTGTGACTGGGACACTGCATTGGACTGGGCTCTTAAGGCAAAGAACACCATGCAAAAAGTCCATGGCTACAGTCCTCATCAGTTGGTGTTTGGACAGAATCCCAACCTACCCTCTGTATTAACTGACAAGCACCCCAGCTTTAGAGGGCACCACAAAAAGTGGGTGGCAAAATGCATCTCTTATTTACATGCATCAAGAAAGGCTTTCACAGAAGCAGAATGCTCAGAAAGAATACGAAGAGCACTGTGTAAACAACTGCATCACACAGATGAGAAACATAAAATGGGTGGTGACAAAGTGTACTACAAGAAAGTTGATTGTCAAGAGTGGAAAGGACTAGGAGTTGTCATTGGCCAGGATGGTGCAGTGGTGTTTATCAAACATGGAGGAACCTGCATTAGGGTACACTACCTCAGAATAAGAAAAGTAAATACAGACAGCGGAGATCAACATGTCAATAAGGATGATGCTGAAACTGACACAAACAATGAGCAAAGACAGGAGATGACAGGAGCTGCTGTCAACAACACGGACGGAACAGAAACTGTAACCGAGATGCAGCAGAGTTCGATGCAAATTGAGCACACATGGGCATCCACTATGGGGCAGAATGTAACACCACAACACACAAGTGACAACATAGGGACATAAAATTATACAGAGCAGGGAACTGATGTCTGTCTAAAAACAGGGCAAGTTTTAAAATACAGAGACAGTGGGACTTTGCACACAGCAAAAGTACTAGGGCATGCTACTGGTAAATACAAAAAGTGGTACAATCTTCTGCTCATTGGGCCCACTAATGTTGCAGGCAGTAAAGATTCAGTTGACATATCATGTTTAGAGAGTCTTCAAATAGTACCCGCTGTTACTGAGGTTAATACCACAAATGTCAGTGAGGATGTATTGGTAACAAAAGATCCTTTGACCTAGCCAAACAAGAAGAGATTAAGAGTTGGAGAGATAACAGTGTGTTTGAGGAAGTTCCGGATGAGGGACAAAAATGCATCTCCACCAGATGGGTGTGCACTCTCAACACTAACTGGACTAGTACCGAAAGCACAATTAGTATCCAGAGGTTTTGAGGAGTTAGATATGTTTGAAGCACATTTGGGTGAATACGTTTGTGTCTCTGAGTCTCTTTGACTGCTTGTGGCAGTTATTTGTCAAAGACACTTCATTCCATGGATATAAAATCTGCATTTCTGTAGGGAATAGAACTTTCACGTGACATCTACATCAGGCCTCCCCCTGAGGCTATCTGTGAAGGAACATTGTGGAACCTCAAAAAGTGTGTATATGGTCTGGCAGATGCTTCATTGTACTGGTACAACAGAGTGAAAGAAATAGTGCTGAAAGCAGGAGGAAAATGTCCAAGGTTGATCCAGCTGTTTCATCAAATATAAAAAAATGCAACTGTGCAGACAATCCATGAAGCAAACAGGATAGTGTGCAAACTTAAAGGTAATTCTAAACTTCCAACACTTGGGCAGAGACAATGCTCTTAATATGATTATGATCAGCGATGCCTCATTTGGAAATCTTTCAGATGGAGGCACCCAAGGAGGGCACCCGATTCTAATGGGAGAAAATGGAAAATTCTCACCCCTTTCTTGGCAAGTCAGGAGGATTGTGCAGAGCACACTTGCTAGTGAAACATTGGCAATGTCTGATGGAATTGACAATACTATTTTTCTGTCCACACTTTTCTCAGAACTAACTACTGGTTATGCTGATCATGCTCCACCATTAATCTGTGTCACAGACAATCATTCACTAGCTGATCCACAAAGTCAGCCTCTGAGAAAAGACTCCGCCTAGAGATAAGTAGTATCAAGTAAGCAGTATTGTCCAAACACAGAGAGTTGAGTGAGTACTGTGGTACAACACAAAAGAGCAACTTGTGCACTGCCTTACCAAAAAGGGGGCATCAGGTTGTCAGTTACTTAAGGCACAAAGTGGTCTATGGAAACTGTATTAAAACAAAGTTTGTCTTTGAGTTGTACTCGAGAGCTTGTTGAAATGTACTAGGTCCTATTTTTGTTCAAGGTTAGCATGCTCGCACCGGGGTACCGAACCTGAGAGTACCTGAAGAAGGTAGTCTGAGTTTGGTTGCACTCGAACTGTGGCGTGAATGTGAATGTGAAAGTAACACGAACTCGGGTGTGTACTTGTTCAGAAAGAAAAGTAACCTGCGCATGTGTTTTAGCAGATGACATGTAAGGGATGATAATGCTGATGATTTTCCCTAAATATGAGCGAGAGTAAGCCTGCAGTGTAACTGTGCATAGAGAGTGCAATCAGGGCGGCAAATTAAATGGCAATCCGCGGTCTCCTCTAAAGATTCTGTTTGCAAGCAGGAGAAACCCACCTTCATGCGACGCACATACAGTAAACCCAAGTGTCGTTTACTCTGCTGTGCATCATAGCACCAAATTAACACAATATATTGACCGTGTTCTGTTTTGCACCAGGGTTCGATAGAATCAAGTTGAGTATGAAACCAGACCAATGCTGCAGGGGGCACCGGGAACAATCAGACAATCAGGTAACAAGAGGTGTTAGTGAGGCCAGCAGGGGGTGCTCACCCTGTGGTCTGTGTGGGTTCTAACACCCCAGTATAGTGATGGGGACACGAGGTCCTGACTTTCCGTGGTCATTAAAAAATCCTTTGGAAAAAGAGTAGGGGTGTAACCCCAGCATCCTACAAAAATTTGCCCATTGGCCTCTGTCCATCATGGCCTCCTAATAATCCCCATATACTGATTGGTCTCCTTTCCACCAATAACACACTAGCAATAAGCTAGTGAGTGGTGGGCGTTCTGGTGCAATATGGCTGCCGTTGCATCATCCAGGTAGATGCTGCACATTGGTGGCGCTTTGAGTACCTAGAAAAGTGCTATATAAATGTAACAAATTATTATTAATATTATTATTAATAATCACACTCAGGCCGTAGCAAATATGGCCACTGTGAAAGCCCAGAGAGAGGAGTCTTTATGCATATTTGCTTTGGGTGTGTGTCAGTCAGCGCGAGTATGCAATGTGTTCTATTGTTCACAGCTTATTGTGCTTAACTCTTTTTAACATAAAGCATGTCCGGCTTTTTATCTGCTACAAGGATATATTTATATACCGTGATAAAAACAATGCAGCAAAATCTCTACAGATTTGTATCACTTTATATAATTTTCATGATATACACTCACCTAAAGAATTATTAGGAACACCATACTAATACTGTGTTTGACCCCCTTTCGCCTTCAGAACTGCCTTAATTCTACGTGGCATTGATTTAACAAGGTGCTGAAAGCATTCTTTAGAAATGTTGGCCCATATTGATAGGATAGCATCTTGCAATTGATGGAGATTTGTGGGATGCACATCCAGGGCACGGAGCTTTCGTTCCACCACATCCCAAAGATGCTCTATTGGGTTGAGATCTGGTGACTGTGGGGGCCATTTTAGTACAGTGAACTCATTGTCATGTTCAAGAAACCAATTTGAAATGATTCGAGCTTTGTGACCTGGTGCATTATCCTGCTGGAAGTAGCCATCAGAGAATGGGTACATGGTGGTCATAAAGGGATGGACATGGTCAGAAACAATGCTCAGGTAGGCCGTGGCATTTAAACGATGCCCAATTGGCACTAAGGGGCCTAAAGTGTGCCAAGAAAACATCCCCAGCCTGCACAGTGGTAACAAGGCATGATGGATCCATGTTCTCATTCTGTTTACGCCAAATTCTGACTCTACCATCTGAATGTCTCAACAGAAATCGAGACTCGTCAGACCAGGCAACATTTTTCCAGTCTTCAACTGTCCAATTTTGGTGAGCTCGTGCAAATTGTAGCCTCTTTTTCCTATTTGTATTGGAGATGAGTGGTACCCGGTGGGGTCTTCTGCTGTTGTAGCCCATCCGCCTCAAGGTTGTGCGTGTTGTGGCTTCACAAATGCTTTGCTGCATACCTCGGCTGTAACGAGTGGTTATTTCAGTCAAAGTTGCTCTTCTATCAGCTTGAATCAGTCGGCCCATTCTCCTCTGACCTCTAGCATCAACAAGGCATTTTCGCCCACAGGACTGCCGCATACTGGATGTTTTTCCCTTTTCACACCATTCTTTGTAAACTCTAGAAATGGTTGTGCATGAAAATCCCAGTAACTGAGCAGATTGTGAAATACTCAGACTGGCCCGTCTGGCACCAACAACCATGCCACGCTCAAAATTGTTTAAATCACCTTTCTTTCCCATTCTGACATTCAGTTTGGAGTTCAGGAGATTGTCTTGACCAGGACCACACCCCTAAATGCACTGAAGCAACTGCCATGTGATTGGTTGATTAGATAATTGCATTAATGAGAAATTGAACAGGTGTTCCTAATAATCCTTTAGGTGAGTGTATATCGTCACACCCCCAAGTCTGGGCTATGGGGCAGGGTGGCAAAGATGCTAAAAAAAATGCAAGCTCCACTAAATTTCACAAAAACATAAGCAAAGAAAGATTCATGTAAAAAATTGGATGACCAGTAATTTCCTGCAACTTAATTCAGAAAAAAATTAATTTTTAATTATTGGACAAAAAAGCTCCAAAAGTAGTAACCTAGAATACTGTCTAACACTTGATGGCTGCTCTGTCAAGTCCTCGTTGTCAGTGAGGAACCTGGGTGTGCTCTTTGATACCAATCTTTCATTTGAAAGTCACGTTCTGCATCTGTAAAACTGCATTCTACCATCTTAAAAATACTAATCTAAATTCCGGCACATGTTTTCAATGCAAAATGCTGAACAGTTAGTTCATGCGTTCATGACCTCAAGGCTAGATTATTGCAATGCTCTACTGGGTGGTTGCCCTGCTTGCTTAATAAACAAATGCAGCAGCTCGAGCTCTTACTAGAACCAGGAAGTATGACCATATTAGCCCGGTTCTGTCAACACTGCACTGGCTCCCTATTAAGCATCGTATACATTTTTAAATCTTGCTTCTTACTTACAAAGCACTAAATGGTTTAGCTCCCCAGTACTTGAGCGAACTCTTAAAGCATTATACTCCATCACATCTATTGCGGTCTCAAAACTCTGGCCAGTTGATAATCCCTAGAATATCAAAATCAACTGCAGGCGGTCGATCCTTTTCCTATTTAGCACCTAAACTCTGGAACAGTCTTCCTAGCATTGTTCGGGAAGCAGACACACTCTGTCAGTTTAAATCTAGACTAAAAATGCATCTCTTTACTATGGCATACACATAGAACATTATCAATCTCTATTATTCAAATCAGTTAAATTGTTAGGCTGCATTAACTAGGTCAGCCGGAACCGGGAACACTTCCCATAACGCCTAATGTACTCGTTACATCATAAGAAGAATGGCATCTACGCTAATGTTAGTCTCTCTGTTTATCCCGAGGTTTACTGCAGTCAGCCGGATCCGGGCCGTGTCCAGACCAGATGGTGGACCCACGACTGAACATGACCAACACATCCCTGAAATGTCTGCAGAAAGAATGTCAATTAAACTCCCCCCGTAAATGCCGCATCGACACGACATCCTCATTAAACCCGTCTCTGGCATGACGACTCCAATCTTTCGAACAATCTTACGATTATCTATTTACCTAATATGACTTAAGACCTGAAATGTTGCCAAAATTATAATCATACACTGTTTGTTCGTCGGTCAGAGGAGAACTGGCACCCCGACTGAGCCTGGTTTCTCCCAAGGTTTTTTTCTCCATTCTGACCCTGAAGGAGTTTTGGTTCCTTGCCACCGTTGCCTTTGGCTTTTGGCTTGCTCAGTTGGGGACACCTAAATTTCAACTATATTACCGATCTGCCCGCATTGACACCATATGATAATTGAAATTAGCTGGATAACATCACCGTTTTCACCAGAGCGGCTGTACAGCCGAATCAAATTCTGTTGCATTATTTTCCTGTTAAAACTGTGAAGCTGCTTTGAAACAATTGGACTTGTAAAAAGCACTATATAAATAAAGGTGATTTGATTTGATTCATGTTTTGGGATTACCCAGCCAGAGCCCAGACCTGAATCCAATAGAAAATCTGTGGGGGGACATGAAGAGGGCCGTTCACAGGAGGTGCACATTTTTTCAAAAAAGAGTGAGAAAATATTAAGATTTCAATATGTGCCAAGCTGATAGACTCCTATCCAAACAGACTGACAGCTGTCAACCAAGTTGCATATTTATGCAGTTAGTTTCTTTTTTCTCGGTTTTCAGTGGCTTTGCATAAGGTTATTTTTACATTAAACATGCAAAAGTTCTACAATTTTTATTTTTTACATCACAAAAACCAGATGCTTTAACAGCTGTGTATAGACTTTATATCCATTGTATATTCAAGTTGAGAGAGAGGCTTCTTGCTGAGAATACTACTCTACCTGTTCTAGTATACGTGCAATCCTGTCAAACAGGATTTGTAGGAAGTGACCTTCATAGAATTCTGTAGCTGGGTTGTTTTCAGTGGTTTTGGCTGAATCTGGCCAGTTCCAGTCACGTGATAGAGCAGTACATTCTTTTAACTAGAGAGAGAGAGAGAGCGCGAGAGAGAGAGAGAGAGAGAGAGAGAGAGAGAGAGAGAGAGAGAGAGAGAGAGAGAGAGAGAGAGAGAGAGAGAGAGAGAGAGAGAGAGAGAGATTCAGTGTCAGAATATCTAAAAACAAAAAAACCTTGAAAAAGTTGATAGTTCAATTCAACTTGTACATTCAACTTGACTAATATGGTCCAGTGACACACATCACCTGAGTATGTAGCAAAATATTTGGTTTTCAGTGTGCCAACTCACCAGTTTGTGCGCATCATGAACATATGTGTCATATCCTGCTCCCTGAACAAGATGAGATGTTTTTGCCTCTTGGGGCACTAAACACAAGAAGCTAATAAAATTAAAAACAAATTAGAAACATTCAAACAATTAATCACATGTATAGACAACCAATATATTAACCAGTCCAATTAATTGTATGATATTTGATCACTCTGAGATTATTGTCATTGTCTAATAAAACAATCTTTTAGATTTCTTTTAATTCTTTTTTTTTTTAAATCCAAAAACACAGTAATATAGTGAAATATTATAATTATTTATGTCTAATAACCATTTTCTATTTTAAAATATTTTAGGTATATTTAAGGAAGAACAGAATTTATTTGAAATATTTTGAAATTAAAATCTTTAGTAACATTATAAATGTATCCTTGCCTAATGAAATCTTTTTTTTTAAATCTTACTGACCGCAAACTTTTGAACAGTAGTATGTTTGTGTGCGTGTATATATAAACACACTATATTGCCAAACGTATTGGGACACCCCTCCAAATTCAGGTGTTCCAATCACTTTCATGGCCAAAGGTGTATAAAATCAAGAACCTAGGCATGCAGACGCTTCTACAAACATTTGTGACAGAATGGGTCGCTCTCAGGAGGTCAGTGACTTCAAGCGTAGTACCGTGATAGGTTGCCACCTGTACAATAAGTCCATTCGTGCATGAACAAAGTGTAAGCAATTGGGAACAACAGCAACTCAGCCACGAAGTGGTAGGCCATGTAAAATCACAGATGCTGAGGCGTACAGTGCGCAGAAGTCGCCAACTTTCTGCAGAGTCAATATCTACAGACCTCCAAACTTTGTGTGGCCTTCAGATTAGCTCAAGAACAGTGCATAGAGAGCTTCATGGAATGGGTTTCCATAGCCGAGCAGCTGCATCCAAGCCTTACATTACCAAGTGCAATTCAAAGCGTGGTGTAAAGCATGCCACCACTGGACTCTAGAGCAGAGGGGACGTGTTCTCTGGAGTGACGACTCACGCCTCTCTGTCTGGCAATCTGATGGATGAGTCTGGGTTTTGCGGTTGCCAGAAGAACGGTACATGCCTGACTGCATTGTGCCAAGTGTAAAGTTTGGTGGAAGGGGGATTATGGTGTGGGGTTGTTTTTCAGGGGTTGGGCTTGACCCCTTAGTTCCAGTGAAAGGAACTCTTAATGCTTCAGCATACCTAATGATTTGCTCTTATCATCCGATCGTGGTTGTATCTCTCTATTAGTGTTACTCGATCTTAGCGCTACATTCGATACTATCAAGCACATTCTTTTTTCCTTTTTCTACACAAAACATTCTTTTGAATAGGCTCTCAAATTATGTTGCCGTTAGTGGAATTGCACTGGCATGGTTTCAATCATACTTATCGGGAAACAGACACACTTTGTCAGTTTAAATCTAGACTAAAAACACATCTCTTTACTATGGCATACACACAGAATAATATACATTTCTATTAAATCAGTTAAATGATTGTTAGGCTGCATTAACTAGGTCTACCGGCACCGGGAACATCATAAAAAGAATTGCATCTACGCTAATGTTAGTCTCTCTGTTTATCCCGAGGTTTATCCAGATGTATAGTACAGATAAAAACACATATGCACTAATACATTTTCAAACGCACTTGCCTATAGGCTAAACACATAATGCTTGCGTACATCCTGTCGCCGTTTTCACAGATTCACCTTTTTTGGGGTTTGCACGGGGGTGATGGTATAGTTTCAAAACTATTTCAATACCTATTTCATGGTTTACGTTCTCCAGCCAACAGGTGCTGTTGCTGTGCGGATGGGCGCCCAGAACGCATTGGGGGTTTTCTGTTTTAGTTGAGGCGCCAAAATTAAATAACTAATCAGTTTCTACAACAGAAATTAATCAATCAAAAACTTACTTTAGCTTTTTTCTAAAGCTAAATTAATTTCCTATTATCACTGTAAAGCTGCTTTGAAGCTGTGTTGTAAAAAGCACTATATAAATGAAGGTGACTTGACACAGAGTTCTGACCTCAACCCAATAGAACACCTTTGGGATGAATTAGAGCAGAGACTGCGAGCCAGGCCTTCTCATCCAACATCAGTGCCTGACCTCACAAATGCGCTTCTAGAAGAATGGTCAAAAACTCCCATAAACACACTCCTAAACCTTGAGGATAGCTTTCCCAGAAGAGTTGAAGCTGTTATAGCTGCAAAGGGTGGTCCAACTCCATATTAAACCCTACGGATTAAGAATGGGATGTCATTAAAGTTCATGTGCATGTAAAGGCAGGCGTCCCAAAACTTTTGGCAAAATAGTGTATATCCTATATACTAAAGGTTTTTCAAATTATTTGATCTCGAGTAACCCCAAATATGGTGATCCCCTTCCTAAATTATAAAGACAGCTCGATATTTGATGTATACAGACTTAAGTATAATATAGCATGATATTAAGCATGATATTATGAAAACATGTTTCCAAGTGATTTTTATGTTGTCATACAAAAGTGATTTTTGTGCCTTTATAGGTTTTCGGTTGAAGACCTTTGTAAAAATAAGGGAAAATACAGAAAACCAGACTGGGAACAAATTCTTTTTCACAGTACTGTAAGTAAGGGCTGAATGGTTATGATGATACTATAACTTTTGTCCTTCAAAAATTCAGTTTTTATGCAGAGCATGTGAGTGAAGCTGAGTGGTGTGATGCTTCACTCAATATGCCGTTCTATGGCAGTGTGCCGTTCTATGGCAGCGCTCAATCGCTCATTTTCCAAGCGATTGCTCACTGGTATAAAAGCATTCGCTCAAATCCCACTCCGACATGAAGTTTCTTTGTACTTTACGTCTTTCTGTTTGAAATTAATTTCTTAAATAAATGACTCAATCACAGTGAGCAACATATAATAACTTATAAAGGCTATTTGTGGCTTTAATGCGATATTAAATAAAGTGGTATAAATAAACGTGATGTGCCAAATTGCAAACATATCCACACTTGATACCTGTTGACGCTGTCAGCGACTTGTGTGTGCGCCCTGGGATTACGTCTTTCTCTGCCACTGGGCAGAGATAGAAGAGGCTCCTGGCCACTGAACCCACTGTCTTCATACATGTCTGTGAAAAATGGATCCTCTTCCAGCTCCCTGATGGAGAAAGAGAGTGAGCGATAAATGATGAGCCACTATGAGAAGTAAGAGAATCTGTGTTCAGTCTCTCTGCTCACTCAGACTCTTCCAGAAGATCACTCTCGACTGCATGTCTCTCGTCCACGGCCCCTGATCCGGACAGCCTGTAGGTGCGCTTCTCAAGATTACGCAGAACCAGATTGGTCAAGATGCTCCTGCTGGGCTTCTGTAAAAGCTCCTCGAAGAGACGCAACGTTGTAATACTGATCTAACAAAGGGCAAAAGACATGTTGTAACACTTAGTTAAGTGATGCTCTCAAGAACGAAGATGTATGAATCCTCTAATCTAGTTACCTCATCTGAGATGTGGTTGCAGTGTTCAATAAGGCGGTAACGTAGAATGTGTGTATGTGTGTCCTGCCGCTGCTCACAATGTATGTTATTGCCCAACAGAAACTGAACCAGTTCCTCCAGGAGTGCAGGGGAACATATGTGACTTACAGAACAGGACAGCAGAGCAGTGTGTACCAGGATCCCAACCTCTGACCTGGACAACCAGAGTTTAAAAAAATTAGCACCACTCTTCCTGTCATCCTGCAAATTCACAATTCTAATTAATGACACCAGAAAGCAACCTTTGAGGAGTTTTTGTGTTTTCTACTCACATCTGAAGCAGATGAGGCTGGATGACTCCTTTAAGCCACTGAAGGTGAATTGCTCTGGCCATTTCAACACCAAGTACCTACAGGAAAAAAACATATATATAATTATGTGCAGAATGTTTGTAATCAGTACCATTTCTATAACATAAAAAATATATACTATTAAACAAATAATATAAATGTAAAAGAAAAAGCAAAAATAGCCTTCAAACATCACAAAAACAAAGCGAAACAAAATTTGTTCTTAGCCAGAGTGACCTGGAATTTGGACCAGACTTTAGATAAGAGTTAAAAGTCTGGATATTTGAAATAATCAACAAAGATATTAAATTTGA
This sequence comes from Paracanthobrama guichenoti, assembly GCA_018749465.1. Classification (NCBI taxonomy): domain Eukaryota; kingdom Metazoa; phylum Chordata; class Actinopteri; order Cypriniformes; family Gobionidae; genus Paracanthobrama; species Paracanthobrama guichenoti. The sequence continues at coordinate 30,545,163 of CM031950.1, read as the reverse complement.
ACATATTTTCAACCACATATACATGTATAGGTCACTTGTAGTGCTTCATTACAGCTATTTCACGGTTGTTTCAAGCTGATAATTTTTGGGAAGAATTTCTTACACTCAGAAAAAACAGTAGCTATGCTTCCATACAAATTTGAGAATTTAACTTGTGCGCAAAATTTTATTATCGCATGAAAAATAAATAAATATATATGCAAATAAAGCACCGTTTCTATCCAGTAGGGCTGTGCGATTAATCATAATTGATTTTCGATTTCGGCTTCCAACGTTAAAGAAAACAAGTTAATTGAGGTTTGCTTTCGTAGTGTACACGCTCATGTGGTCGAAAGTGTTTAAACAGCCACAAAATACTGCCTACTGCATAAACCTAACCTAACGCGTAAACATTATGGGAAGTGCGCTAGCAAGATGGGATTTAAACTTTTATCAGCTGAAGACCCAAATTTGGTTTGAAGACAAAAACGTACCAAGCACAATGTTCTCTCACCATTCCTGATTTCTAACACGCACGAAAGCTGCTGCTCTCCGTATGTTTTTCTGTTGTCTCCGGGCTCATTCATATGTAAACTGCACAAGCTTATTTTGTCCATTAGATCGAAATATGTGAAAAGGCCCATACATTTACCTGCCCATAGACCCTCCCCTCGAAGAAATCAGGACAGAAATGTGTAGCGTATGGACGGTGCTCATAAATGATCAACGGACCAATACTTTGATTAGTTATAATGACTCAAACAAGACCGGCGCCGTGAAGTCTACAGACTGACAGGTTAACGGTGCTAAAAGGACACAAACCATGCCTTGTGCAGCTCACCGTCATAAACAGCCCCTCCCTCACACATACCAAAGGACATCCGAACAGATTATATGACTTTTAACTTAGTTATGTTTCATTTTAGGTGTGTTGTGGTCCCTGTATGCATGCTTTTTGTTATAACCACTTTAGATGTGTTTTGATAGGTTAGAAACTTATAGCCAGTGAATGCTTAAGGAAGAATGACGTCAATCCTCGCCGTCCCTTTAACTCTTAAGTTAAACTCCCCATGCCTGGTCTCGAAATCTTTGTCTCGCAATTTGTTGGCCAGCTAGGTGCGTTGTGTGGTACTATGATGCATCAGACTCTTTCTTTCATGCCAAAACCCCAAAGTCTGCGTACCAAAACCCCCAAGTCTGCTTATCTAAGAGAGCCATAAAACATGTTAATGAGGCGAGACCCAAGACAAAGGGAGATTTCCCGCTTCTGAGTTCCTTCGCTCTGATTGGCTGTTCCGACAAAAGAGGCGTGCCCCGCCACGGCCCTTTAAGACGGGCCACAGACGCTTCTCCTGTCTCTTGTCTTCTCTCTTCGTTTTGCTTCCTGTTGCCACCTCTTTTGGCTTTCCTCTTCCTCTTCGCCATCTTCCAACGGATCTCATCACACAAAGGAACCAAAGTTGAATTTCCCGCGGACTCCAAGGAACCACCCGGCAAGATTGAAACACGGACCGGATCGCGGAATTCCCCTAAACGCACGAACTCACGACCAAGGAAACATATGCAAGTATCCCTTAAGCTGTCGTTATAAAGTCTTGAGCTTATACCAATAAGTTGGACTGATTTCTTGCTTGTGCTCATAGGTTGTGTCGATAGTATCACCGTTGCCTTTCTCTCTCTCTCTCTCTCTCTCTCTCTCTCGCTCTCGCTCTCTCTCTCTCCTTCCTGCTTTCAGTTAATTTGTGTATGTTTGTTTATTGTTTGTTGATTTATTAAAATATATATATTCACACGTGATTGTGCTTGAGTTGCTCATACATAGGTCACTTTTACGGTGAACCGACCCTGTTACAAATTAAAAGAAAGATACTTCTCGTGGCCAGAGAGGTGTTTAAGAGTTATTAAAAGGGAGATATTTGGTGGACAATTATCCGTCCTTTGAACTCAATTCTAGAATCAAAGAAATTTCTAAAAGTTGAATCAAGCCCTAGATATTAATAATTGTTTTAATCCGTTTTAATCAATTGTTAATATCAAAATTCCCCTCTGTGCCAATTTATGCATATTTGATCGTAACACGATTAAACGCATGCATAAATCCCGCACCATTTCCCCTGGGGCTCGATATTCGCTACAAATGGTTGAAAGTTGACAAAAGAGACGGATTAAAATACCAGGTGTAAACGGTGAAAAAGTCATAGAGAAAGGGCTTCAGTTCACTGGTCTTCATTCATTCTTCAGCTTCACCTCATGCCTATTCCTTTTAGTTGTTTCTTTTTTGAAAACATTGATACATTATTGATAATGTTATTTATATAGCTAGTCATATTTTGATATAATATTTTCATTATCACCATGATGGACACGCCCCGCAAAATGGAAAATTTACAAAAAATGCCCATCCCTAGTCTTTTTTTGTATATAATAAATTACTTGTGCCTCAGACCGCACAGACAAAACGCAATAAACGTGATCATGTTATCTTGCTTTCAGAGTCACTTTGATGACAGACTCTGGCTAAAGCCAAGGGACACACCAAGCCTTAGTTTTTTTCAGTGTGTTCTGCACCATTGGCTCTAGTCGGACGCCATCTGTTTTTTTTTGGGTTGATTCAACATGTAGAATCGGTCTCCGTCGGTGAGAGAGAGAACTCTGATTGGCTGTTCAGCTTAGTGAATGAAGCAGTGCACGAGAGCAAGAGCAAAAGTGATGAAAGTAAGAAAAAACTGAACAGACAGAAGGCTGTTATAATTTTATGTCATCTCACCTGAACAACACTGCACAAATATTTTCATAATAACATGAGCTGAGTGGAATAAAGAACGTTTTGATATTCAAAACAGTAAGCAAGCACTGCTTTATTTATGGTTTGTATACCTGCAGGCTTAGTTCTGCTTTCCTTGAATGACGAATAGAGACGGATATATCTGCGTTAAACAGACAGTTATCTCCTTCACACGCAGGCACAGAACAGAATTTTTTAATGTGCATCAAGGAATTTATTCGGTAAATGTGTTTCCATCATAATTTATGCACGTTTTATTATCGGATTAAAAAAATCTGTCTCAACTGAGCGCATATGGTTTAATTTTTTTAATTTACGCACATCTTGGCATAAAAATAGGTGGATGAAAACATAGCTAATGATTTAATGCAGGACATATTTCAAACTAATGCAGTTAAAATACACAAATGGTCAACACCAAATTAATGATTTTTTTTCAAACCCTTGGTGCTTCTTTGATGAGCTCATTGCAGTAGTCCAAAAAGCAGAAGAACCTATGGACGTTCTCACTGCTAGGAAACGGCTGGTTCTCCACTGTACTGTCCTGTGTGAATTGAGTTCTGTAAAACCAACCACAGATATCCAATGAATTCTTAGAATAAGGAGATAAGACACATGTCCACAAATAAAGTGTTAAAAATTCAGCACTTCATAGCAGACACAAACCTCCACTGTACACTGGAGTAGCTGTGAATGTCTGCAGGATCGAGTGATGAGGGTATGAGGCAGTAAAGTTCAGTCAGTCTCTGAGCGAGTAGGTGACACAATGGAGTTCTCTCAGCCAGCAGACGTCCAGTGTCTTCCTGTGGTAAACTGACCAGCAGCAGCAAACTCTCCATGGATCTGAGCACAACATTACTTTTCTAAGAGAGGGAAAGGGAGTCTCATTAAAAACAATGATTCTGGTCCCTATTTTAACAATCTGAGCACATAGCGCAAGTGCACTTGTGTCCAAATCCACTTTTGCTAGCTTAACAATGAAAAAATGATCGGCGCGCCAAGCTGTGCATCCCTGTGTGAGTAATAAGCAGAGTGTATGTGCGTTGTGCACCCGCCTATAGGCGCATATTACTAATGCACCCTTTAAATAACACAAAAAATACTGTGTTCAGGTTTTTGTTGGTCAATGGCGCAGTCGTATTCAGTTGCCTCAAAATAGCAATGCGCCTCTACTTGGTATCCTTATATGTATGCGTACTGAATATGTTTTTTTTTTTTGTTTTTTTGTCATTTATTTACTTATTTTTCTAAATGTATTTATCTATTTTAATTTTAAGTCTTATTTCTATATCTTATGATTGTGGGTGGATATTGGACTTTGTTGTAAATAGTTAAAAATGTAAAATGTCTAATAAATAAAGAATCCAAAAAAAAGAAAAGAAATAGCAATGCGCCTGAACACACCTCGTTTTCAGACCATGGGCAAACAGATGGGCACAAGTGCATTTCCTACTTAAACAACGTGGTGCTGGACGTGAAAATTATATCTGCTTCAGGCTGAAACTAGCAAAAAAAAACTTGCACATCGCGCCTGGCGTCACATTGCGCTGGATGTATGATAGGGCCCTCTGAATGTACAGTTGACTAACCAACTCTTTACATCAAGGGCCAGATTTACTAATAGCCTGCCTCAACGCAAACCCTCTTTTAGCATTAAAAAACACTAGGATTACTAAAGACACTAACAAAATTAGCGCTGAAAATGCGTGGGCACAGTTATTTTTGTGGCTGACATTATTGCATATGCATTTGTAGGAGTTTTTCAGACGCAAAATTTATGGAAGGAGAGTATTTAAATTTAATGATTAAATTTAATGATAATGATTTACTAAGGCTTTTTTGGAATTGGACTCTCATGCTAATTTTCACTGTTTATTAAATCTGGCCACAAGTCTGATTCAATAAATGGCACAAAAGTTTACCAATTAGATTTTACACAAAAACTATTCACACCAAGTTGCGTATTTGCTATTTTCTGAAAAAAAGTGCTGAATGAAAGTGAAATTCATTGGCTTTATTGCACAACACAACACATCACTGAACTATAAACTGTATTTCTACAAATATGTTGTACTGGTTACTGTTTATTGTTTTGTTTTAATCTCCCAAACCAAGGGGCGGCAGTTGTGGCCTAATGGCTAGAGAGTCTGACTTGTCGGACCTGCCCAGCCTACTGCTCCAGGGGTCCGTTCTTTGTACATCGCTAACTCGTACATCGCTAAGTTTTATAATAATAATAATAATAATAATAATAATATAAAAATGTATTTGAAAATAATATTATAATGTTGTGTAAAAGGTGTATAATACTATAGACACAGCCACTTGATTGAGAGATTTATTTGTGATGGAATAATTACTTCATAATTTGATTGGAGTCTTACACACATGCTGTAATGTTACTCTGAGCCGTGCATTCATTTGAGTGATGTATTATGGGATGGCTTGATGCAGCGCAGGAGAAGCAGATAACTTCTTGACCCTTAAGAAACTTTAATTAATGCTGTCACGTAACAAATCTGCTTCAAATTGACTTAAATTAAATGAATTGCTAATTGGAACATTCAAATAAAAAAAATAAAAACATTTATCATTTATCTCTTATAACTTTTATGTTGGTTTGGTAGTTTGGCTGTTTCCTTATAAAGGTCCAGAAATTTGTGGGCTTTTTTGTGTAATTTGTCAAGTTTTTTGCCAGGTGGCTTTTTTAATTATATGATGTCATTACGTTGCTGTCTTGCCGCCAGCCAATCGCTGCATTGCTGATCGTGGTTTCGAGTATCGATGCATCTGCCCTCTTCAGGGAACACAAGAACGCGCAGTAATATCAGATAATTTAATCCAGATATTTTAATCCAATCCGCAAATTCGTTTGAAGAACCAAATTAACCAGAGATCAGTTATCACGATTAAAAGATCTGGGATCTGTCAAATCTTCTCAGATGTATTAAACAAGGTATGAAGAACGGACCCCATGTGCCTGTTCATGGTGTTTGTGTTCAATACTCACTGCTGTGTGTGTGCACTTGGATGGGTGAAATGCAGAGCACAAATTCTGAGTATGAGACACCACTTCGTCACATACTCGTCACTTTTACTTCACTTTCAAGGTTAATTTTTTAAAACAGAGTGACAAGAGGGTGTACATTATTATTTTTGAGGGTAAATAATATTATATACACTACTGAGTGTATTGCGACCTAATTTTTCAAAGAAATGTTGTATGCTTCATTTCATCTAAAAATTTGGTGACTACTGTATATGCTGTCCAAATGTTAAAAATTGTGCTTAAACCTGTAAATATATATAAATATATTTTTTTAGCATGTAATTTATGTTTAGCATGTTTTTTTGATTGTTTTTGAATAAACCAAGGGACCACAAGGCAATGTTGAGGGGTCCGCAGAAGATTTCAGATTTCTTTTTTCCTTTTTCATGTTAACCTAAGAGTTTAATTAAATATGTTTAATGCAATCATTACCAAATTAATATTACAACTGTGAAATTATTTTATTCTATTGACCTAGTTTTTAGTCCTAGCTTTCCAATCCATCTTATATTTTTTCATGATGAATCACCTCACTTTTCCCCAGGTGAATGAGTAGAGGGATAATGCCTGTGGCTTCCTGAGGTGAGCTGGAGGATGCAGAACTGGTAGAGGGAGGCGGTGGAGGGGGAGCCCTCTCAGGACTGGAGGCTTCACTGCAGCCCTTCTCCACAGCCTCGTCAGAGGTACAACTGGACCTCTTCTGAGAGTCTTTGGTAATCTTTGAGATAGAAATGTGGGTGTGTTTGTTATTTTTAAGATTCACAATCTAAATCAGATTAAATCTAAATGACAGTCAACACAGTAGTGCCAGAGGACATAATAAATAAAGTACCTCAAGGATATAGTTGAGGACATAAGGGTCTTTTTTGACTCGAGTGCAAACAGCAAAGAGAAACTGAGACTCCTCTTTTTCTGTCTGTGAATCAGGGAGTCCACAAAGATGGATCAGTTTCTATAACAGACAGCAACAAGAGGTAATAAATTAAACATTATTTTCATCAGAGAGTGTAATGCAACCTAATTTTCCATTTAAATATTGTATGCTTAAAAATCAACAGCAGTTTTAATGAAAAAATCATGGTGCTTAAATGTGTTCAAAATTAAACTACAAATAAACTACAACTATTTTTTAAATAAATAAACAAAAATAAATAAATTCTAATTATTTTTAATTTTCATAATGTTTTAATGTCCACTTAATGATATAAAAGCTAAAAGCTTTACCTAAAATGATTCTGTAGTTATTTACTTCCATTACTGTTCAAAGGTTTGAAGTCAGTGGTTTATAATGACTGTCAGACATTCATAACGTTACGACAGATTTCTATTTCAAATAAATGCTGTTTCTTTCTATTCATAAAAGAATTCTGAAAAAATGTATTGTGGTTTCCCCAAAAATATCAATCAGCACATTTGTTTTCAATATTGATAAGAAATATTATTGGTCACCCAATCAGCATATTAGAACAATCATTTTCAATAATAATATTATTAATGATAATAATAATAGTAATAATATTTTCACAACAGTTTTTTCCTTATGCAGCCTTGGTGAGCATGAGAAACTTCTTTTGAAAGCATTTAAAAAAAAAAAAACTGGAACAGTTTGTATTTTTCTGTATCTTATTGTCCCAAATCCATTACTTTATTTTTTTTTTTCAAAGGACAATGTTTTACAAAACTTCTTTTCTATACGATAACAGTTCCTACTGACCATGTCTTACCTGTACGGGACGATAGACATTGATTAAATGCAGCACAGGTTTCTGGATCTGGCTCAGGACTTTAGAGAAAAACAGCATCACTTGTTGACTCATGCCAGGAGGATACTGTACAATGAAACAATATTTCAGTTTATTTACAGCTTTAAATATTTTGAATCTGTCTTGAGTCTGTGTCCTCATACCTGTGCTTTTCCCAGTGTGCAAAGTGTCTCTAGTATTTTGTGCTGAAGCAGGTACTCCATGCAGGGACCTGTTTCCTCTCCTTGTTGTTTTTCCTCATACACCAGGATGTCCAGCATCTGTCTGAGCCTCCATGGGATGTCTGTATGCTTCACTGGACGAGACTCGTCTTTGTACAAGAGACAAACATGCAGTTGAAACATTTGTTTAACCACTTTACCTTTACCTAATGTATTTATTTTTTCCCCCAATGATGTAAGATTGAAGAATGGCATAATTTACTGTTTAACACACTGTATGTTATACACACTCAAATACATTAGTAAGTTAGGCCTAATGCTTAACTTGAATTTACACTTATAGTTTTACCTGACGTTTCAATGTAATAGTTGGTTATTGCTTTCCAGTGATCCACAAAAGAGTCCTGCAGGTTTATCGAAGGCTCCCTCTATAAGAATCAGAACAGGATCAACACTATTTTACTGCAATTACAATTTAATTACTGTCATTAATCGTACATTACCATTTAACACTGAGTTCCTTCCTGTAAATGTATAATCTTTAAAACATAATAAAGTCTTGAGTAATAAGCAGAGGACAGGGTTAAATTCATTATTTCATTTGACATACACTACCATTCAAAATGTTGACAAAAGTTATTTTCATGTTTCTAAAAGAAGTCTCTTATTCTTAACAAGGCTGAAGATACTTTGATGAATATAAAGTTCAAAAGAACAGCGTTTATTTGAAATAGATTTGTATGTGACTTTATAAATATTTACTGTCACTTTTGAACAATTTCGAAATCTACCAAACTTTGTTAAAAGAAAACGCCACTTAGTTTGATATTTTGTTACAATGCCAATGCATTTTAAGTGTGAGTTACGTCTTCAAATATGCTATATATGTACTTATGTATATGCATGTATGTTGTCAGCCCTTTTATGGTTTTAAGGACATTTTTCTCCTGTCAGAAACTTGTCCAGACTCGTGCGTGCATATCTGTCGACGTAACGTTAAACACATTTTAGACAAACCCAAAAGTATATGGCGAACAAAGAAAAACTCGCATATATCCCATAAATACATCGTCCATGGACTTCATAAACAATAAAAGACAGAAATCAACGCAATGTACTTATTACTGTACTATGAAATGTAACTGTTACTCAACTTCTGTAGCACACAAGCTAAACTGAAGACAATGTATATATCTTCATATAAAACACTGTAAGGCGTGACAACACGTTGAGTCTACCAAATGGATTATTTCATTTACATACAGCAGTTAATAACGTATACAGCACTTTTATAAAGTTTTACAGTATCGTGCAACAGGTAAGTGTCTCGAGATTTGTTTTCTATATTAGCTCGCCTAATGCTAACAGGCTAGTTTGAAGATGTTTACTTACTGTTTCCAAAGCCTGCTGCAGAAAAGCCGTCACTTTATTAAACATGTCCATGGCTGGATCCCAGCAGAGCTTATCAAAGTTTATATTACGTTTTGTACATTTTTATATCGTTATATAGTGCTAGTGTAGCTTGTAAACATTGTTTATGTGGCTGCTTAGCTTGAGCTTTACTATTTGCCTGCAGTAGCAAACACTGACCCCCACTGTCATGACTGTCACAGTGTATTTTCAAAAAGTTTTTTAGACTTTATTACAAAAATATCTTTATGTTTTGGATTGTGTATTTATCTCCATGCTAGATCATTAAAACGTCCACTTCAGAAGATGTTATTAAATTTGATAAACACACCACTGATTCCACCAGGGTTTAATGCAATTTCACAAGTAATATATTTAATATGCACTTGTAGGCAAATAAAAATTTAAAAATTATATTATAAAAAAGAAAACCTGTTCTTGCAGATAAATTATTACTGAAAGAAAAAGTCACTTAAAAGTAGGGGTGTAACAATATGTCACAATTTTTAGCAATATAAAAGTGCAACAATAAGCATTTTCAGCTTCAGAATCATGAATATTTTTTATTCTGGTGTTACCATTGTCCTCTGCATTGTGTTAACAGCACCAAGTCCAAGCCTATTCATTTCCATCCCCATTGTAATACCAAATTTATATAAACCCGATTCTAAAAAAGTTGGGACACTGTACAAATTGTGAATAAAAACAGAATGCAATGATGTGCAAGTTTCAAATTTCAATATTTTATTCAGAATACAACATAAATGTTATAAACTGAGAAAATGTATAATTGTAAGTGAAAAATAAGTTGATTTTAAATTTCATGGCATCAACACATCTCAAAAAAGTTGGGACGAGGCCATGTTTACCACTGTGTGGCATCCCCTCTTCTTTTTATAACAGTCTGCAAACGTCTGGGGACTGAGGAGACAAGTTGCTCAAGTTTAGGAATAGGAATGTTGTCCCATTTTTGTCTAATACAGGCTTCTGGTTGCTCAACTGTCTTAGGTCTTCTTTGTCGCATCTTCCTCTTTATGATGCGCCAAATGTTTTCTATGGGTGAAAGATCTGGATTGCAGGCTGGTCATTTCAGTATCTGGATCCTTCTTCTACGCAGCCATGATGTTGTAATTGATGCAGAATGTGGTCTGGCATTGTCATGTTGGAAAATGCAAGGACTTCCCTGAAAGAGACGACGTCTGGATGGGAGCATATGTTGTTCTAGAACTTGGATATACCTTTCAGCATTGATGGTGCCTTTCCAGATGTGTAAGCTGCCCATGCCACATGCACTCATGCAACCCCATACCATCAGAGATGCAGGCTTCTGAACTGAGCGCTGATAACAACTTGGGTTGTCCTTGTCCTCTTTAGTCCAGATGACATGGCATCCCAGTTTCCCAAAAAGAACTTCAAATTTTGATTCGTCTGACCACAGAACAGTTTTCCACTTTGCCACAGTCCATTTTAAATGAGCCTTGGCCCAGAGAAAATGCCTGTGCTTCTGGATAATGTTTAGATATGGCTTCTTTATTGACCTATAGAGTTTTAGCCGGCCACGGCGAATGGCACGGTGGATTGTGTTCACCGACAATGTTTTCTGGAAGTATTCCTGAGCCCATGTTGTGATTTCCATTACAGTAGCATTCCTGTATGTGATGCAGTGCCGTCTAAGGACCCGAAGATCACGGGCATCCAGTATGGTTTTCCGGCCTTGACCCTTACGTACAGAGATTGTTCCAGATTCTCTGAATCTTTGGATGATATTATGCACTGTAGATGATGATAACTTCAAACTCTTGCAATTTTTCTCTGAGAAACTGCTTTCTGATATTGCTCCACTATTTTTGGCCACAGCATTGGGGGAATTAGTGAACCTCTGCCCATCTTGACTTCTGAGAGACACTGCCACTCTGAGAGGCTCTTTTTATACCCAATCATGTTGCCAGTTGACCTAATAAGTTGCAAATTGGTCCTCCAGCTGTTCCTTATATGTACATTTAACTTTTCCGGCCTCTTATTGCTACCTGTCCCAACTTTTTTGGAATGTGTAGCTCTCATGAAATCCAAAATGGGCCAATATTTGGCATAACATTTCAAAATATCTCACTTTCAACATTTGATTTTTCTATATTCTATTGTGAATAAAATATGTTTATGAGATTTGTAAATTATTACATTCCTTTTTTATTCACAATTTGTACAGTGTCCCAACTTTTTTGGAATCGGGTTTGTAATTACATCAACTGTACAGTTGTGGTCAAAATTATTGGCACCCCTGGTAAATATGATCAAATATGGCTGTAAGAATTCTGCATTGTTTATCCTTTTGATATATATATATATATATATATATATATATATATATATATATATATATATATATATATATATATATATATATATATATATATATATATATATATATATATATATATATATATATATATATATATTTTTTTTTTTATCACAAAAATCTAAACTTTCATTGAAGTAAAACAATTTAAAGTGTGGGGTAAATCACATTTTTTAAATAACTGCTTTTCTCCCAAACAAGTTGGCCATAATTATTGGCATAATTATTATCCCGTGAAACAAGACGTCATAGCTAGACAATTTCATGTTCCTACACTGTATTTTTTTTTTTCTTCAGGATTTATCACAACTTTTTATAATTTGTCAAATCAAAAAACTTAAATAATGAATGCGCTTTAGATAACATAATATTTTGAGTTTCTATTTACAAACCCGATTCCCGAGTACAACATAGATGACATATCAAATGTTTAAAGTGAGAAAATGTATCATTTTTAAGGGAAAAATAAGTTGATTTTAAATTTCATGGCATCAACACATCTAAAAAAAGTTGTCCCAACTTTTTTGGAATCGGATTTGTATTAAACCAATCTCCTCTCTTTGAATGATAGATCAAAAGGATAAACAATTTCAGATTTATTTTTACAGCCATCTTTGATCATATTTACCGGGGTGCCAATAATTCTGACCACAACTGTACTACAATGTCATACCATTTTACTCCATTTTACTCTACTGTATCTCGAGAAAACAAGTAGAAAAAAGAAGATTTATAGACAAGGAAGAAATTTTGAAATAAAGAAATTATGCTTTATCCAGCATTGCTTTATTTATTGTACAAATACTATGCTCATTAGTGGTGTTTTTGTTGTCCATAGTTATCATTTGTACAGCAATATTAGGCCATTCTATCATAAACAAGTTACCAAACTATACAGAGAAACCTTCCCTAAAGTGGGATCAATACCAGCAAAATCTCTTCAACTGTAATGACAAATCAATGCATAAAAACATGGATAAAAACGTGGTTATGGCACCTTATTAAAAAGCTCAACACATAATACGCTGCATGTGCATTGATTGATATAAACTGTACAAATGTTGATAAATTACCACAGATTTGTGAGTCTTGTGAAAATAAAAAGAAAGAGGTAATTACACTTCAATAATCAATAATCATTTAGCAATAATCATATCGTGTTTGATCTTCACACTGACAAATCCTGATTTTGACCATGACAATGACTTCCTGAAAACCACAAACACAGTTTAGGTTGAGTTCAAGTGCAAAGTGATTTACATAAGGATAAATATTGTGCTATGATGATAAACGTAAAACTCACAAAAAAAACACAAAAAAACCACTTTATTTAAATGAACCATTTTATACACATAGTTATTCTACCTGAAATGTCGGTGTCAAAGTTATCTTACATTTCTAAAGAAATGTACATCAGCATCACCTCAACAAACATAGAAATGTAAAAATGTTTTGCAGTTGCTCCCTATTATGTAGCCCTCTGTGTGAAGATGAAAGTTTGTATATACAGAATATGGCACTAAAGAGTTTGTTTGATTTTGATTATTTTCCTAACAGTACCAAGGACCCCAAAAAATAACAAAGAACTTTAAAAATCCAAACCACTGCATGATCCACATGCTTGGAAAGAATATTATTTTCAGTGCAATAATATACTGACGATATTAGGGGAATGTTGGAGAGTCTTCTCTTGTTGAAGTTGAAGTTGAAGTTTATTTGTCATTACACATGTACAAGTACAGTATAACGAAATGAAGTTTGGAGCAAGCCTCCGGGCCGCAGCCGATTATTCAGGCGCCGCCCTACGCTCTCCAGAAATACAAGGACAGAAAGGAAACTATGAGCTTGTCAACCTGAAGCTTTGGTTTCCCACTCCTACAAACAACAAACAAATAGAGGTCAAGGGTCACACACACACACACACACACACACACACACACACATATATATATATATATATATATATATATTTTTTTTTTTTTTTGAATTAGCTTTTTTTATAATCAGTAATATTTTAGTTTAATTTTTAGTCATTTTGTTTTGTGCCATTGTCAGTGTTCTTTTTTGTGCTGTCAAATTGATTAATTGCATCTAACATAAACGTTTGTGTGTATATATATATATATATATATATATATATATATATATATATATATACACACACATACATACACACAGATCAGGCATAACATTATGACCTAATTTGTGTTGGTCCCTCTTTTGCCCCCAAGCCTCCTTCTTCCATTGCTCCGTGGTCCAGTTCTGATGCTCATGTGCCCACTGTTGGCACTTTTTGGGGTGGACAGGGGTCATCGTGGGCACCCTGACTGATCTGCGGCTATGTAGCCCCATATGCAACAAACTGCGATGCACTGTGTATTCTGACAGCATTAACTTGAACAATTTGAGCTACACTAACTCCTCTGTTTGATCGGACCACATGGGCCAGCCTTCGCTCCCCACGTGCATCAATGAGCCGTGGCCACCCATGACCCTGTCGACGGTTCACCACTGTTCCTTCCTTGGACCACTTTTGATAGATACTGACCACTGCAGACCGGGAACACTTCACAAGAGCTGCAGTTTTGGAGATGCTCTGACCCAGTCGTCTAGCCATCACAATTTGGCCCTTGTCAAACTCGGTAAAATCCTTATGCTTGCCTATTTCTCCTGCTTCTAACACATCAACTTTGAGGACAAAATGTTCACTTGCTGCCTAACATATCCCACCCACAAACAGGTGCGTTGATGAAGAGATAATCAGTGCTATTCACGTCACCTCACAGTGGTCATAATGTTATGCCTGATATATATAGTATATATTTATATAGTTTCTCAGCCTCCCCGGGAAAGTCTATGCCAGGGTACTGGAGAGGAGAATTCGGCCGAAAGTGGAACCTCGGATTCAGGAGGAACAGTGTGGTTTTCGTCCCGGTCATGGAACACTGGACCAGCTCTATACCCTTTCCAGGGTGCTGGAGGGTTCATGGGAGTTTGCCCAACCAATCCACATGTGTTTTGTGGATTTGGAGAAGGCATTCGACTGTGTCCCTCGTGGCGTTCTGTGGAGGGTGCTCTGGGAGTACGGGGTCCGGGGCCCCTTGCTTAGGGCTGTTTGGTCCCTGTACGACCGGAGCAGGAGCTTGGTCCGCATTGCCGGCAGCAAGTCGGACTTGTTCCCAGTGCATGTTGGACTCCGGCAGGGCTGCCCTTTGTCACCGGTTCTGTTCATAATTTTTATGGACAGAATTTCTAGGCACAGCCAAGGGCCGGAGAGTGTCCGGTTTGGGAACCACATGATTTCGTCACTGCTTTTTGCGGATGACGTTGTCATGTTGGCCTCCTCAGACCAGGACCTTCAGTGTGCACTGGGGCGGTTTGCAGCCGAGTGTGAAGCGGCCGGGATGAGAATCAGCACCTCCAAATCCGAGGCCATGGTTCTCAGTCGGAAAAGGGTGGCTTGCCCACTTCAGGTTGGTGGAGAGTTTCTGCCTCAGGTGGAGGAGTTCAAGTATCTTGGGGTTTTGTTGTTTTGTTCACAAGTGAGGGAAGGATGGAACGGGAGATTGACAGATGGATCGGTGCAGCTTCTGCAGTAATGCGGTCAATGTACCGGTCTGTCGTGGTAAAAAAGGAGCTGAGCTGTAAGGCGAAGCTCTCGATTTACCGGTCAATCTACGTTCCTACGCTCACCTATGGTCATGAGCTGTGGGTCATGACCGAAAGGACAAGATCCCGGATACAGGCGGCCGAAATGAGCTTTCTCTGCAGGGTGGCTGGGCACTCCCTTAGAGATAGGGTGAGAAGCTCAGTTACTTGGGAGGAGCTCAGAGTAGAGCCGTTGCTCCTCCACATCGAGAGGAGCCAGTTGAGGTGGCTTGGGCATCTATTTCGGATGCCTCCTGGACGCCTTCCCGGGGAGGTGTTCCGGGCATGTCCCACCGGGAGGAGGCCCCGGGGAAGATCTAGGACACGCTGGAGGGATTATGTCTCTCGGCTGGCCTGGGAACGCCTCGGGGAAGAGCTGGAGGAAGTGGCTAGGGAGAGGGAAGTCTGGGCAACTCTGCTTAGACTGTTGCCCCCGCGACCCGGCCCCGGATAAGTGGAAGATAATGGATGGATGGATATATATATATATATATATATATATATATATATATATATATATATATATATATATATATATATATATATATATATAAACTTATGTTGAATACGATTAATCACGGTTAATCGATTTGACAGACATTTTTCAATATTACGGTTTATTTTTTATTTCAGTTTTAGTTGTTATTTATATCCAGTTAGTAATTCTAGTGCTTCAACTTGCCACGGTAACAGTTTAGTTTGAATTCATTATATTTTATTTCAGCTTTATTTAAATTAACAACAAATTATTTTAGTTAACAATAATAACCCTGGGTGACATTTTCTAAAGGTGTTGGTCTTGATCATGTCATTTATGACACCTCTGTGGAAGCGGAATGTTTTTGTCCATATAATGAATGAAGGTCAAAAGTCAATGAAGTGAGAGGCTGGTGTTAGTTGTCAGTTCATCTACTGAGTCATCGGGAAATCCAATACAATTACAAATCCATGTGGGAGGCTGTGCAGTGTGCTCATGCTGAAGGAATCTTACCTTCCTCCTTTGGAAGACCCTGCCATGCTCGATAAACATGGCAGATGGAGCTTTCTTTAGGGTGCTTTTTGCTGAGGCAGTTCTTCTCAAGAGTGGGGTCAGAAAGCCCCCCTTTGAGAGACAGAAAAACAGAGGTGAGTTTTTCCTTTCCTTTTATAGGATGAAATGGTCAAATATCCTAAATGACTCAAACAAGAGCCACAGCTGCATTCTAAAAACATTTAAAAAGTCAGCAGACTCCTCCACTGAGCCCACTCATCATTGTTTGATAAAGTAGGGTGTAATGGTCAGTCAAAACAGCTCTTATCTGAGCGTTATTCTCTGCTCCTCAGGGAGGAAGTGGCTCCCAATCCATCCTAATGTAATTGCTTGACTCACAACAGAAGCGACAACTGACAAACAAAGCACCAAACAAGACTAGCCACAAAAAAACTACATAAAAAAACACATGAAAATGCCCCAAAATCAACCCCATACATTTAATCTTACAAATCAATATTAACTTGTTGCAAAGTGTTGCAGTTACACAATCCAAACAACAGGTGGCAATGCAACAATAAAACTTCAATTCAGCAGTTGTAAAACAAAAAACATAAAAAAAAAAAACATTTAAAGTTTCTCATTTTCATTTAGTTAAACTTGATCTACAAAAAATAACTAAAACTAAAAACTAGACATATTTAAAAAATAATAAAAATGACAAAAACACAATAAAATTCCTTAAATGTTAAGTAAAATAAAAATGGAACATTTAAAGGTGCACTGTGTAAATTTTGGTGGCATCTAGCGGTGAGGTTGTGAATTGCAACTGTCTACCACTCACCCCTCCCTTTCGAAACACATAGAGAAGCTATGGTGACCTTAAAAATGCTAGATCTGCTTATTTTTAGACTTTTAGAAGAAAACAAATTTATTTGATACAGGAAATTAACAAGAAATAAAGCTTCAACTTCTGATTGATAAACTGATTCTGATTGATAATATTAGGGAGAAAATTATAACTAAGCAACCATCTACTATAGTATCACATCAGACAGAGCATTGTAGTGTCACTGAGGAAAAATTCCACTCATTCATTGCTATAGGAGAGGAAGAATTGGCTAAACTCGTTAAATCATCAAAATCAACAACATGTATGCTCGACCCTATACCGACTAGGCTATTAAAAGAGATGCTACCAGAGGTCATAGATCCTCTTCTTAATATCATTAATTCATCTTTGTCACTAGGTTATGTACCGAAAACATTTAAAGGGTTAGTTCACCCAAAAATGAAAATAATGTCATTTATTACTCACCCTCATTTCAAAACACTGCTTCATGAAGCTTCGGAGCGTTATGAATCAGAGTATTTAATCAGCGGTTCGGATCGCCAAAGTCACATGATTTTAGCAGTTTGGCGGTTTTACACATGATCCAAATCATGATTTGATACGCTCATTCATAACGCTCCAGAGCTTCATGAAGCAGTTTTGAAATCGGCCATCACTTTTTTTTTTTGTGCACAAAAACTATTCTCTTCGCTTCAAAATTATTGTATAACCACTTTAGTGAGATGGACTTTTTAATGAGGTCTTTAGTACCTTTTATGGGTCTTGAGAGAGGAAATGTCATTGCTGCCAATGTAGGCCTTTCTGAGCCATCGGATTTCAACAAAAATATCTTAATTTGTGTTCCAAAGATAAACGGAGGTCTTACGGGTCTGGAACGGCATGAGGGTGAGTAATAAATGACATTATTTTCATTTTTGCTTTAAGCTGGCTATTATTAAACAAAGCCTTATTAAAAAACAGCAACTTAATCCTAGAGAATTAGTCAATTTCAGGCCTATCTCAAATCTACCCTTTCTGTCAAAAATACTAGAAAAGGCAGTGTCCTCACAACTATGATCCTTTTTAGAAAGAAATGGTATCTGAGGATTTCCAGTCAGGATTTAGACCGTATCATAGTACTGAGACTGCTCTCATTAGAGTTACAAATGAGTTACTCTTATCATCCAGTCGTGGTTGTATCTCTCTATTAGTGTTATTGGATCTTAGCGCTGCATTTGAAACTATCGACCACAACATTCTTTTGAATAGACTCGAAAATGATGTTGGCATTAGTGGAATTGCATTGGCATGGTTTAAATCATACTTATCTGACCGTTATCAGTTTGTAGCAGTAAATGAAGAGATGTCATACCAATCACAAGTTCAGTATGGAGTACCGCAAGGCTCAGTTGCTTTTCACCCTGTACATGCTACCCTTGGGAGATATCATTAGGAAGCATGGCGTTCCCTTTCAGTCGGTCACGTTCGACGTACGTCGGACGTCACCGACGAATTGGGATCACTTCAGGGAGCCCCTATCAGCTTCGAGATTTAGAGAACAGGCCAATGAGAATTGGCGTGCGAGATTTGCATCTCGTGCTCCGCCCCGCAGTGCGGGTATAAATGGAAGCGAAATGCAGCGCACCTTTGTCATTCACTTCGGAGCCGAACACGGTGTTGATGAAGAAGATTGTTCCTGCTTCAGCAGAGAGAAAGAGAGAACGACAGAAGAAGCTTCTTTGAGTGCTGAGTGGGATGGCACGTCAGTCAGCGCGCCGCGAGCTCCTGATACAGTGATAAACTGCTGTTTTCACAGCACTGTTTGGTCTGTTGGTTCGGTGAGGGCGTTTCCAATGGTGAGTGCATACACAGGCTGCACTACTCTCCTGTGTTTTGCCGCGGTCGTTCCCTGGGTGCTTCAGCACATTTAAAAGAGCACATTTTCTTCTAAAAGAGCAGCACGGGTGTGACACTGCGTCTTTTTCAAGACGTCATTCCACCCGTGCGTTTCTGGATGCGGTTGTTTCCTGTCCTTATTGATGGCCACGAGCCCTCTCGCCATAACTATGTTGAGATTGCGTACTCTCAGGAGAACGGGATCACGTCGGCGCGCTGTTCGTCTCGCCTTCCCCGTGAGGGTTTGAGTGTTCAGCGCGCCGTCGAGCTGCCGCTGACAGCGCGGGTTGTCACGGCAACCCAGCGCGCGTCACACGGCACTCTAGATGCGCGGTCGAGACTATGAAACCTCAAACGGGGTTGAGTCCCTTCGCTTATACCCCGATCTAGTGTCTTTTCTGGTGCACCAGAAAAGGGGCTACTTTGGCTGATAAGCCTGGGTGACCTGAGGATTACAGTGGGGCTTCCCTGCCGAGCACATCTCCGTGGGCCCCCCACTCCTCTAGCGCATCGCAGCATGCTGAGACTGTGTTCGTGGGTGTTTCATGTTCTCTCATGAGAGCATGACCACGTCGGCACGTTGTTCATCTTACCCTTTTCATAAGTGTTTTAGTGTTCAGCGCGCCGTGTGCCGTCTCACGGCCACGCTCACTATCTCGCATGCCTGCTGGTAGCTTACAAATGGGATTGCTGGTCCTAAAAAAATTTAATTAAATTAAAAAAATAAATAAATTAAAGGGACCTAGCGTTTCATTTGGGGCTCTAGCAGAGGACAGATGTCAATCGCTGCATCGGAGAGAGGGCTGTTATGTGTTGAAAATTAAGATGAGGCTGAGATTCCCACTATAATAGTGGATGTTTCATGCTGAATCAGATTCATACTTGACAGTCATGCTTCCCCGGGTGGCTGGGGCATAGCGCAACGCATAAATCGCCTTGCCCGCCCCCTTGCCTTTTTCCCGGATGTGCATTGGAAAGCTTTAGCAGTGTGGAACCGCTTGGCACCAGAAAATGGAACGCCAAAGGGGCCATAGCCTGTATAAAGTTTTCCTCTCTCTCACTGCCCTCATCAGGTGGGGTGGCAGTGCCACTGGCAGGCTGCCTCTGCCCAACACTCTTCGTGCATAAGGGTAGTTCTGAGCTGAGGTTGAGCTGCGCACAGTGACTTTTATATTTAAAGTCACAGCGCTGGCCCTCGGCCAGGCGATGTCCAGAAACGCCATCGGTGACCCCTCAGTCTGCTCGTCGCCATGGGCATCGGTCCTACGATGCCACTCGTCTCAGCTGCCAGTCAGTGGGGATTTGGTTAAGAGCTGCTCTTCCCCGGAGGAGGGCCGGGTGGAGAATCATTGGTAAATTCTGTTCCGCCACTGGTGTCAAATACAACCAGTGGTACCCAAATTCTAAAGAGCAGTTCCAAAACCTCTGGGTGCCAGGAGAGTGCGCTCGGCGGTGTTCGACGCTTCCATGCCTCGTCACCCTCAGGCGCCTCTCCTATCGCCAGCAGGGGGTGCCGGCTGTGTCTGGGACGCACACAAGCGGCCTCCCCACACTCGTGCACCCCCTCAGCGGAAGCAGGTAAGTGTTGCACAGCACACTCAGACCCCACCTTGGGCCGCTCCCATGCCGTCCGTGTCGGGTCCCTGCATGCCACTGCGCTGCCCCGCTGCGGGCACGTCTGTGGTGCTGTTGGTCCCGCTTGCACGGTTCTTGGAAGCCTGCCTAGCGCTCCAGCCCGTCTTGCTGGCTCATCCGTACCATCAGACTCGGCTATGCGATTCAGTTCGCCCGGCGTCCCCCCAAGTTCAGGGGCATCCACTTCAACTCCATGTCGAAGGAGAATGCCCCTGTGCTTCAGGCGGAGATCGCGGTCCTACTGGCGAAGGATGCGATAGAGCCGGTCCCTCCAGCCGATATGAAGACCGGGTTCTACAGCCCGTACTTCATTGTGCCCAAGAAAAGCAGCAGGTTACGGCCGATCTTGGATCTGTGACTTCTGAACCAGTCCCCAGGCTGCTGTTCAGGATGTTAACGCAGAAACGCATCTTCAGGTGCGTCCGTCCCCAAGATTGGTTTGCAGCGATCGACCTGAAGGACGCGTACTTTCATGTCTCGATTCTTCCTCGACACAGACCGTTCTTACGCTTTGCATTCGACGGACAAGCATGTCAGT
Organism: Paracanthobrama guichenoti; assembly: GCA_018749465.1. NCBI lineage: Eukaryota > Metazoa > Chordata > Actinopteri > Cypriniformes > Gobionidae > Paracanthobrama > Paracanthobrama guichenoti. Next base: position 30,524,141 of record CM031950.1, on the reverse strand, counting down.
ACAAAGTCCTACCCTTCGGGCTGGCCCTGTCGCCCTGTGTCTTCACGGAAGTCGCGGAGGCGGCCATTGCTCCCTTGTGGGAGCGTGGTGTTCATATTCTCAACTACCTCGATGACTGGCTGATTTTTGCCCAGTCGTGAGAGCAGTTGTGCAAACACAGGGACATGGTGCTCCGCCACCTTTGCCAGTTGGGCCTTCAGGTCGATTGGGAGAAGAGCAAACTCTGCCCCTCGCAGAGGATCTCTTTTCTCAGGAGGGAGATAGACTCGGTTGCCCGGACAGCGCGCCTCACAGAGGAGCGCGTCCAGTCGGTGTTGAACTGCGTGAATTTGTTCAAACGCAGGATAGCGGTACCACTGAAACCTTTTCAGAGGCTCCTGGGGCATATGACATCCGCAGCCGCAGTAACGCCGCTGGGATTGCTTCATATGAGACCGCATCAACGCTGGCTCCACGACCGGGTCTCGAGATGGGCGTGGCGCAGCGGAACTCTCCGTGTCCAAGTGACGCCGAGATGCCGCCAAACCTTCAGCCCGTGGTCGGACCCTTCATTTCTACGGGCAGAAGTGCCTCTAGAACAAGTGTCCAGGCATGCTGTTGTCTCCATGGATGCCTCATCCACCGGCTGGGGTGCCACGTACAACGGGCTTGCAGTATTGGGTCTGTGGACGGGGCCCCAACTGCAAGGGCATAGCAATTGCCTGGAGTTGTTAGCAGTTCGTCTTGCACTCAGCCGCTTCAACGCCGCTCAGAGGCAAGCACGTTCTGGTCCGTATGGACAGCACTGCGGCCGTTGCGTACATCAACAAACAGGGTGGTCTACGCTCCCGTCGCATGTCACAACTCACCCGCCATCTCCTCCTATGGAGTCAGAAGCATCTGAGGTCGCCGTGCCATTCATATTCGGGCCTGCTCAATCGATGCGGCCGACGAGCTCTCACGACAGCCAGTGCTCCCGGGAGAGTGGAGACTCCATCCCCAGGTGGTCCAGCTGATCTGGAGTCGCTTCGGGGCCGCGCAGGTAGATCTGTTTGCCGCCCCGGACTCCACCCACTGCCAGCTGTTCTATTCCCTGACCGAGGGGACCCTCGGTTCGGATGCGCTGGCACACAGCTGGCCCCGGGGCCTACGCAAATATGCGCGTTTCCCCAGTGAGCCTTCTTGCACAAACACTGTGCAAGGTCAGGGAGGACGAGGAGCAGGTCCTGTTGGTCGCTCCGTACTGGCCCAACAGGACTTGGTTTTCGGAACTAGTGCTCCTCGCGACAGCACCTCCTTGGCCCATTCCTCTGAGAAAGGACCTCCTGACTCAGAGACGGGGCACCCTCTGGCACCCGCGTCCGGACCTCTGGAAACTCCATGTCTGGTCCCTGGACGGGACGCGGAGGTTCTAGGCGGTCTGCCACAAGCTGTGGTAGACACCATTACTTCCGCTAGAGCGCCCTCTACAAGGCACCTCTACGCGTTGAAGTAGAACCTGTTCGTCGAATGGTGCTCTTCTCGCCGAGAAGACCCCCGAAGGTGTTCGGTCAGTTCTGTGCTTTCCTTCCTACAAGACGGGTTGGAGCGAAGGCTGTCTCCCTCCACCCTCAAAGTTTATGTGGCTGCCATCGCCGCCAATCATGACTTCGTAGGCGGAAAGTCCTTAGGGAAGCATGATCTGATCATCAGGTTCCTGAGGGGGGCGAGGAGACTGAATCCGCCTTGCCCTCCCTCTATACCCACTTGGGACCTGTCTCTGGTGCTGACCGCACTGCAGAGGCCTCCCTTTGAGCCTTTGCAGTCAGCTGAGCTAAAAATTCTGTCTCTGAAGACAGTACTCCTGACTGCATTGGCCTCCATCAAGAGGGTAGGGGACCTGCAGGCATTTTCGGTCGACGAATCGTGCCTGGAATTCGGGCCTGGTAACTCTCACATAATCCTGAGACCCCGGCCTGGATATATAACCAAGGTTCCCACCACTCCCTTCCGGGACCAGGTGGTGAGCCTGCAAGCGCTGCCTTTGGAGGAGGCAGACCCAGCCCTAGCTTTTCTCTGTCCCGTCCACGCTTTGCGGACTTACACGGACAGAACGCAAAGCTTCAGGACCTCAGAGCAGCTCTTCGTCTGTTATGGAGGACAGCAGAAGGGAAAGGCTGTCTCCAAGCAGAGGATGGCCCACTGGATAGTGGATGCCATCGTCTTGGTGTATGAAACCCAAGACGTGCCCTGCCCGCTCTGGTTAAGAGCCCACTCCACCAGGGGTGTAGCTTCTTCCTGGGCGCTGGCTCGTGGCGCCTCGCTGGCAGATATTTGTAGGGCTGCGGGCTGGGCGACACCCAACACGTTCGCTAGGTTCTATAGCCTACATGTAGAGCCGGTATCTTCCTGTGTGCTCACTTCCCATAGACAGTAACACCGAAGTGCCCGTTCTAAGTGTCGGCTTGCTGCGCCACTCCCTTCCCCATGGAACGGATACGTGCGCTTATATGCTCCAGTCGAGTTCCCCAGCATGGCGAACCCTGTCGAGTCCTCCGCAACCCTCGGTAGTCGGACGTGGCGGAGCGTCCGACGCCAGGCCTAACGCTCGTATGCATTGGTGGAACTTGTGTTAGGCTGGGTTCCATATGTTGTGACCCCCACGGCGGTCCCATATGTGTATTCCCCACGGTAAGTCTCCCTTCGGCGAGCTCGTGTCTTTCTCTGCCATCTCAGTGTGGTGTGGACCCCCCCCTAAAATTGGCCAGAGCCACCCCTGGGACTTCCGTATATAGCACTGCCCACGGCCAGTCCATACGTGTATTCTCCACATGGTAACTCCCTCCGGGCATGATGTGGCTTCCGCAGCGGCCCCTCGGGGCACGCTTTCCCAGCGTTATCCAATAGTCGGCTGAGTGGGTCTTGCGGAACAGCAGCTGACTCTCCCTGCGTGAATTTCCCCGCCCGGAACAGCCGGGGTCTGAGGGGCTCTCTCAGGGTGCTGGAAGTGGTAGCAACTGTGGTGTGTTCCAAAGGGATCCCAATTCGTCGGTGACGTCCTGAAGGAGGGAACGGAGACGTACGTCCCGTCGCCACAATTGCTGTACCATCACTACAGGCCGAGTCAATAGTTCAGCTCCTCAGTGAAAAACAAAGGTGCGCTGCATTTCGCTTCCGTTTATACCCGCACTGCGGGCGGAGCGCGAGATGCAAATCTCGCACGCCAATTCTCATTGGCCTGTTCTCTAAATCTCAAAGCTGATAGGGGCTCCCTGAAGTGATCCCAATTCGTCGGTGACGTCCGACATACGTCTCCGTTCCCTCCTTCAGGGAACGAGGGTTACCATACGTAACCGAGACGTTAGTTTTCATTGTTATGCTGTTGATATTCAGCTATCTCTTCGCGCCCGGGACAAAACTTACCAATTCACAAGATTAACGGACTGCATAGCTGATATAAAAAATTGGATGACCAGTAATTTCCTACTACTTTTTCTTTTTCTAATTCTGAAAAAACAGAGATTCTAATTATTGGATCAAAAACCTCAACAAGTAGTAACCTAGAATACTGTCAATACACACTTGATGGCTCTGTCAAGTCTTCGTCATCAGTTAGGAACCCGGGTGTGCTCTTTGATACCAATCTTTCATTTGAAAGCCACGTTTCTAGCATCTGCAAAACTGCATTCTTCCATCTTAAAAAATATATCTAAACATATGCTCTCAATGCAAAATGCTGAATAGTTAGTTCATGCGTTCATGACCTCAAGGCTAGATTATTGTAATGCTCTACTGGGTGGTTGCCCTGCTCGATTAATAAACAAACTCCAGCTGGTCCAAAACACAGCAGCCCGAGTTCTTACTTACTACTTACTTATTGTGGTTTCAAAACTCTGGCCAGTTGATACTACCTAGAATATAAAAAATCAACTGCAGGCGGTCGATCCTTTTCCTATTTAGCACCTAAACTCTGGAACAGGCTTCCTAGCATTGTTCGGGAAGCAGACACACTCTGTCAGTTTAAATCTAGACTAAAAACACATCTCTTGGCATACACACAGAACATTATCGATTTCTATTATTCAAATCAGTTAAATTATTGTTTTAGGCTGCATTAACTAGGTGACTCGCAGTGTGCATGACTGCATGACTCGCAGGTGACGTTCATTCTCAATCACGCACCGGTCTCACTCGCTCCTCCCACGTCTCTCGCTCGTCTACCTCGCAACAATCTGATGTACTCGTTACATCACAAAAAGAATGGCATCTATGCTAATGTTAGTCTCTCTGTTTATCCCAAGGTTTACTGTAGTCCGGGCCATATCCAGATCAGATGGTGAACCTGCTCCTAGACACAACCAACACATCCCTGAAGTGTCTGCAGAGACTGTGTCAACTAGACTCTCCCCTGTGAAGGCCTCATCGTCACGTCGTCCAGTGGCACTGATCCTCAACAAACCTGTCTGCTGCGTGATGACTCCGATCTTCAACCAGATGGAACTGGACAACTATTCTGAATGCAAACCAATTACCAAGCAATGCTTCGTTTTGTTCAGTCTGTGGTGTAAAAGGTTGCATTAGCAATTCATGAAAAAACACTTAATCAAAACATGGTCAGGTCAAACTGTCTGAATAATTTTGGTCCCAAATTTTTATCAATTTCCCTGGTCCACTGTATGAAGAATTTTTGGGTATAATATGTCACAGTTTACTTTCTTTTGCTATCCTCGCTTACATAAAATGAATTATAGTGTCCTGCACCCACTAGTAAAAAAAGATATCTGGTGTCTGAATAATTTTTGGTTTGACTGTTTTTACAAACAAAAAACAAACAAACAAACATGGTATTACTGTGGTACTGTTAGGTAAGTATGGTAACACCATGGATTTCCTTGAAATGTCTTGGAGTACCAAACACCATGATGCATGAATATGGTACTCATCCAGTACTGTGATACAATATCAAAGTTCCATGGTATTATAACCTGATATCATTACTGTACCATGGTTTTATTGAAAGGGAAGTATCAGGCAGATAGTTGTTACCTGTGCTCGTTCAGTGCAGAAAGCAAGGGACCGTCTGAAGGAATTCCGTTTAGCTGGCTTTGTCCCCACGCTCACGAGGTTGATCTCTGACCCTGCTCGTAACTGCACACGACTCTTTCCTGTCAGGTCCAGCTTCTGCACACCCCTCTCAATCTCAAACACTTTTCTACCTAAAACAAACACACAGGGGATTAGTAAGCTTTTGTAATGTTTTTGAAAGAAGTCTCATATGCTCATCAAAATTCAAGGCTTCATTTATTTGATTCGAAAATTCAGTAAAAACAGAAATACTGTGAAACATTATTACATCTATTTTATTATTATTATTATTATTATTTCAAAATGTTATACTCCTGTGTCGTGCGCATTCTCTACAGCCACACCTGACACACATATGCCATAAATATAGATACAGACAAAAAAAAATAATTATATATATATCATGGCCACAAATTAAGAATTTGCTCTCGTTTTAGTAAATCATAGCTGCGATTTACCAATTTGTTCACTCGTTTTAGTAAAACTGTAAACTAATTTGTTCCCTTGTTTTGATTTAACTAAAATAAGGGAACACATTATTATATTGTGCACACCATTTACTTTAAACAAGGAAACAAATGAGTAAAACATGCTGACGTATTAGTAAGGCCAAATGTCATGGATGGGGCTTTGTAAAAATGAACCGATGATATGAATAACATGTACCATGAAGGGTGTGAGATAAAGGGCTCTGTTTGAACGATCTGAGAGCATGGTCTGAAGCGCATGGCGCAGGTGCACACCCTAAGTCCACTTTTGCTTGTTTAACAACGGAAAAAACGGTCTGCGCACCAAGCACAAGGTCTAAAAGCGTTGTGTTTTAAGCGTAAAATGCAAGAAACCAATCAGAGCCTCATCTCCCATTCCCTTTAAAAGCCAGTTGCGCTTGCACCAAGCCGGATTTGCTGTTTACATTGCGAGCGGAAAGACTGAACTCTTCTCCAGAGAGGAATCCTTTTATTTTTAATATTTAAAAAAGTTTGTGTGCTTCTCTGCGTCACTGTGTGTAATAAGCAAAGTGTACGTACGTTGTGCACCCACCTATAGGGTGCACAACGTACATATTACTAACATGCTCTTTAAATAACACTAAAATACTGCACTATTGATTTTAGACCAGGTTTTTGTTGGCCAATGGCGCAATCGTCTTCAGTTGCCTCAAAATAGCAACGCGCCAACAATGCACCTGAACACTCCTCATTTTCATACCAGCATGCCCATGGTCGAACAGGTGGGCACGAGTGTATTTGCTATTTAAACATGGTGTGTGGTGCAGGACATGAAAATGATAACTGCGTCGGGCTGAAACTAGCAAAAAATCAAGATCAATTTAATTGTGAGCAGAATAATTATATTGTGCGCAAATTCCAATTAAGGTGTAATTTTGTGATTCCACCACAGAATGCTTTTAAAACATGATTTGAGATGTGATGGAAATGACACTGTGGAAATGTTTATAACTTTCATAAAAATAAAACATTTTATTGAATTTTCTTCTAAAATATGTCAACTGCTGAACAGTGTTAGTAGGCAAAACTAGTTTAAGTATGAAAAGCATTTTAAGAGAGTTTCTTTTCTAAAAGGTACTGTATGATTATTCATCATCTTATAGATGTTTATTCACTTTTCTAACTGTCTTAATCTCCTCCCTGAGTATAGCACGTCTTGGAAAGTTGGGTTCAAAAAGAAAACGTGATATTCTCATGGTTTTGACTGAAGAATCTTACAGGATGTGTGTGTGTGTGTGTGTGTGTGTGTGTGTGTGTGTGTGTGTGTGTGTGTGTGTGTGTGTGTGTTGCGAGCATGCCACAAATGCTACATCCCTGCACTGTGACCAAAACCACAAGGGAGAAAAAAACGCCAGCCGCCGCTGATCCCTACCAAAATGGGAGAACAAGAGTGTTGCCTTTCTCTGCTGAGACAGTCCAGAAACAGAGTCTAAACCTCACCTCAAATGCCCTATAGTACACACTATAAAACACATGCTCACACACTGACGTATTCTAAACACAGCTCCAACATCACCGTTAAAAGTGTTTTTTTTTAAAGAAATTAATACTTTTAATTGGCAAGGATGAACTGATCAAAAGTGACAGTAAAGACATTTATAATTTCTATTTCAAATAAATGCTATTTTTACATTCTACTCATCAAACAATCCTGAAAAAAGTAACATGGTTTTATAATAATAGAAAAAATATTCTATTCTAATAGAGTAATGACTTCTGAAAGCTGTTTTGTCATTACAGGAATAAATTACATTTTAAAATATATTAAAATGAAAATATCATTACAATTTAAAATTATTTAAAATTATTTTTAATTTAAAATTATTTTAAATTGTAATGATATTCCACAAAGTCAAGGTTTTACAGTACAAATTGTATCTGACACCTGATGAGACAAACAGAACTGTAAATAGGTATATAATCACGATCTAATCAAATTCAATAGAAACCACTTAATGTTCATTTGCACAAGAAAAGACCAGATCATGTAAACATTCCTTAAGAATGTAATGTTATAGTGATTTATACAGGTCACACTGGCATTATTAAGCAAATAAAACACGTGAAAAGCACAACATTATGCTCTGGGATGTTATGCATATCCATAAACCATGATCATGGAAAGCTGAGCTTTGAGCACAGGCACCAGCCACCATAAAATTATTTAGCACTGTTCAAATTAAAAGCAGATGCCTCTGAATTGTCAAGTATTTATATGTCTTAATCATATATTTTGTGCTCAAGAGGGAAATGGGCTTATGTTTGGCCTGTCCTATAGGCGATACAGCTGTTCGCCAAAGGCCCGTGAGATGGTCTATAAATGTCGATCATAACTTACAACATCCATTTGCATCTCTCATTTTATTGACCGAATACATTAATGTATTATTAAAGATTTTTATGAGAGAAAAATGACCTGGAAAGACTGATTATATGTGATGATGCTGAGCTGCTTAAAGCAATGAGGTTAGAGTGAAAAAAAATTCCCATGAATGTAAAAGCAGTTTTAAAATTACTTTTACAACCAAGTTGGTGACAGAATGAGTGGGACCAGGCAATGGGAGTAGGAAATGGGAAAAATGAGAGAGAACTATAAATGTACAGTATATTTTATTCTTAATGCGTTTCCTTTTCTTAAAAAGTGCAACTCAGGATTAGGGACTGGAGTAATATGACTGACTCACTGTGGTTGCTGAAGATTTCATTATTGCTGTAGTTGGCAGAATCCTTGGATGACACCAATTCTCCATTTCCACCAGTGTAGGGTTTCTGAAACTGACAAATGGATGAAACAGATGTATAAGTTATAAGTAATGTTAGTTTGTCAGAGTAGCAATGAACAAGCAATGACTGTCCATGAATTAAAAAAAGGCAACATGAAATCAAAATGTACCCTATTTACTATAGTATAACATGGTATTGGATTGATAACCCCCAAATGGCAGATATTAAAATGATATACTATTTTGTTGAAATAAATAACACAAAAGTAAAAACTAAACTACAAGTGAATCACTTTACAATGTCTCATTTGTTAACATTAGTTAATGTATTAACTAATGAACTAACGAGCAATACATTTGTTACAGTATTTAATGACCTTTGTTAATATTAGTTTATAAAAATCCAGCTGTTCATTGATTGTTCATGTTCACAGTCCATTAACTAATGTTAACAAATCCAACATTTGATTTTAATATACTGTATTACTAAAAAATTTGTTGTAGCTGTAATCTTAGTTGAAACATTAACTAAGATTAATAAATGCTGTAGAAGTATTGTTCATTCTTAGTTCATGTTAACTAATGTAGTTATAACTATTATTAACTAATGAAACCTTATTGTAAAGTGTTACCTGTAAATTTAAAGCTTCACAACATAATAAAGGACAGTATGAAAAAGGATATTCGTTTTGAAATTTTCTAAGCATTACATTTAACTGTGTTATTAAATGATTAGTGTTATTAGTTCAAATAATAACTTAAAGTGGTTGTTAGATAACAGTAAATGTAATCTTACTGTAGAAATATGGAGACAATGAGAATCACAGTTAAATATAGAGTATCAGGTGATATATATCCAATATTGACTGATGCTGATAAAGTAAAAAATCTGTAATATAGGCTGATAATGAACAATTGTGCGTTAACACTTACACTATCATTCACAAGTTTGGGATCCGTAATTTTTTTTATGTTTTTGAATGAAGTCTCTTATGCTCAACAAGGCAACATTTATTTAATCAATATAAAGTAAAAACAGTAATATTGTGATATATAGAAATACAATTTAAAATACCTCTATTCTGTTTTAATATACACTCACCTAAAGGATTATTAGGAACACCTGTTCAATTTCTCATTAATGCTATTATCAGTATGCAGCAGTCCTGTGGGCGAAAATGCCTTGTTGATGCTAGGGGTCAGAGGAGAATGGGCCGACTGATTCAAGCTGATAGAAGAGCAACTTTGACTGAAATAACCACTCATTACAACCGAGGTATGCAGCAAAGCATTTGTGAAGCACAACCTTGAGGCGGATGGGCTACAACAGCAGAAGACCCCACCGGGTACCACTCATCTCCACTACAAATAGGAAAAAGAGGCTACAATTTGCACGAGTTCACCAAAATTGGACAGTTGAAGACTAGAAAAATGTTGCCTGGTCTGATGAGTCTCAATTTCTGTTGAGACATTCAGATGGTAGAGTCAGAATTTGGCGTAAACAGAATGAGAACATGGATCCATCATGCCTTGTTACCACTGTGCAGGCTGGTGGTGGTGGTGTAATGGTGTGGGGGATGTTTTCTTGGCACACTTTAGGCCCCTTAGTGCCAATTGGGCATCATTTAAATGCCACGGCCTACCTGAGCATTGTTTCTGACCATGTCCATCCCTTTATGACCACCATGTACCCATTCTCTGATGGCTACTTTCAGCAGGATAATGCACCATGTCACAAAGTTTGAATCATTTCAAATTGGTTTCTTGAACATGACAATGAGTTTACTGTACTAAAATGGCCCCCACAGTCACCAGATCTCAACCCAATAGAGCATCTTTGGGATGTGGTGGAACGGGAGCTTCATGCCCTGGATGTGTATCCCACAAATCTCCATCAACTGCAAGATGCTATCCAATCAATATGGGCCAACATTTCTAAAGAATGCTTTCAGCAACTTGTTAAATCAATGCCACGTAGAATTAAGGCAGTTCTGAAGGCGAAAGGGGGTCAAACACAGTATTAGTATGGTGTTCCTAATAATCCTTTAGGTGAGTGTATTTTAAGAAGTAATTTATTCCAGTGATGGCAAAGCTGTATTTTCAGCAGCCATTATTCCAGTGTTTCAGAAATTCTTCAGAAATCATTTGAATATGCTGAATTGGTGCTCAAGAAACATTTCTTATTTTTATCAATGTTCAACATAAGCTTTATTATATTTTTGTAATAAAAATTATTTGATAAATAGAAAGTTCAAAAGAATAGCATTTATTTGAAACCATACTCTTTTGTAACACTATAAATGTATTTAATGTTACTTTTCATCAATTGAATGCATCCTTGCTGAATAAAAGTATTAATTTCTTAAAAAATAAAAAACAACAACAACAAAAAAACCTTCTGAATGGTAATGTATAACCAAATGTATTTAGTTGATTTTAAAACATGCCTAAACATATTGCATAACTAGTGATATGTAACTTCACTAAACTGCAAACAAAATTGACCAGCTTGCTAAAACCAGAGAATTAATAATCGTTTTTTTTTTTTTTGTTTTGTTTTTATCTGGTCACATGCACTTCATTCTTCAATGGTCTTTTTAACACCCTGCTGGACCGTACCATGTGCTCCAGTATGGATGAGTTTGAATAGATGGGCTGAGAGTGGATTCCACCACACAGCTGCTGAAAGGGATCGTCCATGTACATGTTTGAGGTGGGGAACTTGCGGCTTTTCAGACCACTGAGGAACAGAGGAAACAGAAGAATGGAAAGAGGACGTGGAAAGAATGTGAGTATTTTTGTGAGTGATTGTGTGTGTGTGTGTGTGTGTGTGTGTGTGTGTGTGTGTGTGTGTGTGTGTGTGTGTGTGTGTGTGTGTGTGTAGTTCAGTGATTCATGCTTGGTTCATATGGAATGCTGGCAGCAGACAGAGACAGCATGTGAGTGTGTGTGTACCTCAGTGACTCATGGCTGGTGTGTTGATATGAAGAACCAGCTACAGTGGAACTCCCATCCTGCAGGAGCTGAACCCACTGCTCTTTATCATCTGCACAATTTGCCTGCATATTCATACATGAAAAATAACATCTATAGTAATTCATAACACAGTGATAACAGTTCAAAACAACAAGAAATCAAAAAAGACCATATTCACTTTGCTCATAAACATCCCTGCCCTTAATAAGTAGACCTACTGTTGCAGTACTACGGTACAGCGATGGTATCAGATGGTGATATTGTGGTAATTTTATATATACCAAGGTACATGCACAAAAGAACATGATACCTAAAAAACAAAACAATGAAAGCACTATGGTATGGTAGAACCACGGCATGTGTAAAAAAAAAAAAAAAAAAAAAAACATGGCATTACCATGGTACCATGCCCTAAATATCTACTACTAAAACTGTAATAAAATTACTAAATAGTAATATTTTAAAAATGTATACAAGTGAATCTCAAATCATTATTGTACCTCTAGTACAGCCACCTGGTCTCCGTGCTGTGTGATAGTAATGCGGTAAGCATGTGCTGTATCCGGGCCGGGACGGACCTCACACCCTCTGAGCTGAACCGTGTACTGAGGGGTCTCTTCTGACTCCTCATCTCGATACATCTTCAGAACCCCGTCCTCCACCCGACACCACAGACTCTGCCACTGACAGTTCATCAGCACGTTCAGGAAGGCCGCTGAGGACAGTGGACAGAGAGAGACAGACGTGTCCACACATGTTACCAGGGCCTGATAATAATTTGTGTGCATGGTATAATTGTGTGGTGCTCATTACATTTCAATTTGTGATATTGGTTGGCTGGTGTTCTTAAAGTTGGCGTGTTTAACCCTCGTGTTATGTTGGGGGTCAATTTGACCCCTTTTGATTTTTAAGTTGTCAGAAATATCAGTTAACCTATGTTTTTCTCATTTAGGGTCATGAACATGCATGCTAAGTTTCAACACGCTGATGTGTTTTGACATATACACATAAAATTACTGTTACGTTTGTGATGTTCGTGGGTCAATTTGACCCGCATATTTTAATGTTCTAAGGCAACTGTAGAGACCCAAAATAATAAAATTTCTTGGTTATATTTAGTTATTTTAGTTTTTACTAACCTATGAAGCTAAAAAAATTTGCTTTTTTCAGAAATATTTTTTTGTATGCCACAAATGGTAAAAAGAGCTATAATTTCTTTTTTCAATCTATCTGAATTTCTGAAATGCTATCTAACCTACATTGTTTTTCTTTAAATTTTGTGACTTTTTCTCATTTAGGGTCATGAACATGCATGCAAAGTTTCAACATGCTGATGCATTGTGAAATGTGCATATAGAATTTGTATACACTCTTGCTGTTCATGGGTCAATTTGACCCATACAGACAGCTATTCAAAAGCAACTGTACAGACCCAAAATACAAAACACTTTGTTGCATGCCAGAGCTCTTCAACTCTAGTCCTGAAGTGCCAGTGTCTCGCTGAGTTTAACAACTTTTTATTTTCAAAGTTTGTGAAAATAAAAGTTGTTTTACCTAAATCTGCCCCACTTTTTGAGCATAGACTTGAATATGACTTTCCCAACTTAAATTGTTAAAAATACTTCAGAGAACAGACTCACGTTTGGTATCTTTTTAAAGGAACACTTCACATTATTGTAGAAGTAAAAAAGTTGTAAAAGTAAAGTTTTAAAAATTATAGAAGTTATATATATATATATATATATATATATATATATATATATATATATATATATATATATATATATATATATATATGTATATATATATATAATATACATTTTACATTTTACAAAAAATTTTCAACTCTAAAACTTCAAGAAAATCAAAGCTAAATATCTGAACAAGTTCTGCGACACACTTTTCAGATTGATATCTCAAAACAGATGCACTTCATTCTTCAATGATCTTTTTAACACCACCCTGCTGGACCATACCATGTGCTCCAGTATGGATGAGTTTGAATAGATGGGCTGAGAGTGGATTCCACCACACAGCTGCCAAAAGGGATCGTCCATGTACATGTTTGAAGTGGGGACATGGAAAGAGTCAGAGTGTGCGTTATAGTTTGGCAACGCATCACAATAGTATGGATGAGTTTGAATAGATGCTATTTTGATCTATTGCTATTTATCTATTGCTATGTCATTTCTTTTGAAAATCTGTCACCAAATATGAAAATTAGAGTCTGAAAGCTTTCAAATGCCATATAGTTTGTTCCAAGACTACTTTAGGTTTAGACTAAGATTAAAAGTGAATTGTTTGTACTTCATTGTATGTTTTTTTTTTTTTTTTTCAATTTTTTTGTCAATTTGACCCGGACCCTACAGAGTGTAACCAGAAATCGAACAGTGCACGAGGGTTAATTTGACCGATGTTGAAATACTTTATACTTGTAGAGTATGGACGGTGCTCATAAATGATCGAACAGACCAATACTTTGATTATGCAAAATGAATCAACAGGACCGGCTCCGTGAAGTCTACGGACTGACAGGTTAACGGCTCTAAAGAACACAAACCAGCCTCCTGCAGTTCACAGGACACCATCATAAATAAAAAGCCCCCTACCCTCACCCACTCACACATACCAAAGAACACCCAAATGGGCTATATGACTTTTAACTTAGTTATTTTTCATTTTAGATGTGCTGTGTTCCCTGTATGTATGCATGCTTTTTGTTGTAACCATTTTAGATGTGTTTGATAGGTTAGAAACTTATAGCCAGTGAATGCTTAATGAAGAACGACGTCAATCCTCACCTTTCCTTTAATTCATAAGTTAAACTCCCCATGCTTGGTCTCGAAATCTTTGTCTCTCAATTTGTAGACCGGCTATGTTTGTTTTGTGGTACTATGATGCATCAAACTCTTTCTTTTATGCCAAAACCCCAAAGTCTGCAAACTTAAGAAAGCCATAAACATGTTAATGAGATGAGACCCGAAGACAAAGGGAGATTTCCCGCTTCTTAGTGCCTTCGCTCTGATTGGCTGTTCCGACCAAAGAGGCGTGCCCCGGGTTGGCCTTCTTAAAGGGCCTGCAGGCTCTCTTTGCTCTCTCTCTTGCTTTTGACTCTCTTGTCTTTCACGCGCTCTTGCTTTTGACCCCCTCTCTTGCTCTTGCCCTCTTGCCTCTCTTCCCACTCTTCCTCGGCGCGGATTCTCGGACTGCCAGCGCGCCATTTTCCAAAGGATATTACCACACAAAGGAACCAAATTTTAACTTTCCGTGGACTCCAACCTGCAAGATTCAAAACACGGACCGGATCGCGGAATTCCTCACGCGCACGAATTCACGATCAGCCACGAAGGAAACATATGCAAGTATCCCTTAAGCTGTCGTTATAAAGTCTTGAGCTTATACCAATAAGTTGGACTGATTTCTTGCTGGTTCTCAATAGGTTGTTGTCGGTAATACCACCTTTTCTTTCTCTCTCTCTCTCTCTCTCTCTCTCTCTCTCTCTCTCTCTCTCTCTCTCTCTCTCTCTCTCTCTCCTTCCTGCTTTTAGTTAATTTGTGTATGTTTGTTAATTGTTTGTTGATTTATTAAAAGATATATACTCACACGTGATTGTACCTGAGTTGCTCATCCATAGGTCCCTTTTACGGTGAACCGACCCTGTTACAAATTAAAAGAAAGATACTTCTTGTGGCCACAGAAGTCTTGTCTAATAGTTCTTATAAGGGAGATAGTTGGTGGACAATTATCCGTCCTTTGAACTCAATTCTAGAATTAAAGAAAATTCTACAAGCTGAATCAAGCCCTAGATATTAATAATTGTTATAATCCGTTATAATCAACTGTTAATATCCAAATTCCCCTCTGTGCCGATTTATGTATGTTTGATCGTAACACGATTAAACGCATGTATAAATCCCGCACCATTTCCCTTGGGCTAGATTTCACTACATACTATTTCAGCTGAAAAGTCAAGTCAAGTCACAGTATTTCAACATCGGTCAAATTAACCCTCGTGCACTGTTCGATTTCTGGTTACACTCTGTAGGGTCCGGGAATTCAATACAATTACCCAAAAATCACTCTATAAAAAAATAAATAAAAAAAAACATACAATGAAGTACAAACAATTCACTTTATACTTTATATAGTGAATTATAGTTTATATAGTGAATACAATTCACTATGTACTTCATTTATATTGCTTCAAAGCAGCTTAACAGTGATAATAGCAAATTAATGGAAGATAGATTGTTTTGGCTGTACATCAGCTCTAGAAGAAAAAAAGTTATTGTCCTGCTTAAAGTAAATTTTTGATTGATTCATTTCCGTTGTGCATCAAATTAGTTATTTACTTTGGGGCCACTTACACAACACCATTTTCAACTAAAATAGAAACATTTTAATGCGTTCTGGCCATTAATTTGCATGGCAACAGTGTTTGGTGGCTTGAGAACGCAAACCTTGAAACAGGTTTTGAAAGAGTTTAGAAACAATACCATTATCATCTTTGTGTAAACTTCAAAAACATGAATCTGTGAGAATGGTGATAGCACGACGCAAGTATTACATGTTTAGTCTATAGGCAAGTGTATTTGAATACGTATGTGCGCAGGCGCATAGTTTTTCTTTACAAAATTACCGCCAAATTACATGTCTGAAATTATATAATAAAGCAGAGACAACTATTAGTAAGCCACTCTCTTACAAAAAAGAGATTTATTAGTGTGCTATTAATATACTTTTAAACTAAAGAAATATGATAGCATACTGTACATTCAGTCTACTTTTTATGTAACAAACAAGTACACAGAAAAGTCTTAATATAGTTGGCCTATACTTGTTCTTATGATATACTTGATCTTTAAATTGAGATATATATACGTATAAATATATATATATGTTACTCTTGTTTAGAGTAGCCTATACTTTTTCACACATAATGGCTTCTTTGAGGTAGTACTCCAGCACATGTTTGACATTCTAACATATAAATTTACATGTTCAAGTTTAGAGAAACAAGTCAGCTCTGGGGTGGAATAGTTTAGAGTAAATAGTACAGTACATGGGTGGAACTGAATCGGATCTTCACAGTGCTCTCAACCCACACAGAAACTGATAAACATTTGGCTGATTTAACTGACAATTCTTCCAAGATGTCAGAGTATTATAAAATACTTTATATACTGGCTTCTATTATAAGCTGTTACCAGAATAAATAATTGTAAATCTCATCATAAGACACCAATTCAAATAGCAAAATGTCTCTTTATGTAATACATAAACCACTGGTATAAATCCACCAGTAGTGTACATACTGTAGGAGTTATTGCAAGTCTACTTAAAGTACAGTTAAAGCTTCCTACACACGGGTCTCGCTCCGCTCAGGCCCAAGGGCGATATTTTACTTTTTTAGTGTGAAATATGGATATTTTTCTTACACAATCCCATCGTTGATGTATAAAAATTAAAGGGATAGTTCACCCAAAAATGAAAATACCCCATGATTTATTCACCCTCAAGCCCTAGGTGTATATGATATTCTTCTTCCAGACAAATACAATCGGAGTTATACTAAAATATGTCCTGGCTCTTCCAAGCATTATAATGGCAGCCCAAAAAAGGTGTATCCATCCATTATAAAAGTAATCCAAATGGCCCCGGGGGCTTAATGAAGGCCGTCTGAAGCAAATTGATGGGTCTGTGTAAGAATAATATTCTGTCGGACCGTCTTCCGTATTCAACTTATGGAAAAAGCGTAACTGGCGTGACAATGACATTGGGTGTAGCGTAAGGATGCTGGCTTCCTACACACGATTCTCGCTCCACTCAGGCCCAAGGGCGATATTTTACTTCTTTAGTGTGAAATATGGATATTTTTCTTACACAAACCCATCGATTCACTTCAGACGGCCTTTATTAACCCCCTGTATGGATTACTTTTATAATGGATGGATGCACTTTTTTGGGCTTCAAATTTTGGGCTGCCATTCACTGCCATTATAAAGCTTGAGGGTGAACTATCCCTTTAACACCAAAATAGAAACTTGGTAGTATACTGAAAATGCAAAAATAATATATAATTTGTAAACTATAAGTATGATATTAAGTTCACGTAAAGTAAACTACAAGTATGCTGAAGTATTTAGCTAGTAAACTAACAGTTTAGTTCACAGTATAGTTGCTATACACACACACACACACACACACACACACACACACACAAAAGTAAACTAGTTGTTACGGTTGTACTTAAGGTCAGGAATCAGATATTTGTTACAAAAGATTTTGATTCCTGTATGCACATTTTAATGTGATTTTAAACCATGCAAGCACAAGAGAGAACTCAATTTGGCAATCGCACGGTTTTCTTTGCACACACGTCCAGTGTTGCCAAGTTTAGGCTACTTTTAATTTGTTGCTGCAGGTAGATTTTTTTTCTGTGGGTCCATAATAAATAAAAGACACATAATAATAAATGTGTTTGATATTTAAATGTTTTTGACTTTTTTTTTTTTTTTACCTTATTGGAATTGAAACTGGGAATTAATAAGAATCATCCTGACTAGCACAACACATTGGCTCAATCAGTGATGTATACAAACCCGATTCCAAAAAAGTTGGGACACTGTACAAATTGTGAATAAAAACAGAATGTAATGATGTGGAAGTTTCAAATTTCAATATTTTATTCAGAATACAACATAGATGACATATCAAATGTTTAAACTGAGAAAATGTATTTTAAGGGAAAAATAAGTCGATTTAAAATTTCATGGCATCAACACATCTCAAAAAAGTTGGGACAAGGCCATGTTTACCACTGTGAGGCATCCCCTCTTCTTTTTATAACAGTCTGCAAACGTCTGGGGACTGAGGAGACAAGTTGCTCAAGTTTAGGAATAGGAATGTTGTCCCATTCTTGTCTAATACAGGCTTCTAGTTGCTCAACTGTCTTAGGTCTTCTTTGTCGCATCTTCCTCTTTATGATGCGCCAAATGTTTTCTATGGGTGAAAGATCTGGACTGCAGGCTGGCCATTTCAGTACCCGGATCCTTCTTCTACGCAGCCATGATGTTGTAATTGATGCAGTATGTGGTCTGGCATTGTCATACTGTAAAATGCTAGGTCTTCCCTGAAAGAGGCGACGTCTGGATGGAAGCATGTTATACCTTAGATATACCTTTCAGCATTGATGGTGCCTTTCCAGGTGTGTAAGCTGCCCATGCCACATGCACTCACGCAACCCCATACCATCAGAGATGCAGGCTTCTGAACTGAGCGCTGATAACAACTTGGGTTGTCCTTGTCCTCTTTAGTCCGGATGACATGGCGTCCCAGTTTTCCAAAAAGAACTTAAAATTTTGATTCGTCTGACCACAGAACAGTTTTCCACTTTGCCATAGTCCATTTTAAATGAGCCTTGGCCCAGAGAAAACGCCTGCGCTTCTGGATCATGTTTAGATGTGGCTTCTTTATTGACCTATAGAGTTTTAGCCGGCAACAGTGAATGGCACGGTGGATTGTGTTCACCGACAATGTTTTCTGGAAGTATTCCTGAGCCCATGTTGTGATTTCCATTACAGTAGCATTCCTGTATGTGATACAGTGCCGTCTAAGGGGCCGAAGATCACAGGCATCTAGTATGGTTTTACAGCCTTGACCCTTAAGCACAGAGAATGTTCCAGATTCTCTGAATCTTTGGATGATATTATGCACTGTAGATGATGAGAAACTCCTTTCTGATATTGCTCCACTATTTTTGGCCGCAGCATTGGGGAATTGGTGATCCTCTGCCCATCTTGACTTCTGAGAGACACTGCCACTCTGAGAGGCTCTTTTTATACCCAATCATGTTGCCAATTGACCTAAAGTTGCAAATTGGTCCTCCAGCTGTTCCTTATATATACATTAAAATTTTCTGGCCTCTTATTGCTACCTGTCCCAACTTTTTTGGAATGTGTAGCTCCCATGAAATCCAAAATGAGCCAATATTTGGCATGACATTTCAAAATGTCTCACTTTCAACATTTGATATTTTATCTATATTCTATTGTGAATAAAATATAAGTTTAAGAGATTTGTAAATTATTGCATTCCTTTTTTATTCATAATTTGTACAGTGTCCCAACTTTTTTGGAATCGGGTTTGTATTTGGGGTGGTTCTGTCTGTTTCCTGACCAATTGCAGATGGAAGAGTGTTCAGAAGAACCTGCTTGAAAACATTTCAAACAATTTTGTCATTCTGTTTGCTAGGGGTGCAGAAATTACACACTTTAGCATAAAACAAATGTCTGAGTTTGTAATCATAGTACGCTTGTACAAACACAAATAAACAAATAAAGCTGTTTAAAAGTTTGCCTTTCAAGTTGTTTGTGAGGACACGCGAAGTAGACATCTACACATCTCTAATCAGTGAGCGAATTTTTTCAATAACAAAACACTAAAACATTACTCAGCGAGTGGTAAAAGTTTCAGCCACTTCTAAGTTTCAACTAAACTTTTGATCTTTCACAAAATCGAATTTGCTTTTTTCTTCCATAAAATAAATGTCTGTTTCTGCTTCATAAACACATACACTCTCTTCCTCCTTATATCAAAAAGTTCACCCAAATATTTAAAACCAAACTTCTGAGTTCATTGCTGTGGTTGTCACCCTAATGTCAAAGGTGACAATAAAATCTCACAGAAATCCATCCACAGACAATAACACAGTGTGGAAAACACCCAGCCTGTGTCCTGCACGGCATGCAATGAATTTAGCCCCTAATGAATAACACCAAAACACTAGCGAGTGAACAATGGCACAGTTGTGCTAATAGCAGGGCTGGCTCAGATGCAATGTATGCAGACCTTCTCCACATAACGGGAATAAAGCATATGTTTTTGGCAGACTTCTTTAATTAGAAACAGCATTAGGTTACGGAAAAACAACAAAGAACTGTGGGAAATGTAGACATTAAACAATGAGATCAAAACTGACCCTATTTACATTCTTAAAATTTGTTCTTGATTTTATGGTGAATGACTCACCATAGTGCACTTTATTCAAAACTAAAACAAAAACTGCATAATTTTTCATCAAAATGTAATACATTTGTAGGCTAGCGTGCATAAAGTCATGAGGTAACGGAAGTAGTCTCAGATCTTTTCTTCCACATTGTGACGGAAATCCAAATGAAATGGTTGGGGAATGAATGGGCAATCAAAATGTGATAACTTGACCCCCCTCTGAAACAAATTCCCTTTAAGGCTGACATCATCAAGCCAAAGTTTGTTTATTTACCAAGACTTGTATTACTATAAATTGGAGAAATTGTAACATCCATCCATCCATCCATCCATCCATCTTCTTCCACTTATCCGGGGCCGGGTCGCAGGGGCAAACGTCTAAGCAGAGATGCCCAAGACTTCCCTCTCCCTAGACACTTCCTCCAGCTCTTCCGGGGGAATACTGAAGCGTTCCCAGGCCAGCCGGGAGACATAATCCCTCCAGTATGTCCTAGGTCTTCCCCGGGGTTTTACAGTGACTCTACTCTGAGCTCCTCCTGAGTGACCGAGCTCCTCACCTTATCTCTAAGGGAGCGTCCAGCCACTCTGCGGAGAAAGCTCATTTCGGCCGCCTGTATCTGGGATCTTTTCCTTGACCCACAGCTCATGACCATAGGTGAAAGTAGGAATGTAGATCAACTGGTAAATCGAGAGCTTTGCCTTCCAGCTCAGCTCCTTCTTCACCACGACAGACTGGTACATCGACCACGTTACTGTAGAATCTGCACCGATCCATCTGTCAATCTCCCGTTCCATCCTTCCCTCACCCATGAACAAGACCAAGATACTTGAACTCCTCCACTTGAGGCAGGAACTCTCCACCAACCTGAAGCGGGCAAGCCACCCTTTTCTGACTGAGAACCCATGGCCTCGGACTTGGAGGTGCTGATTCTCATCCCGGCTGCTTCACACTTGGCTGCAAACTGTCTCAGTGCATGCTGAATGCACTGGCACCTGGCACCATGATCTAACATCATGGTCCCAGGACAACTGTTTCTCTCTCTGAATGTTGGCAAGACCAAAGAAATGATTGTGGACTTCAGGAAGAGACAGCAACAGACATACTCCCCCCTCATGATCAGTGGGTCACCAGTAGAGAGAGTGAGTAGCTTCAAGTACCTGGGTGTAAACATCTCCGAGGACCTGACCTGGACTGCTCACATTCAGACACAGGTGAAAAAAGCCAGGCAAAGACTGTACCACCTGCGCCAGCTAAGGAAATTCAGGGTTTCACCAGCTATCCTGAAAACTTTCTATTTAGGGGCGATAGAAAGTGTTTTAACTCAGTGCATCACAGCGTGGTATGGGAACAGCACCAGTCATGACCGCAAAGCCCTGCAAAGAGTCTTGCGCTTATCCGAGCGTATCTCAGGGTCAGCTCTCCCGTCTCTGCAGGACGTCTACACCAAACGCTGCAAAGGCAGAGCTACTAAAATCATCAAGGACTCTAATCACCCTGCAAACCCTCATTTCACGCTGCTGCCATCTGGTAAGTGCTTCCGTAGCCTGATGGCCAAAACTGAGAGACTCAGGATGAGCTTCTTCCCCCAGGCCATCAGACTCTTAAACTCACTTAACATCACGTGACTTCACTTCAGGATAAACATCGATACACTGACATTGCACTGCACTTTCTGTTCTCGTTGTTACTGTGTAACAACCTGTTATAAACCTGTTTGCACATTATACTCTTTATACATTTGTTAACCACATATTTATAAGTCTACACTTTACTCACTGCACAGTCTACTTCAATTACTTTATTCCACTTCTTTATTCTTATTTTTTTACTTTTTCTTCTACTTGACTTGATTATTTATAATTCTACAGATATATATATATATATATATATATATATATATATATATATATATATAGATATAGATAGTACTTTTTTTTATCCTATTTCTATTATAATTTCTTCCTTGTGGTTTTAACTGTGAATTTGCACTGTCAATGGAGCGGACCTGTTTACATTTCACTGCCGGTTGTATACTCTGTATATAACTGTGTATGTGACAAATAAAACTCTTGAATCTTGAATGTCCTGGTCTGATGAGGCCAACATGACAACATCATCCAAAAAAAGCAGAGACGAAATCATGTGGTCCCCAAACCGGACACTCTCCGGCCCTTGGCTGCGCCTAGAAATTCTGTCCATAAAAATTATGAACAGAACCGGTGACAAAGGACAGCCCTGCCGGAGTCCAACATGCACTGGGAACAAGTCTGACTTACTTCCGGCAATGTGAACCAAGCTCCTGCTCCGGTCGTAAAGAGACCGAACAGCCCTAAGCAGGGGGCCCTGGACCCCATACTCCCAGAGCACCCTCCACAGGATGCTGCGAGGAACACAGTCGAATGCCATCTCCAAATCCCTCCCATGAACCCTCCAGCACCCTAGAGAGGGTATATAGTGTTCCACGACCGGGACTTCCAGCCTTCTAAATATAAGAGCCAATCGCCAATTCTGCATCACTGCAACGGCCGTTAGATGCTCCAGTTACCATAGATTCAAGATTCAAGAGTTTTATTTGTCACATACACAGTTATATACAGAATATACAACCGGCAGTGAAATGTAAACAAAATAGTTTACAGTAGACAATACAATAGAAATAGTCAGTCTCCTGAGACACACTTAGGACTGCACAAGCGCATTAGCTGAAACAACCTGAAATATTTTTTGAGCATAAGAAACAACATTTATAGGACCGTTAATGTCAAATTTCAATATATTTAAAGGGGTCATGAACTGCGTTGTTTTATTGTTTTATGATGTTTCCTGGGGTGCACTTATAATGTTAGAATGCTTTTTACATCAAAAATTGTCATAATTTAGAAATAAAAGGCATTTTTCCTACCATGATTTTAGCTCTCTGGTTTGAACGCTTGTTTTAAGGGGCATGTCTGCTGTGAGAGTTCAGTGTAAACACCCACTGCTGTGATTGGTTAACGTCTTTCCATTTGAAATAGCTATGTATTACTCTCTCTTTTAGCGCGTTTTTACTATTACAGCTCTCATGGTTAACTAATCGTGAAAAGTGTTGCATTACATTTAGATCTATGGTATTATTTTAAGACCGTGGCATGAAAGGTTGCATTGATGAGCGTTGTAGCCGATCACAGACATGTTGAGCGCAAGAAAACAGTGATCTTGTCATTGCAACTCATTTTCTGAGAATGCTTTCATCATAACTAACAGTACAAACGTGATATAGTTAAGAGATTAGTTGAATAAAATGGGAGTTTTGGCGTGAGTCCAGAACTCAGTCACTGATAAACTCTTGCTGTTTGATTGACAGCTGCAGTGCGCGCTGCTCATGAATCATTACAGTTCAGATCAGGTATTAAAATGAACACAGTTACTTACATGCTGCATTACTGTCGAGCCCAGGCACTGCATAATAATTTGTAATCCTCAACAGCATGTTTATTGCTTGGTAGCTCAATCTGGTTTAACACCATGTAGGCCTTAGGCTACCTATTCTATTGCATGTCAGTATGAAATACTGTAGTATGAAGTAGGTGTTGATCTTCTTCTGCAGAGGCGGTGCTTGCCTCCCTTTGACGTCATAGATCCCCACTTTGAAAAAACGTTTGCTGGGCCTTGTCAATAAAAGCTTTTTTTGGACTAACAAGGAAGTTTTCAGTTCTGAAACTTACAGAATATTCTGATGACCTCTTATGTCAAAATCTCAAGAAAATTTTTATTTCTCAGTTCATGACCCCTTTAAATGTTAGTTCTGCAAGCAGTTTTTGAGATCTCAGTATTTCCCCATAGATAGGAGATGGTTTTGCATGGCTGGAAAAGCTGCCAGGAAGTGTTAAAAATATGATCGCAGAGTGACTTTCCTTGATAGGGACTTTCAAGGGCTGCGAGCTAATTTCTTCTCGACCATTAAAAAAGTATGTTCTATATCCACCTTTTTCCTGAAGAGCCTACTGTGTTTTGAATTATGGGAGGCACTTCTGGTTTGGGGAAATTCCACTCAAAAAGACTGAAACAAATAATTTAAAATAACAAGGTTGCACTACCTAAACCTTTTCAACTAGTTTGACTGAATAAGCTGTATATTTTCCTTGATATTTTATTTTCAGACATCAGAAGAATGTAACACTTGGTATTTTGATGTGATATGGTATCACAAGAATATCTGTGGCAAGAGCTCTTTTCAGTCTGCTGCATTCTTTTCCTTATTTTCTTTGTATGCTGCTTAAAAAAGACAACATATAGTGCGCATTTCTGGTCTGCTCTCCTGGTTTACTGTACGATATATCCCATGAATGATTCACAGGAATTCACCAACAATCTCTCTCGTTTCCCCCCTAAATCCTCATGTCTGTTTACAGGTTTGTTTTCACATGGATGCTTGAAAATGTAATTGTCTCCCCTTTTCCTGTACTGGAACTGTTCTAAAGCAGGTAAATAGAATATCTGTTATCTGTCAAAATGACGGAAAGCACTTTGAAATATTATTACTCAATGCTAACGTTAATGAACATTTTTGATTAAAGGCAATGTACACCGATCAGGCATAACATTATGACAGGTGAAGTGAACACTGATTATCTCGGCACCTGTTAGTGGGTGGGATATATTAGGCAGCAAGTGAACATTTTGTCCTCAAAGTTGATATGTTAGAAGCAGGAAAAATGGGCAAGCGTAAGGATTTGAGCAAGTTTGACAAGGGCCAAATTGTGATGGCTAGATGACTGGGTCAGAGCATCTCCAAAACTGCAGTTCTGCAGTGGTCAGTATCTATCAAAAGTGGTCTGGCAACAGGGCCAAGGCTCATTGATGCACGTGGGGAGCGAAGGCTGGCCCGTGTGGTCTGATCAAATAGACGGCCTACTGTAGCTCAAATTGATCAAGAATTTAATGCTAGTTCTGATAGAAAGGTGTCAAAATACACCATGCATCACAGTTTGTTGCGTATGGGGCTGCATAGCTGTAGACCAGTCAGGGTGCCCATGCTGACCCCTGTCCACAGCCGAAAGTGCCAACAGTGGGCACGTGAGCATCAGAACTGGACCACGGAGCAATGGAAGAAGGAGGCCTGGTCTGATGAATCACATTTTCTTTTACATCACGTGGATGGCCAGGTGCGTCACTTACCTGGGGAACACATGGCACCAGGATGCACTATGGGAAGAAGGCAAGCCGGCGGAGGCAGTGTGATGCTTTGGGCAATGTTCTGCTGGGAAACCTTGAGTCCTGCCATCCATGTGGATGTTACTTTCACACGTACCACCTACCTAAACATTGTGGCAGACCATGTACACCCTTTCATGGAAAAAGTATTCCCTGGTGGCTGTGGCCTCTTTCAGCAGGATAATGCACCCTGCCACAAAGCAAAAATGGTTCAGGAATGGTTTGAGCACAACAAGTTTGAGGTGTTGACTTGGCCTCCAAATTCCCCAGATCTCAATCCAATCGAGCATCTCTGGGATGTGCTGAACAAACAAGGGCTTAAAGGATCTGCTGCAAACATCTTGGTGCCAGATACCACAGCACACCTACAGGGGTCTAGTGGAGTCCATGCATCGATAGGTCAGGGCTGTTTTGGCAGCAAAAGGGGGACCAACACAATATTAGGAATATTAGGTAATAATGTTATGCCTGATCGGTGTATGTCACATAATATAGAATATTACTAGTAATATTTAACCGGTCAGTAATATTGCTGCCATAGCCGGTGCATGTTCCCCTGGCCACGGGTCAAAATTAACAGGGGTTTGGGACAAAAATGCACCTATACATTTAAACTAAATCTAGTAATAAAGTGAAAATGAAAATGATATGAAAAGTGTTGAATGCGGCATTAAATTTAGATCTGCTCATGTTGCATCATACTTTTTACGCATTTTACAGCTTTGCGCACTATAACCAATCACACATGACTCTGTTCAACTTATGAATGCAATGGCCAATCAGAGGCATTAAAATTAGTAATTGCTGAAACACCAGAGTTTTGTTCAGTACGCGAGCTGAACTCTGAATTCTGAACTTTTTCAAATACTTTCATCAAAAACAAAAACAGATTTTGTGATTGTGCTCTGGAGAGCGTCGAAACTAACATAAATTTGTTTCTATTTACAACGTATTTTTGCTGCGTTGAGCAATATAGCCAATATAGCAATATAGCCAATCACATACATATCTGATGATTTCTTGAACGCAATGGCCAATCAGGCCCTCACCACTCAAAACTTATGTTTTGCTCCATTAGGTAAGGAAAAGTCTATTCACATACATATTTTATATATATATACTGTATATTCAAACATATTTCTCTTCTCATATACTGTTTTTCACCTACTATATAGTAGGGAAATATGTGATTTCAGATGCAGACAAGCTCTCTTATTTTTAACCCTTCTTCTTTAATTTTCCAACTAACTCCTTTGTGTGTCCAAACGCAGTGTGTCTGCTCACCTCTGTCTCTGTCTTTAATCTCCACACTGCTAATTGCAGACGGAAGACTTGAGATTTTCTCTTCATCCGAGTCTGTATGGAGGGCAGTACTTGACTACAGTGAGAAAAAGAGATAAGAACTCATAAGAACTCGCTAATTTACATAAGCAAGCACAGAATGTTCAACATAGGTAAGTTAGTCCTTTATCTACAAATTGGCTTAAGATGGAACACAAGACTTTGCTAATCAGTTTAGTAGATGGCTCAAGCCAGCAGAACATTCATGAAAGAGACTCTATGGAATGGACGTAAGGGAAAGGTCTCCAGACGAATAACCACCAAAGCTAATTTAGTAACATCTCTTTCAGAGAAATCAAGTTATGCTGTTACTCTCTTGCTGCGCCCCTTAACATTGATAATGTTGTTAACATAGAGAGCAGGAGAATGTGTGATTTACCCTGCAAGAGTCCAGCCTCTCGCTCCTCAGGATGGATGAGGAGCTTTGGGATTCAGGCTCGTAATAAGAGGAGCCGCTCACTTCTTCTATAATCTACAAATGAGACAAACAAAAAACAAGTTAATTAAAGTTACAGTTTAAAGTTGGCATGAAATGAAAACTCACCCTATGTATTTTCATGCATCTTATAGATCTTATTGTGAACAATTAATCCGTGCATGTTTAATTTTTAAAAAATTGACCTTCCGGTGAAATGACAGACTCTCTGGTGATGTATGCAGGATCTGCAATTATTACGTTTGCTTAAACCCTGCCCTCATCTTCATCTGCCTTCACTTTTGAGTGCAACGGCCAAATTGAATCCAATCAACAACCGATGGATAGAACCAAGTCCTCGCCCTACATTTTGTCTTTTTCTGATAATCTGTTACACTTGGATGTACACTCACCGGCCCCTTTATAAGGTACACCTTGCTAGTACCCCTTTTGCCTTCAGAACTGCCTTAATTCTATCCAAATTAGCATGATAGCATCACGCAGTTCACCCATCACATCCATAATGTGAATCTCTCATTCCACCACATCCCAAAGCTGCTCTCTTGGGTTGAGATCTGGTGACTGTGGAGGCCATTTTAGTATAGCGAACTCATTGTCATGTTCAAGAAACCAGTTTGAGATTATTTAAGCTTTGTGACATGGAACATTATCGTCCTCGAAGTAGCCATCTGAAGATGGGTACACTGCGGTCATCAAGGGATGGACATGGTCAGCAACAATACTCAGGTAGGCTGTGGCATTTAAAAAAGTGTGCCAAGAAACCATAATATCTGTGTGCCACACCATAACACCAACACCACCAGTCTGAACCGTTGATATAAGGCAGAATTAATCCACACTTTCGTGTTGTTTACACCAAATTCTGACCCTACCATCTGAATGTTGCAGCAGAAATCAAGACCAGGCAATGTTTTTCCAATCTTCTATTGTCTAATTTTGGTGATCCTGTGCAAATTGTAGCCTCCGTTTGCTGTTCTTAGCTGAAAGGAGTAGCACTGGTGTGTCTTCTGCTGCCGTAGCCCATCTGCTTCAAGGTTCGATGTATTGAATGTTCAGAGACGCTCTTCTGCAGACCTTGGTTGTAACGAGTGGTTGAGTTACTGTTGCCTCTCTATCAGCTCGAACCAGGCTGTCCATTTTCCTCTGATCTCTGCATTGAGTTGCTGCCATGTGATTGGCTGATTAGATATTTGCATTAACAAGCAGTTGAACAGGTGTACCTAATAAAGTGGCCAGTGAGTGTATGTCACAATATGGAAGAAAAGACCTGTCGCTACGTTCATTTAACTGCGACTTAAAGTTTAATGTAAATGTAAATGTAAGTCTAAGTTTGGTCAGACCTTCCTCCACTCTTCGGCCTGTGTGCTGCTCTGGAAGCCCAAGATGACTGTGTCGGCACCGGCCACCACCTTCAGCTCGTGCTGCATCTTCTTGCTGTGTTTAGATTTGAAGACTACATCGCAACCCGTGAGGTTTAGCTCCAGCAGAGGGTGTAAGTCTTTAGCACACTTAAAACACTGCCAGGGAAAATGTTATATATTACAAACTAAACAGTTACTTACAACATGCAGTTCTTTGTAAAGATGTAAAAAATGAATGCACTTTAGACGCTTAACTGCATGTTATTTACAATTAAATTAAAATGTATTGCAATTAATTGCCATTGTAAATGTAAACTCTAGAAGGCTTTTTTGACCCACTTACATACATGTACTTATGTATTGCATACTTATGTACTAACAAGCATTAATGT
The DNA here is from genome assembly GCA_018749465.1 of Paracanthobrama guichenoti. Taxonomy (NCBI): domain Eukaryota; kingdom Metazoa; phylum Chordata; class Actinopteri; order Cypriniformes; family Gobionidae; genus Paracanthobrama; species Paracanthobrama guichenoti. The sequence goes on along the minus strand of CM031950.1, from coordinate 30,495,157 downwards.
TAAACTAAAATAGACTTTAATGTAATTTCTATTGAAACTTGTGTCACGTATTTTAATATATTTGTTATTAGATATTTTCAATGAAGCTGCAATTTAGTACATTTAAAATATATTATCTTGTAATATTGAATAATACACTACAGTTATAATCAAGTACTTTACATGTGCTTTAGTATGTTAGTCAACTCATCAAAATAAGTGTATTTTTGAAAGAATGACAAAAGATTACTGAAACATGATGATTTAAAATGTACTTTAAAGTAAAACGTTTAATTTGACATTACAAAAGAGTGCACAAAAAGTACTTAAAGTGCCCCAATTATGCTTTTTCAGATATTACTTCTCATGTAGTATGTTATATAGCTGTTTGTGAATGTAAAAGTCTGCAAAGTTTCAAAAATCAAAGTGCACAATAAATGTCATTTTTGTCTTCCAAAAGAAGTTACGATTCTGAATGGCCTGAAATGAGTCATCAGTAATTACAGTCTTCCTGCACAAACCTACGTAAGTTTGTAACAAATTTGCATAATGGCAGCCTATGGTCTTGATTGGCTGCCCACGTCTACTTTGACCCGTCCTCAAACACTGTAGTTGTAGCCGAGGCCTGGAATTTGGTTAGTGTTGTCGACTTGTCAAAGAAGAAGCTGTTTTCTGAGTAGTCAGGTTCGAAGGATGAGTACTCTGGCTCGAAATGATACAGTAAAACACTATTCGTATCACTGTGTATACAAGCGCTGAAAATTCAGATATGGTAATGGACATTTTGTTTCCACACTGTAAGTGGTAGACCAATCACAACAGACTGGGCCATCTGACAGAAGCAGATGCTGCAATGTATATTATGAGAAAATTTAAGTGTTTTTTGACCTGTAATGTAAGCCTCCAAAACAAAATTAGGAACCTTTGAAATAGTATAATAGGGGCACTAAAAAACATTTTTTTGTGTGTTATTTGTTTTTTGTGCATTTTAGAGTAATGAATCAGTCATATTTTAACGATCTGAGCACATGGTCTGAAGCGCATGGCGCAGGTGCACTTAGGGTGTGTCCGAATCCACTTTTGCTAGTTTAACAACGGAAACAACAGCCGGCATGCCAGGCGTATGGTCCAAAAGGGTTGTACCTAGTCTCTTAATGAGTCATGGGTGTGTTTTGGGCATAACGTGCAATAAACCATTCAGAGTCTCATCTCCCATTCCCTTTAAAAGCCAGTTGCGTTTGCACCATGGTGGATTCTCCATTTACATGGTGGAATTTGCGAGCAGAAAGGCTGAACGCTTCTCCAGAGAGTAATCCTTTTATTTTTAATGTTTAAAAATGTTTGTGTGCCTTTGTGTGTAATAAGCATGTTGTACACCCACCTATAGGCGCACATTACTAACATAGCCTTTAAATAACACAAAAAATACTGCACTAATGACTTTACACAAGGTTTTTGTTGGTCAACGGCACAGTTGTTTTCAGCTGCCTCAAATCGCACCATCAGTGTACCTGAACACACCTCGTTTTCAGACCAGCACGCCTATGGGCGAACAGGTGGGAGCGAGTGCATTTGCTATTTAAACAATGTAGCGCTGGATGTGAAAATGATAACTGTGTCGGGCTGAAACTAGCAAAAAACAACTTGCCAACTTGTTCCCTGATAAAGCGGAAACAAGATGCTGCATAAGCTTATGCATATGGGAAGTGTTTTATCATGACCGGCTGTGAAAAGTGTGTTTAACACGTCAATGAAATTGACTCAACAGTATTATAGCCTCGGTCGGTGATGTCATCAGCGCACTTGCTGCATGAGGCTATAAATAGACGAGCCCCAGCTGTAAGCCCTCAGGTCTCTTTTTGTTTGAAGACCAGTCCTGGGACATCAGCAGCACAGCCTAGCGATGCAGAATCTCACTCCGCTTTATCAGGGAACAGGGTTACAGTCAAGTAACCCCAAGTGTTCCCTTTCAAAAGCTACACTCAATGCTGCATAAGCTTATGCATATGGGAACGAGAATACACACGCTGCTGTGCTTGATGGTGTCAAGGACCCCTTACGGTTGTGTAAGCTATAAAGTCTTATGAATGTGTGCGGAGAGGACCAACCTGCTGCATCACAAAAATTTTTTGAAAGGGAGCACCCCTTTGCTAATGCAATAGAAGAGGCGACTCTCCTGGTGGAGTGAGCCCTTAATCCTATAGGCGAAGCTTAACCGCGTGCCTCATAGGCAAGAGCAATAGCATCCCTGACCCAATGTGACATCGTTTGCTTGGTGGCGGCAGAACCTCTGTTACGGCCCCTATGGCAAACAAACAATTGCTCTGACTTACGCCACTGGCTAGTGCGGTGGACTTAGGCCTGAAGAGCACGGACTGGACACTGGCATTGTGAATGGCGGAGGGCAGAAGGTTTCAAGAGTGACAGGATGTACAGTCGAAAAAGGAACCTCAGGATGAGGATGCAAAATCCCTTTCACCATTCCTGGGGCAAAGTCTAAGTAGGATGGTGATATTGGCAGAGCCTGCATAGCCCTAATTCTTTTTAGAGAAGTTATTGCCATAAGAAAAAACATCTTTAGGGTCAGAAGTTTGTCAGACGCTGACTCTAGAGGTTCAAAGGGGGTCTCAACCAGACCCTCAAGGACTATAGCTAAGTCCCATGAAGGGATCTTGGTTCTTACGGGAGGCCTCAACTGCCTGGTGCCACGAATAAAGCGAGCAAGCAGAGGATGCCTCCCAAGTGGCACCCCATCCACCAGGGCATGGAAAGCCAAAGAGCGGCCACATAAACCCTGAGAGTGGAGGGGCAAGTACCTGCTGACAACTTTTCTTGCAGAAAGTCCGTAACTGAAGCAACCTGGCAGTTAACTGGATCTACATTATGTGTCGTACACCATCTTTCAAAGACACCATCTTTCAAAGACACATTGGCATCAACTTTCCGAGTGGAGGAAGCCCTAGCACTTAGGATGGTCTCAATAACTGCAGGCGAAAGCCCAGTGTCCCTGAAGGTCAAACATGAAGGTTCCACAGGTCGGGCCTGGGATGGAATATCATGCCCTCTGGCGAGCCGTTGAGGAGAGACACTATCTCGGAGAACCATATTCTGTTCGACCAACAAGGCACTATCAATAAGAGGCAAGACCCTTGTTGGCGAACCCTGGCTAGAACTCCTGGGAGCAGAGCGACTGGAGGGAAAGCATACAGGCGCATTTTGGGCCATGTATGAGCCATCGCATCCAGACCCAGCGGGGCTGGGTGACTGAGAGAGAAGTAGAGGGGACATTGCGCTGTCTTATAAGAGGCGAAGAGGTCCACTTTTGCTCTGTAAAATCTGGTCCAGATCTGATTGACTACTTCTGGGTGGAGTTTCCATTCCTCCATCGGTAATTTCTGTCTGGACAGCAAATCTGCTCCCACATTCAGTTGCCCCGGAATGTACATTGCTCTGAGTGACAGGAGCTTGTCCTGGGCCCAGAGAAAAATCTGTCTCGCTATTCTGATTCTAGCGTGAGCGCAGACCTCCCTGGTGATATATATGAGACTGTAGCTGTATTGTCCACCCGCACTAGGACATGACAGCCCCTCAATTGGGGGAGAAAGTATTTCAGGGCCAGAAATACAGCCACCAACTCGAGGCAGTTGATGTGCCAATCGAGCTGATGACCCTCCCAATCCCCTTGGGCTGGATGACCACTTAAGGCCGTACCTCAGCCCGTCAGGGAAGAGTCCATCGTTAGCAATTTGCGATGACAAGGTACGCCTAGAGTGGGTTAGTTAGTGTACAAAGCCACATGGCGCACCACTTTCATTTGCCTTGAGGATTGGCCCTAAAATCCTCTGGCTTTGAGCCACACCTGAAAGCCACAGTTTCGGTCTGAGTGTTTCTTGTTCTTGATTTGATGTTCTTCTGTGTTTTAATAAATGTGTGTTATCAGAATCACCTTGATTCTTTCATTTCATTTGACATTATGGCCAAGGCAAATTGTCTTTAAAAGTATTAACCAGACAAAAGTTATCTGACGTTCACTGAAGTCTGGGTTTGTCTTAAACTGCCGCTTCAGTGCAGTAGCCACAGAACAGCAATAGTGACAATGAGCATGATTTCCTGAGACACTACAATGGCTACTAATAATTCATTAACAAGGGCTGTTTTCTTGTACAAAATTAAATATTTTAAGCTTAAATGTACAGTGTAAGACATGTAAAAAAGACAAGAGGCTAACAATGTCAAGATCAATATTTGTGTAGCCTGCCTGACACAGTATTTTCACAGACTAACACGTCACATCTCTGGCATAGACTACAGTATTTAAGACAGCATATATGCATGAGTTATACTCTCAATTTAATTTACAGAGCAATCTCTGCAAAGGGATTAACTATAGAAGAGACTAGGATTAGTGTGTGTCGCACTCGCAAGACTCACAACGGGGGTGATATGGCCCATCGGCACAACCCTAGTACATGATAGGCCCCAATTAATCAATATCGAATCGAATTGTGAAATTTGTGTCAATGCCCAGACCTAATAGAAATGCACTACCTAAGAGCACATGAATGAGACAACAACCTGTGTTAATAAAATAGCAAAGCAGTTTGGAATAGAGGCTCATTTTTAAATAGATAAAACCGGACTGAGGCTCTTACCAGTAGTGAGTCGTGCTTAATAATGAAGAGCTGGCGGGTCCACTGACCCAACCACTTCTTCCTCCAAAGGTATCCGCAAATGCGTGACTCTGGCACAGGTTTTAAGCAGGGTTGAGAGGAGCTCCACTGGATGTAGTGAGCTCTGTCTTTCACAAACTCTTCCTCCTCTTCACCGTACGACTCATAGTGACTGCTGTCTGAGTCCACTTTATCTAGCATTACAAAGTTTTTAATCTCACATGTGGATATCAGTTGTTTTATTAAACTGCAGAATTGTTTCTTGTACCATGTAAGAAAGTAAGTCATGCAGGTTTGAAATGACATGGTAAGTAAATGACAGAACTATCGCTTTAAAAATTAACCACTATAGCAGCTGCTTTAAATTTGTGATTTTCACTGTAATATTTAGCTATTTGTGTTATAGTAGTCGGCTGTCACACTGACCTGTAATCTGACTGGCCGGGACAAACGGTTCTGCCTCCTCATAACAGTCCTCATCCTCTAAACACGGGGGGTGTTGGGGGACAGCAGAACTCCTAGACTGAAGGCACACACACAAAGAAAAGCACATTAGATGTGAATAACAGTTTTCTATTTTAATACATTTTAAAATGTAATTTTTTTCCTGTGATGGCAAAGATTAATTTTCAGGATTATTTTCAGTATTACTCTTACAGTCTTCAGTGTCACATGAACCTTCAGAAATCATTCTTTTATGCTGATTTGGCTGAACAGTTGTGCTGCTTAATAATTTTGTGGAAACCGTCATACATTGTTTTTTCAGGATTCTTTGATGAATAGAAATTTCGAAAGAACAGCATTAATTTTAAATAACATTAGATTATAAATGTATCCTTTGATCAATTTAACGCATTCCTGATTTTATATATATATATATATATATATACACACATACACATACACACTGCATCACACACTCACTGGCCACTTTATTAGGTAGGGTTAGGTTCAATTAACCCTGTTCAACTGCTTGTTAAATATCTAATTAGCTAAATATCTAAATATCTAACTATCACATGGCAGCTCAATGCATTTAGGCATGTAGACATGGTCAGGACAATCTCCTAAAGTTCAAACTGAGCATCAGAATGAGGAAGAAAGGTGATTTAAGTAACTTTGAACATGGCATGGTTGTTGGTGCCAGACGGGATGGTCTGAGTATTTCCGAAACTGCTGATCTACTGGGATTTTCGTATACAACCATCTCTAGGGGTTACAGAGAATGGTCCAACTCCGAAAAAGACAAAATATCCAGTGAGTGGCAGTTCTGTGGGCAAAAATGCCTTGTTGATGCCAGATGTCAGAGGAGAAGTGCCAGACCTGTTTGAGCTGATAGAAAGGCAACAGTAACTCAAATAACCACTTGTTACAACCGAGGTATGCGGAAGAGCATCTCTGAACACACAACAAATCAATCAAAAACCACAGCCAATCAGAACAGCAAGTGCATGTCACGACACCAGAGATTAATCTTGTTGGCACTCGCAAGGAAAATGGATAAGTACGTAATCAAATTCACAAATATTAAACCATTTAAACATAACTAAAAATACATACCGAGTCACTAAAACAATCTTTGTCATAGAATATACTTGTTTGTTCACAGTTTGAACGTTTTTGTTTCCATTTGTTTAATTTCAAGATCTGGGGTGAATTATCCATTGTTGCTTTTTGTATACGACTACGTTACAAAGCTGGGGGTACTAAATGATATTCAAAGTCACATTACTCCCACACTTAAGACTCAAGCATAGAGGGGAGTGTGCATTTGAGGTGACAGGGCCACGACTTTGGAACACCCTGCCTTTAGAGATTAGAACTGCTTTCTCTATCTGCTTTCAAGTCTCTTTTAAAAACGTACCTATTTTTTATAGTATATTGAATTTTTTATATATTTTTTGTATAGAACATTTTTTTCTCTTTTTTCTCTCTGTTGGTCATTTATATCTGAGCTTCGATTTCTGGTTGTGGTATTCCTGTTTTATGGTAACTGTACTCTTATGGTAATTGTTGCTATTATTTTTATTGTTTTATGCATGCTATATTTTCTTTTAATCTTGTTCGTCTGTAAAGCACTTTGGTCAGCATAGTGGCTGTTGTAAATGTGCTATATAAATAAAATGAAACTTGAACTTGAAAACAAAATTGAGCTGAAATCTTTCTCACATGGAGCTTAAAAACCAGAGTTTAAGTGCAGCTCTGAGAGAGAGAGAGAGAGAGAGAGAGAGAGAGAGAGAGAGAGAGAGAGAGAGAGAGAGAGAGAGAGAGAGAGAGAGAGAGAGAGAGAGAGAGAGAGAGAGAGAGAGAGAGAGAGAGAGAGAGAGAGAGAGAGAGAGAGAGAGAGAGAGAGAGAGAGAGAGAGAGAGAGAGAGAGAGAGAGAGAGAGACTATGTTTTTAGTTTAGGAGATTTTGATGCAGACTGTTCTAGAGGAAAACAGCTGAAGGACAATGGCTGTGTTCTGCAATAGGGTCAGTAATTTGTAGTCAGACATTGAGGGCAAATCAGTGTCACAGAAACAAAGTCTTCTTCTGGGGGGTTGAAAACAAAAAGGCGAAAGCAGAAAGCAGAGTTTGTATGGTCTTAAGTACAGTACTCTTCAAGGTGACTTTATTCCCATGTGCCTTAACTTGATGTTTTTCAAAATTCAATAAGAGTTTTACTTGGGAAGTGCATTGCTATAACCTCAAAAACTAGAAAATATGGAAGAAAAAAAAGAAAAAGTGAAGTGTACTTACAATAAAAGCATTTTTAAAACAATTTAATACAAATGCCATGAAGATATTATTGAAGCTATTATTATTATTGTTGTTGTTTTTGTTTTACTTGAATGTTCTTTATGGCTTGATTAAAGTCACGTCCTGCTTTAACATTTGTGGAGAAAACGCTTGTAACATGCAGAAAATTAACATTAACAATAGACTAAAACGGACTGACTTAAAGCAAGTGGGTTAATTAACCTTTTAATATCTCATCTTCATTTTTGTATCTCTATGTTGGAACGTGGATGTGTGACTCAAGAATTTCAGAATGTTAATTAAATTTTTTTCCTGAGTGTTTCTTCTGTTTTATCTCTTGCATATTTTCATTCTTTCTGTTTACCCTCTCTCAGGCGTGGTTGAGTTTGAGAGCACAGCGTGTACAGCTCTGGGGATCAGATATATATCTGTGAATGAAAGATGAAAGGAGTTTTTGTGTTCACGTGTATGTGAGAGAACAAGGGACAGAGACCCAGAAAGAAATATAGATGTAAGATTGGAAGACATTTGTAAGGAGTGCCAAAAGCTAATGGATCAAACATTATAAGAACTAAGTACATATGAAGCTAGAAGAGAAAATAAATAAATAAGAAAAGAGTCAATGTGAATTACTGTTTGCAGCTAATTTTGACTTTAAAGAGTGAGTAAATCACTATTCCCTGAAAATGCATTATTGTAGATTGTGTTCCAATGTTTGGAGACTTTGTGGCACTTTTATGATGAGTAGCGGAGGCAGAAGGGGTTCTGAATGCTCACTAAGCTTGTAAATATTTACTGCACATTCCATGTTTACCTCCTTTAATTTGAATAACTCAAAAGATCTTAATTAAATGAAGAGAGCTTTTGCTGTCATCGCACAGGCAAACACACATTAAACATTAAAAACATTAAAACAAGCAGGTCATTTAACCCTGTCAGATTGAGCTAATGTTACCTCATGAAGCACAAGAGGAACCGAACTAAGCCTGTAAAACACCTCACCTCATACTAACCCATCCTCGTAAGGACTACTGAAAGAATGCTTTACATGGGACAAGTAACCCCAGAGGCCCTTTAAAGAGTGCTAAGAAAGAGCTATTAACTTATTATGGTGTAGTCAATGTATGCTTTTCCCCCTGAGCTTTTTTTCCTATGCATTTATTTATTTATTTTTTTCATTTTGGATACATTGGGATTTCCCCCCTACTTTTACATTTAGATTAATGAAGTACATTTTTGTATTAATGTATTAAATGTATTGTTTAGCAAATTTTAAAATGTATAAATGTATAAAATGTATAAAAGGTGAAAAAAGCCAGGCAAAGACTGTACCACCTGCGCCAGCTGAGGAAATTCAGGGTTTCACCAGCTATCCTGAAAACTTTCTATTTAGGGGCGATAGAAAGTGTATTAACTCAGTGCATCACAGCGTGGTATGGGAACAGCACCAGTCATGACTGCAAAGCCCTGCAAAGAGTCGTGCGCTTATCCGAGCGTATCTCAGGGTCAGCTCTCCCGTCTCTGCAGGACATCTACACCAAATGCTGCAAAGGCAGAGCTACTAAAATCATCAAGGACTCTAATCACCCTGCAAACCTTCATTTCACGCTGCTGCCATCTGGTAAGCGCTTCCGAAGCCTGATGGCCAAAACTGAGAGACTCAGGAGGAGCTTCTTCCCCCAGGCCATCAGACTCCTGAACTCAGTCACTTAACATCACGTGACCATCGATATACTGACATTGCACTGCACTTTCTGTTCTGTTCTCGTTGTTACTGTGTAACAACCTGTTATAAACCTGTTTGCACATTATACTCTTTGTACATTTGTTAACCACATATTTATAAGTCTACAGTTTACTCACTGCACAGTTTACTCCACTTATTTTATTCCACTTCTTTATTTTTATTTTTTTACTTTTTTTACTTTTTTTCTACTTGACTTGATTATTTATAATTCTACAGATATATATATATATAGTACTTTTTTATTCTATTTCTATTATAATTTCCTCCTTGTGTTTTTAACTGTGAATTTGCACTGTCCATGGAGCGGACCTGTTTACATTTCACTGCTGGTTGTATATTCTGTATATAACTGTGTATGTGACAAATAAAACTCTTGAATCTTGAATATTATTTTTTTTTCATACTGTACATTACATTTTGTGATGCCTAAAATGTACTTAAAATTATTAATTTTAGTTATTAGTTGTTTTTGAGCAAGACAGAAAAGTAAAATTCTAATGTCAGCCATAATGAAATAAAATAATTTCATATTTATTTACATATTTGTATACAATATATTATAGCTGTTCAAAAGTTTATTTAGTCAAACATACAGTAAAAACAGTAATATTGTAAAATATTTGTACATTTTAAAATAAATGTTTTCTACTTTAATATATTTTACATTTTTATTTATTCCTGTGATGGCAAAGCTGAATTTTCAGCATCATTTCAGTGTCATGTGATCCTTCAGTCATTCTAATATGCTGATTTACTCATGAAACATTTCTTATTAAAACAAAAATCTAACATTTTTGTCTTTAAATCAAAAATCTTACTGTCCCCAAACTTTTGATCGTTATTACTTATGCATATTACTTATATTATATAGAGTTCAAAATTATATATAACCCTCAAAAAACTATTGTCACATAAAATAAATACTACATACACTCACCTAAAGGATTATTATGAACACCTGTTCAATTTCTCATTAATGCAATTATCTAATCAACCAATCACATGGCAGTTGCTTCAATGCATTTAGGGGTGTGGTCCTGGTCAAGACAATCTCCTGAACTCCAAACTGAATGTCAGAATGGGAAAGAAAGGTGATTTAAGCAATTTTGAGCGTGGCATGGTTGTTGGAGCCAGATGGGACAGTCTGAGTATTTCACAATCTGCACAGTTACTGGGATTTTCACACACAACCATTTCTAGGATTTACAAAAAATGGCGTGAAAAGGGAAAAACATCCAGTATGTTGCAGTCCTGTGGGCGAAAATGCCTTGTTGATGCTAGGAGGTCAGAGAATGGGCCGACTGATTCAAGCTGATAGAAGAGCAACTTTGACTGAAATAACCACTTGGTACAACTGAGGTATGCAGCAAAGCATTTGTGAAGCCACAACATGCACAACCTTGAGGCGGACGGGCTACAAAAGCAGAACACCGGGTACCACTCATCTCCACTACAAATAGGAAAAAGAGGCTACAACTTGCACAAGCTCACCAAAATTGGACAGTTGAAGACTGGAAAAATGTTGCCTGGTCTGATGAGTCTCGATTTCTGTTGAGACATTCAGATGGTAGAGTCAGAATTTGGCGTAAACAGAATGAGAACATGGATCCATCATGCCTTGTTACCACTGTGCAGGCTGGTGGTGGTGGTGTAATGGTGTGGGGGATGTTTTCTTGGCACCCTTTAGGCCCCTTAGTGTCAATTGGGCATCGTTTAAATGCCACGGCCTACCTGAGCATTGTTTCTGACCATGTCCACCCCTTTATGACCACCATGTACCCATTCTCTGATGGCTACTTCCAGCAGGATAATGCTGGTCGCTCACAAAGCTCGAATCATTTCAAATTGGTTTCTTGAACATGACAATGAGTTCACTGTACTAAAATGGCCCCCACAGTCACCAGATCTCAACCCAATAGAGCATCTTTGGGATGTGGTGGAATGGGAGCTTTGTGCCCTGGATGTGCATCCCACAAATCTCCATCAACTGCAAGATGCTATCCTATCAATATGGACCAACATTTCTAAAGAATGCTTTCAGCAGCTTGTTGAATCAATGCCACGTAGAATTAAGGCAGTTCTGAAGGCGAAAGGGGGTCAAACACAGTATTAGTATGGTGTTCCTAATAATCCTTTAGGTGAGTGTATATTTCAAATCTTCCTCAAAATGTTTGGAGAAACTGCTTCCCATTTATTTAGTAGAAATGATTCTCACAAAAGTGTTGTTTCATTTTAAGAATAGTGTATTCTTTTTAAAAACATATGGACCGCATAATGGAAATACCTGCAAAGAAAAGCACCTGGTGCTAACGTTGAAATACTACTGCTGTGTAGATAATGCAACAAACAAGATGTGTGATGCAGAATGAATGAATAGAGACTTTTAATGAACAACAAGAGATAAATGTATACCACACAACTGACATAACATTAACGTCCCCCTGTAGTCAATAATTTTAATCTTTAAAACTCATCTTTGATCACCAGAATTACATATTTAAAAGGTTTTTCCTGTGAAAAAATGTCTTCATGCCTTAAAATAGCTTGAATACAACGTGTTTCATTTAGTATACGCAGATTTGTGAATATGCAATTATTTATTTACTTATTTTATTATTTATGAATTAGCCATGCACAGTCACACCAGCTTAGAGACCCACTCGGTCAATTTTTACTCAAGTTAATGTAGTAAACGCTAAGGTATCACTCTTTACAACGTTGGACACATAACGGACACATAATTAATATGATTAGCCTTTTGCTTGACTATGTTATCAAACAGCTAATAATGTGTCGCTAATGTTACACAAACCATGTTCCCGTTTGCCATCTCAGTCTCCCTTCTAAAAATCAGTATCCTTAGAAATGCTTTGAACATCATAGAACGTCACTGAAGAAAGGCATATAGTTCATCATAACATCATAATATACAACATACACGATTTTTCATATCAACAGAAAAAAAGTTTTTGAGACTTCTTTGGTTCACTGGACTTTTAAGGAGAAAATACTCAGCAATGGTGTTGTTGACTTATGAATTTGCACATGGTTTGTCTGAAAGCATATTTAAAACGCCACATATAAACAACATTAAACTTGATTATCACCACAGGGGTCTTTAACATGAGACAATGAACTGAAGACTGAACTGAGCTTGTATACATGGAGGATGATAATCAAAGAAACAGGGAACAGGTGTGTAATGTAGTAATGATGAACTTGAACACTATGACTTGAAACTAAACAAGATGACGAAACAGAACATGATCGTGACAGGTGGTTCATTGATGCTTTTGGGGCTTTTGCTACCAGTAGTTCTGGGGCTCCAGTGAAAGTTGCTGGTATAATGAATGCCACTATATACCAGAAAATGCATTTTTAAATGCTAGAAAATTTATTTTTAGCCTAAAATCTGGTTGCCTCTGCCAGAAGGCTAAAACTTGGCAGAGGTTGGACCTTTCAGTGAGATAATGACCCCAAAACACATCAAAATCCATTCAGAAATGCTTCAGGAGCACAAAATCAGTTTTGCAATGGCCTTCTCAGTCTCCAAATTTGAACCCTTAAGGGCCAGATTTACTAACAACTTGGGCCAGCGCAAACCCTCTTTTGGCGTTACATAAACTACTGTCAGGATTTACTAAAGACACACAGTGATAAATTAGCACTGAAAAGGCATGGCACAGGGTTATTTTTGTAGTTGACCTTATTGCAAATGCATTTGTAGGAGTTTCCCTTTCAGACACAAATGGGAGGAGAGTATTTAAATGAATCACGCGAGGTGATTACAAAGGTCCCCAAAAAAGTGCATCTTAATTCATTATGGAAATGATCCGACTGCGTCTGTGTTCATTAATTTGCGCGTCGTCAGTAGATCACACACAGAACTTTTATGGAATTGCGCTCTCACACTAATTTGCCCTGTTTAGTAAATCTGGCCTTATGGTGTGAATTAAAGAGGGCAGTTCACAAGCAAAAAAACCCAAGAATGTAAAGAGACTGGAAATGTTCTGTATGGAAGAGTCGACCAAGATTCCTCAACCAATAATCTCCAACCTTGTTAGAAATGACAGAAAACATCTGAGTGCTGTTATTCTTGTCAGAGGAAGTTTTACCAAATGTTAATAATGGAAGTGCCAATATTTGTAAAATTGTTACAACAGAAAACACTATAATGATCCAAAAAGCTTTGTAAAATAAAGATACACAGTGTATCCTTTTATTTAAACCCAAAATGAAAGACCTGCTGTTTTTTATCTAATAAAACTAATAATTTCAGAGTTGGCTCTATATTTATTATATATTTATATTTTCTTGATGTATTATATAATAAGACCAGGAATATGTATTAAGCAAATAAGGTAAGGAAAATATTATGATAACTTCAAGAGCTATTCTGTAAACGATGCACAAATAAGGATAAATCATGACTTTGATGATTTTTTTCCTGGTCATTATCAGTATATACTAATAAGCCCCCTTATACGCCCAGCAGCATAACATTGAAAACATGCACACGTGCCCAATCTGTGGGCTCAATGTGCTCATGCTCACAGAACTGAGACCATTTGGTTGGCATGGAAACCCAAAGGTTTTGGCGCACACTTGGCTGGTGACCTCATCCCTCCCACACCTCCCAGGAGATCCTCCTTGCACCATCCAACTTCCTTCCCCTCTGAGCAGTTGTCCTATCAGTCCATCTCTCTATCACTCCATCATTGTCCTCTATCACGTAGACAGCAATAATTATCCTCCAAAAGTCCACTTCCTCCCTTCTTCTTCCCTTCTAGCCAATCACATTGCAGAGTTGGGTCACCAAGAAGGGCCTCTCATTTAAACATGGCATTTCCTGTTAAAGATACGGCCCGTCCCCCTCACTTCCTCCCCCTCAATCTTTTTCAAACAAGCTTTTGATTTTGCTCAGGGTCCTGGAATTAGGTGAACTTCCTATTGCACTTAATTGTCGTGATCTACAAATGTCTACACTGGGTTTTTAGAAGAAAACAGAGCAGAGAAAATATAGTGATGTCATTAGGGGAACATTTTACCTAAAACTGAAAACTGTCATTAAAGTCGTTTCAAACCTGCCTGCTGTTATTTTGTCATTGAAATAAAAGTGAGAAATTAAAAAAACTCGTTAAACATTACATTTAGCATATAATTACATTTCATCATCATAAAAAAAATGGCAAAAAACAATAAATACTGACTTTATATTCCAGGTCTTCTGAAATTATATGATATTTTGAGAAGTACATTCTAGTGTACAATAGACAATAGTAATATGTTTCTGTTATAATTTCTTTGATCAAACTTCAATTCCGTGTTATACAGAAAATTCCATTTACTGTCCATCAACAGGGAAGATTTTCAGTCAAAAACGACATCAGTCTGTCATGGCTTTAGAAGACTCAAAATACTGTGCATGTGGGTCACATGAAGTACTTTTATGGTGATTTTTTTGTTTGTTTTTGTCCTTTTTTGAAATTGACAGCCTAACACTCTTAGTAAAAAAGGTTCAGTGGGTTTCTATACAGATCCCTAGGGTTCCTGACTCAATTTTAAAGAAACTTTTATGCAAAAAAAAAAAAAAAAAAAAAAAGGAGAAGGAGAAATGTCTTAAATGATTTCATAATACTTTAATGTTTAACAGGCCATTTCAATTTTAGGGATAATGGTAATTTTTATCAAAACATTTGAAAAAATGAATTAACACAAAATTAAGGTGCTATCACACTGGTGTCAGGATTATGCTTTGTTTAGTTGTCTTTTCATTCCTATGTGTTTGTTTATTGTGCTTCAATGCAGTTTAGCCTTTTTTTTGTAATTCAAATTTTTATTGGATTTTAAAGATTTTACAATTTACAAACATACCACAAAACATAACATAAAACAGTGAGGGTTGAATATAGACATTTGCACAAACACAATGCATTGATAAACTCAATTTCACATTCAGTCGTAGACATATAAAAGCAAAAACTGTCCCATTGTTCAGTCACAGCTTCATTCTTACAATGTAATTTCCCCAGCATCTTTTCACAAGTAGCATTTTCAGTCATTCTTTCTTTCCACATTTTGAGAGTAGGGTGTTTTGCAGCTCTTTCCACAATCTTAAAATAAGGTGGTCACAGGTCACTAATCCAGTGCTTAACACTCTAAAAGTGGGTTTATTTAGCAGTGGCAAATAAACTTTCCTCTGTCCCCTAGTAGACATAATCTGGGTGATTTGGGTAGTTCAGATGGTAACCAGCCCTCCATATATTCTAACACCTTGCTCCATATTGGAGAGACCAATGAACACTCCCATAGACCATGCATGAAGGTCCCTCTACTCGTTCGGCATTTCCAACACAAGTCATTCCTGCTAATACCCATCCTATGAAGTCTAGACGGAGTATAGTAAAATCTATTAAGTATTTTATATTGAATAAATTTGCCTCTGGCTTCTCTAACATGAACCCCATTATTAGAAAGAATTGTATCCCATCATCACCGATTGTACAGCCTAAATCTCTTTCCCATAGTGTTTTAAGGCTTTTACCAGAGTTGTTTTTGGCCCATGGGCAAACACTATACCATTTTGATGCCTTGGTGAGCAGTGGAGGTAATAGTAGAAAACGCTCTATTGGATTCCTCTCCTGTGACAGCTTCACTTTTTCTTTTAAACAATCTCTAATTTGTAAGTACTTCCAAAAGTGACCATGTCCTTCCAGATTACATTTTTCTCCCTATTGTTCTCATATGATATAAAGATGTCACCCTCAAATAAATCACCAATTGTCCTAATACCTTTCCACAACCACTATGCCCAGTAAAGTGTTTACCAATTTTGATTTTAGGATTGTACCATAAAGATGCATACTTTTGAAAATATGGGGAAAGCCTACACATTTTATGGACATCTAGCCAATACCATCTTCGAGAACTCCAAATTAGGGTTATGTAGCTTATTCTGTTCTTTATTTGGCTTTTGTGTTAATATATCAATTGGTGTAAATGGAGAGGTAAGATCTTATTCTATTAAGACCCAGTTTAAATCAAACTTTGTACCCATCCAATGTTTGGCTAACCTTGACATTTCAA
Source organism: Paracanthobrama guichenoti (assembly GCA_018749465.1). Lineage (NCBI taxonomy): Eukaryota > Metazoa > Chordata > Actinopteri > Cypriniformes > Gobionidae > Paracanthobrama > Paracanthobrama guichenoti. The sequence continues at coordinate 30,478,935 of CM031950.1, read as the reverse complement.
AAGAGATGCTGTAGTGTTCTATATTGGGTAGGGATAAGCCACCTTCCTTTTTCTGTTGACAGAGCCCACTAATATTAATCCTAGGTTTACCACCATTTCATAGGAAATGCTATCATATTATTATATCTTAGTAATATTTGTTGAGGAATGCACATTGGTATCACTCCAGTGTAGTAGTTAATTAGTGGAGCTATGACCATATTTATTGTGTTTACCTTTCCCCATAATGTCAAGTTCAACTTACTCCATTTGTCCAAAATAACTTTATGCAATTTGTCCATATTATCTACCATAATATCAACAATATGTGGGTTCAGTCCTATTCTTAGATATTTCATCCCTTTATCTGACCACTTAAAATTAAAACCAGATACCAAGTTAGGGCTACAGGTTTGGTATACTGGTATTGCCTCTGACTTATGCCAGTTAACTTTGTAACCAGAAAGTTTTGAGTATTCATCAATAACCTCTAGCAATGTTGATATTGAGCATCTTGGCTTAATACCAAAATATCATCCGTATACAAAAATAATTTATGGTCTCTACCTCCCACGCACACACCCCTGATTCTAGAATCCTCTCTAAATTGAATGGCCAGGGGCTCTAAAAAAATTGTGAACAAAAGCGGGCTGCATCCCTGGTGGGTAGATCTGGAAATATTATTAATTATTATATTAAAGAACGGAGAGAGTACTCCATTTGTAAAGACAGCAGCTTTTGGTCCCGAATACAAAGTTCTAATCCATCTACAAAAATGGTCACCCAAGCCAAATTTTGACAGTGCAGTGAACAAAAATCTCCATTCAACCGTTGCCTTTGGCTTTTGGCTTGCTCAGTTGGGGACACTTAAATTTCAACTATATTACTGATCTGCCCGCATTGACACTATGTGATAATTGAAATTAGTCACCGTTTTCTCCAGAGTGGCTGTACAGCCGAATCAAATTCTGTTGCATTATTTTACTGTTAACACTGTGAAGCTGCTTTGAAACTAATGGACTTGTAAAAAGCGCTATATAAATAAAGTCACCCCACCTACCCCAGGTAGGTGGGATGACTTTCCAGTTTTCATCTTACTGATTGCCTTCCTAACCTCAGCTTCTCTCAAAGGATAGTCCAATTTGTCTTTTCCCTCTTGTGAAATTTTTGGTATTTTTGGTATCTAATTGTTCTGGACAAGCTGAACTCTCTGATGTGTAGGGTAAACATACCTATTAAGCTCACTACTATCTTTGAGCTCAGATTATAAAAAGAAAAAATAATTGATCATCCTACTTGATGTCTTAACCAGTTGATGTGTTTGTTACTATATACCTCCTGTTATTTCAAGCTAATCAGACCATTGCACACTGAGATATGAGTATTCATGTGTTCACACTGTCTGGCGGCCATTTTGAAAGCTGTCTGAAAACTTTCACCAAAAGAGGAGCCCCTTAAATGTGCATTTTTTAGATGTTTAAGCCTTTATCTTCTTTAAGTATAACTTACTGCAAAAATAAGAGATTAATGTTTAGACTTTTGCATATATTATAACCTGGATTTGGGAAATAGTTACAGTTAGATCCAAAAGATAATTTTAGCAACATAGCGCAGATGCTGCAGAACATTGTTAGCTTACTAGCTGTATAAGATTGTGTGCTACACTAATATATTACTTCACAGGCATTACTGGCTTGCACTTTTAAATCCATTATATTATAAATTTACAGTTTATTGATGTTCTGTGGTTTTACACTTCTATAATTTTGAAAGATTTGAAGACATATGAAAGATATCATATGAGAACAATAGGGAGAAAATGTAATCTGGAAGGACATGGTCACTTTTGGAAGTATTTACAAATTAGAGATTGTTTAAAAGAAAAAGTGAAGCTGTCACAGGAGAGGAATCCAATAGAGCGTTTTTTTTTGCTGTTCCAATAAAGCTCAGTGTGCTCCCTTTAAGCTCATCCACACTGAACGTCTATGTAAATACTTCATAAACAGACTTAAACAGTGGGGCGGCGCCTGAATGATTGGCTGCGGCCCGGAGGCTTGCTCCAAACTTCATTTCGTTATACTGTACTTGTACATGTGTAATGACAAATAAACTTCAACTTCAACTTAAATATTAACTGATGGTTGTCACTTCAAGTTAATCTTTATAAAATTATTCTTTAAAAATGTTGTTTAAAATAAAAAAGAATTTCCCCCAAAAAACATGTTGTGAGCTTAACGGCAACAGGGGTGTGCTTAAAGGGTAAAAACATGCACCCATTAAGCACAGCCAGACTTTTTGCATTTAATGATGTATATCTTAATTTAAACGCTTTTGTCATTTTAAATAATATTAAATATTATTGTGAGAGATTAATATTTTATTTTGACATAACTTCTTGTACTCAAACCAATACCCTGTGCACTAAAATGTCTCAATGTAGATTTTGGTGAGCTTAATAGGTACGTTTACCCTATAATTCTTGATAAAACATTTTAAAAACTGCGTTGGAAGATAATGTCATCAATTTATCATCTTTTTTATTGCTGTAATAACATTTTGATTGTTCAACCGCTTAAGTTGTCTGGCTAGTAACCTTCCTGTTATTTTACCATTCTCATAGAAGTTTGTTTCAAGCTGAATAAAAGAGCGTACTCTGCCTTCTTATTATAAATTTCATGAAGGTTAAATTTTAGCCGACAAATTTCTCTAAATCTACTTTCTTGTTGTTGTTCCAATTAAGCTTTTCCAAGGTCTGCACCCTTTTTTTACCTTCTTTAACCTTCCCAGAGCAATAACCCAAGCATTTTCCCCTAACAAATGCCTTCAGAGCAGATCAGATGTGCCAACATTTATATCTAAGTTCATTTAATGTCCTCTTTTATCATTAAAATATATAATTTATCATCCTCTTTTGTGCATTATCCTGCTGGAAGTAGCCATCAGAGAATGGGTACATGGTGGTCATAAAGGGATGGACATGGTCAGAAACAATGCTCAGGTAGGCCTTGATTGGCACTAAGGGGCCTAAAGTGTGCCAAGAAAACATCCCCCACACCATTACACCACCACCACCAGCCTGCACAGTGGTAACAAGGCATGATGGATCCATGTTCTCATTCTGTTTACGCCAAATTCTGACTCTACCATCTGAATGTCTCAACAGAAATCGAGACTCATCAGACCAGGCAACATTTTTCCCTTCTTCAACTGTCCAATTTTGGTGAGCTCGTGCAAATTGTAGCCTCTTTTTCCTATTTGTAGTGGAGATGAGTGGTACCCAGTGGGGTCTTCTGCTGTTGTAGCCCATCCGCCTTAAGGTTGTGCGTGTTGTGGCTTCACAAATGCTTTGCTGCATACCTCGGTTGTAACGAGTGGTTATTTCAGTCAAAGTTGCTCTTCTATCAGCTTGAATCAGTCGGCCCATTCTCCTCTGACCTCTAGCATCAACAAGGCATTTTCACCCACAGGACTGCCGCATACTGGATGTTTTTCCCTTTTCACACCATTCTTTGTAAACCCTAGAAATGGTTGTGTGTGAAAATCCCAGTAACTGAGCAGATTGTGAAATACTCAGACCGGCCCGTCTGGCACCAACAACCATGCCACGCTCAAAATTGCTTAAATCACCTTTCTTTCCCATTCTGACATTCAGTTTGGAGTTCAGGAGATTGTCTTGACCAGGACCACACCCCTAAATGCATTGAAGCAACTGCCATGTGATTGGTTGATTAGATAATTGCATTAATGAGAAATTGAACAGGTGTTCCTAATAATCCTTTAGGTGAGTGTACTTGAATTTAGTCTCCACCTACCCCGATTGTTTTTTTCAACCTGTAAATTTATGTGTAGTTCCACTGGTGCATGGTCTGTTAGAGCAATAACCCCTACTTTACAGTTCACAACTAGATCAACACTTGAGTTGGAAATCTCGAGTTGGAGTTTCTTATAAGTATCATAACACCACAGCTTTTACTAGACACAGAATTGTGAAACACTTTCCCAACCTCTCTTTTTGGACACTTTCCAAATCTCTTTTCCTCTTTAATGCTTCATTTTCATCTTCCAAATGTGTTTCTTGAATAAACACTACATCAGTGTTATGAGACTTAAGGTAACTAAGGACTTTTTTCCTTTTAATTGGTGTGCCACAGCCACTTATGTTCCATGTCACAATGTTAACATCAGTATTACCCATTATTGTAGAATAGAAATTTTGGCCTCTGCCCCCTTAGTTTTTAACTTTTAAACATATATTGACATCTTAGGGCAAATATAAATGCAACATAAATCAGTACCTCACTGTAGGAACATTTCTCAAAACCAACTGAGAACAAAAAAATAAAACACTGCACTAAAAAAGAACATGGCAGTGTAAACACCTCCCTGGCAAATACTGAAAGTTATTTCTGGTCCGTGAGGGTCCTGAAGACAGCTACCTTTGCTCTCGCTGCCCTCCGGTTACGGTGACGCCCCAGTGTTCTCCTCCCCTGTCGTATACAGTAAATCTTCCACTCTCCCATCTGCATAAGTTAGCCCATGTGTCCTTGGACCTCCTCCACGTTCTGGATATTATTCCGAACAAAGTTTTCAGCTTCCTTCGCGCCAGCGAAGCTCAGGCGCTTCTCCCTCCATGTAAACCTGAGAGTCGCTGGGTATGCCAGTGTGTGCTTCACCTAGTGCTGCCATAGCGTCTTTAGCACCAGGGAAAACAACTTTTGCTGCGTAGCGCGCTCCTTAATCATATCTTCAAAAAATGACAAGTTGCAGTTCTCCCACAATACACCCTCTTCTTCTTGGCAGCTGCCAGGACTTTTTGCCGTGCTGTATAAATCGAAGAAATCTCACCAATATAATGCATGGGGGATGGTTAGGAACGGGACGTGGTCCCAAACTTCTGTGACACCGTTCTAGCTTGTATTCAGTTCCAGCCAGTTCCAAACAATCGGAGAGTATCTTTTTTTTATATGGTCACACAAAGCGCCCCCCACTTCCATGCTTTCGGCGGCTTCTGTTTTCCTGGTCGTCCATACGAGTCCAGAGTTGCTCAAGCTTTTTAGCTAGCGTGTTGTTCTCTTTAGCCAAGTTAGCAAGGTGATCTTCCACGTCTGAAATGCGGCACTCTGCATCCGTTAGCCATGTTTGAATTGCACTTACGGTATTCTTTAGTTCTGTCGTGTTAGATTTAATAAGTGATGCATCGCTCACAACTCCACTTAATGTAGCTCCAACTTTGGCAATTTCCACAAACAAGTCACTTATTTCACTCCTCTGCTTCTTGACTAGCAGGGTTAGCTTCCCCAACAGCAACAGTTGGTAGGCGCGTTTGTACACTCAATTTTTTCTGATTCATGACAATGTCTTGACAAAGTCTCGCTTGTAGTATATTAGTAAGTTAAACAATTTACCATTGTCCCATAATATACAGATAGGGTGTCACGGTTGTGTGTACAGGAACAGGCAGAAAACTCAGGAGATGCAATCCAAATGTGTTTTAATCATAAATAAACTCAAGGTAGGCAGACAGGCAACAGCACAACTTAGCATAGCGGTGACCGGACCAAGTGAAACAGGGAGAACTAAATAGCAAACAGAAACAAGGTAATTAAATAGACACAGCTGGGACAAGTGAACTAATGAGGGTAACCATGGAAACACAGAAATGGCGGGAAAAAGAACAAAGGAACATGTGAAAGCTCAAAACACACAGAAAAGACCTAACAAAGGCAGACAGACAGACATGTGACAGAGAGAGTTTTTTTTAGTTTAATTACAAATTTATGTTGACGGGGGTTCGGAGCTCTTCTACGACGCAGCCATTCCCTGGTACCTTACCACGTGACTCCAATGCAGTTTAGTCTTGAGTGTTTCCTAATTTGTCCTTAGGTAATGATTACATTCACCTCTCGTCTAATTAGTTCCCTTGTTACCTCTGTGTATAAGTACTCCCTGTTTTGTTAAGTGCCTTGTTGGTGTTCGTCATTATTAATGTGGTAAGCGTGTTCATACTCCTGAGATTCTCCCGTGTATTCCTGTTTTGTGGATTAAAGTGTATTTAGATTGGATTCCTTTGTCATTCATGTTGGATTGCAACCACAACCGTGACAACTGGCAGTTTAGTTTGAAACGGCACGGTTTGCATGAAAAACTGGTAATATAAAAGCTGTCTGCACCTGTGAGCACATTGATCCTGTAGGAGGTCTGAGCTTGTTTGCAGTGGAACTGTGGCTCGATAGCAACTCGAACTCGGGTCCACACTTGTTCAGGAAATAAAGTAACATGCACATGTGTTTTAGATGATGATGATGATGTCATTAATTCAACAAAACACATGTAGGGGGTGACAGTGGTGATGATTTACTTTGGATGCGAGTGAGTACAGTGTAATACTGTAGAGTGAGTGCAATCTGAGTGGCAAATGAACGGCTCGCAATCAGCTCCTCAAAAGAGTCTGTTTGCAAGCACAAGAAGTAGAAATCCTCATGCAATCTTCATGCAACACACATACAGTAGACGTGTGCTGTTCACTCTGCTGCACATAATAGCACCAAATTAATAAAAATAAAAAATAAAAATAAAAATTATATACTGACCCGCATTCTGTTTTTTCTTATGCACCCTGCACATTTGTGATGACACAAGCTGACCGCAAAAACACCAGGGAACAATCGCACTCTGATTCAGACTGCATACAACGTTCCAATTGTATATTGCAGTAATATTGTATATTACTTAAGGTTCTATATAGAACCTTTTCTTGAGTGTATGAACTGTCATTGTATAATGACATTGTACAAAAATGTTTGTCACGTAAAAGATAAGAACTACATTTTTAAATTTGAGCGTGTCTAACCCTAACAATAACCTTCAGCGACAGGGACAGGTAATGTCCCAATAAGGCAGCATCCATTTGTTTGTATTTTAATAAATATACACTGAATATGTTATGAATACATACTGTTTTATAATGTACAAAAATACACTGAGGTCCAAATAGTATGTGGGTTATTGCAGGGTTATTATTGCTAAAAAAAAAAAAAAAAAAAAAATTCATTACTTGAAGCAACATTAAAATGGAATTTTTTTCCCAGCTAAATAAATAATTGTTTACAAATAAATAATTATTTACAAATAAATAATTATTTATAAATAAATAAATAAAATCTAATTCATAATATTAACAACAACTACACCGATCAGGCATAACATTATGACCTTTCTAATATTGTGCTGGTCCCCCTTTTGCTGCCAAAACAGCCCTGACCCAAAACAGCCATGCCCCAAGGCATGGACTCCACTAGACCCCTGAAGGTGTGCTGTGGGATCTGGCACTAAGATGTTAGCAGTAGATCCTTTAAGTCCTGTAAGTTGCGAGGTGGGGCCTCCATGGACCGGACTTGTTTGTTCAGACCCTGTCGCCGGTTCACCACTGTTCCTTCCTTGGACAACTTTTGATAAGATAGTAACCACTGCAGACCGGGAACACCCCACAAGAGCTGCAGTTTTGGGGATGCTCTGACCCAGTCATCTAGCCATCACAATGTGGCCCTTGTCAAACTCAAATATCAAACCTTGTCAAATTTTACTTGCCCATTTTTCCTGCTTCTAACACATCACCTTTGAGGACAAAATGTTCACTTGCTGCCTAAAATATTCCACCCACAAACAGGTGCTGTGATTAAGAGATAATCAGTGTTATTCACTTCATCTGTCATAATGTTATGCCTGATCAGTGTACACTCACCTAAAGGATTATTAGGAACACCTGTTCAATTTCTCATTAATGCAATTATCTAATCAACCAATCACATGGCAGTTGCTTCAATGCATTTAGGAGTGTGGTCCTGGTCAAGACAATCTCCTGAACTCCAAACTGAATGTCAGAATGGGAAAGAAAGGTGATTTAAGCAATTTTGAGCATGGCATGGTTGTTGGTGCCAGACGGGCCGGTCTGAGTATTTCACAATCTGCTCAGTTACTGGGATTTTCACGCACAACCATTTCTAGGGTTTACAAAGAATGGTGTGAAAAGGGAAAAACATCCAGTATGTGGCAGTCCTGTGGGCGAAAATGCCTTGTTGATGCTAGAGGTCAGAAGAGAATGGGCCGACTGATTCAAGCTGATAGAAGAGCAACTTTGACTGAAATAACCACTCGTTACAACCGAGGTATGCAGCAAAGCATTTGTGAAGCCACAACACGCACAACCTTGAGGCGGATGGGCTACAGCAGCAGAAGACCCCACTGGGTACCACTCATCTCCACTACAAATAGGAATAAGAGGCTACAATTTGCACGAGCTCACCAAAATTGGACAGTTGAAGACTGGAAAAATGTTGCCTGGTCTGATGAGTCTTGGCGTAAACAGAATGAGAACATGGATCCATCATGCCTTGTTACTACTGTGCAGGCTGGTGGTGGTGTAATGGTGTGGGGGATGTTTTCTTGGCACACTTTAGGCCCCTTAGTGCCAATTGGGCATCGCTTAAATGCCACGGCCTAACTGAGCATTGTTTCTGACCATGTCCATCCCTTTATGACCACCATGTACCCATTCTCTGATGGCTACTTCCAGCAGGATAATGCACCATGTCACAAAGCTCGAATCATTTCAAATTGGTTTCTTGAACATGACAATGAGTTCACTGAACTAAAATGGCCCCCACAGTCACCAGATCTCAACCCAATAGAGCATCTTTGGGATGTGGTGGAATGGGAGCTTCGTGCCCTGGATGTGCATCCCACAAATCTCCATCAACTGCAAGATGCTATCCTATCAATATGGGCCAACATTTCTAAAGAATGCTTTCAGCACCTTGTTGAATCAATGCTATGTAGAATTAAGGCAGTTCTGAAGGCGAAAGGGGGTCAAACACAGTATTAGTATGGTGTTCCTAATAATCCTTTAGGTGAGTGTATAATGGTATATCAATGATACACTGATAATAATTACATCTAACACTACTTATACACTGCTCAAAAAAAATTAAAGGAACACTTTTTAATCAGAGAATAGCATCAAGTCAGTTAAACTCCTGGGGTATTGATCTGGTCAGTTAAGTAGCAGAGGGGGTTGTTAATCGGTTTCAGCTGCTGAAATGTTAATGAAATTAACAACAGGTGCACTAGATGGGCAACAGTGAGACAACCCCCAAAACAGGAATGGTTTTACAGGCATGGTTTTAAATGTTTTCACTTTGATTTATGGGGTGTCTTTGAATTCAGACCTCTGTAGGATGATAATTTTCATTTCCATCAAACAATGTGGCATCCTTTCATTCATAACACATTACCCAGTCCATATTAGTACAGATATCCAGCATGATATTTTTTCCCATTCAGATCTGATGTGTTTTCAAAGTGTTCCTTTAATTTTTTTGAGCAGTGTATATGAATCTGTGCAATGGGGAATTTCACCTGAGGTCAGAAGATTTCCACACAGATTTTGCTCATGTTCAAGTTGGTCACACACATTTGCTGCTTTGACCAAAAGAATGCTGAGCTGTAGGTCATCCATCGCTGCACTATCAACAACAGACAATTGGACATTTGTTGTGTCTTCTTAACAGCCATAAGTGATTTTTCATTGCGGTTCTTCCTACAGCGCTGTTCTTCTCTTTTAGTACTTCCCGTCCCTGTTGTTTATATGCAGAAATTTCTGCATTGCCCACTTGAAAGACCTTGGTTACAAGGCAAGATTTGACCTCTGACCTCATGCCCTGCACAACCCTTGGGTGAGATGAGGGGGCAAGACCACAGTGAGGCTGCATTGAAGCTGGGAGATATTCATCAGGTGGCCACAACACAAGCTTTGGTCCAACCCCGACGCTCTGGGCCTCGTAACCACTAGTGTGCAGCCTGCCCATCTGCCCTGTTATTATGGCCATAGAGCTAGTGTCTCTTAAAATACACATCACAGTGCAAGTACACACTGTAATGAGCCCTGGAGCATACATTGCAACACCATCAAACACTAGTGTACTCTAAAATACACATCATGGCACATACACACACCATGATGTTTTTAGGGTATTCATTACATTATACATCTATATCCCTTACGTCTTTGTCAAACATATTGAGGCACACCACACATAACAGACTGGAACACTGCCCTGGGCCCTGTCACAGGAAGGGACCACTAAGGACCTCAAAAGTACAGGGTACTTATTGGGCCAGGGGGAAAGCATAACAACTTAGTCACAAGCCCCATTACTTTTACCATCCTCTAAAAATACTTCAAAAGTGACAGTAAAGACATTTATGATGTTACAAAAGATTTCTATTTCAAATAAAATCCTATTATTTTTCAAAGTCATAAAATAATCCTGTAAAGACCATTTCCACAAAAATATAAATCATATTTTTTTCAACATTTATAATAAGAAATTCTTGAGCAGCAAATCAGCATATTACAAATGATTTCTGAAGGATCATGTAATGGCTGCTGAAAATTTAGCTTTACCATTACAGGAATATATTTTAAATTCTAATACTAAAAAAAAAAAAAAAAAAAAAAACACACTCCTAAACCTTGTGGAAAGCCTTCCCAGAAGAGTTGAAACTGTTATAGCTGCAAAGGGTGGGCCAACTACATATTAAACCCTACGGATTAAGAATGGGATGTCATTAAAGTTCATGTGCATGTAAAGGCAGGCATCCCAAAACTTTTGGCAATATAGTGTATTTACCATCTGAATCTAACCATGTCATGTCAACAAATAGAAAAGTCAGCCAGCTCTTATCATGTTAATTATTGTGCCTTTAGCCTCAACAGCAGGGGTGCTTTATACACCAAATACTATACTTTTACAAATTCTTCCGTTATTGAAAAACTGTTGCTTTAATTACTTTAATTGCTTTAATTACCTTTGATAAACATTAACAAGACCTTAGCCTCAAAATATAGTCAATAATTTTATCAATTTCCTACATAAATCTAAAAAAATAAAACAATAAATAACATATAAAACTTTTTTAGACTAAACTAGTGCATAATTAACCTTGCATTGCTCTTCGCGATCATGTCAAGGATTAGCCAAATTTCCACATGCATTTTCAACACATAAGGGCTTTTCACACTGCACTTAACCCCGGGTTAACACAATCCCCTACTCTTACAACAAATGAAAATTAATTTACAATAAGGAAGTGGATTCTATCCTTAAAGCAAGTGCTACTATCATTGTTTTTTCACCATGAATCACTCAAGGGGGAACCACTGGAATGTTATTTTTGATAACTTGTTTGTCATCACACAACCCATTCATACACCAAGACCTTTACACATTGTTGTTTGCACTGTTTCTGGGCTAAATTACATTTGTAAAGGTCTTTTTCTGTTTTGGTTTTGTTTTCATTGTATTCCCGGTTACGGTTTGCCTGAGTTCTGTTTGCCTGTTAGTTTCCCTAGTTACTTATTAGTTTCACAACTGTTTCTAATTCTGTTAATTACATTTCCCTGTGTATTTAAACCCTGAGTTCTAACAGTTCCTTGTCTGGTATTTATTTATTTTTTTGTTTAGTTTACGTGTTTGTGTTTTTCTGTGTTAGTATTGTAAAGTAAAATTTATTTTGGTCACCTGCTTTGTTTACTACAGCGACCAGTATTTGACTGGACCTACTGGACCTAAACATAAGATGTTTAGACCAAAAGGCGCAAACCCTCGAGGGACACACAAGGACATTTTTAGACCTGACGTGCCTCACCCACTACCTGGACCACTTCGTCTTTTACTACACCAGCCTCAGGAAGCGATCCAATGCACACCTTCCTGGTGATGGTGCTTGGGGAAATGTTGCCACGTTTGTGGAGTGGGTTCTGGTAAACAACGATTCAGTGTTCACCTTCTGCCACGCTGAGGAGGACATCACCAGCCCCACTCTTGACCAAAAGCCCAGCCAGCTGCTCCCAGACCCTGCATGGGGCCTATGCCAAAGCCCACTACAGACACAGAGCCCGAGCCTGCCGCAATGTCAGCACCAGAAGGAATGACTGAGCCAATCATCGCCCCAAAGCACGAGCACAACGCAGAGTCTGACCAGATGCGTGAGCTGACTACACCGTCTGTGCCACTGGGTGTGCTCGTGGAGTTCGAGGGGATGGAATGGAGCCCAGCCAACACTCCCGTCAATGAGGCTGCAGCTGGCCTTTCCAAACTTTTATGAGGATTTAGAAGAGGATTCTCCCCGAGATCTCCTGTCTCTGCTGGTTCTGCCCAGCTTTAAGTCTCCTGTGTGTCTAGTGATCCCACCCAACCTTCCTCTCCCACCTCCTCCACCAAAGACAGCCAGTTCTTCGGCCCAGACTTCGCTGTTTCCCTTCAGTAGCTCGGCTCCACCTGACTTCACTCTGCTGCATGGATCTTCCCCAGGTATTCTGGTCTCCCATTCCACCATGGCAAGAAGATCCCCTGGCTCACCTCGGCTCATCGACCAATCGGCTCCACCTTGGCTCCTCCTTTCCTCCGCTCTACCTGGGACCATCATCCTCATCCCTCCGGCTGCACCTTGGTCAGTCATTGCTATGTCTGTGCCATGGACTTTCGGGCCTTCAGCTGTGCTTCATCCCTCTATCCCTTCAGCTCCACCTTTCCTCCAGCTCCACATTGGCCCCACCGGCTCAGTCTGGCTCATCACACTGGATCCACTTGGATGTTCGTCACCGCTTCGGTCTCCAGATTCATCTGTGTGGCTTTGGCTCATTGGCTCTGTCTGGGTCTCACTTCCATCAGCTCCATCTCAGTCGGCTGTCCTCCTGGCTCTTCCAGTCAAGTCTCCACCATGGTTCCTTCCTCTATTGACTCCACCCTGAGTTCTGTTTGCCTGTTAGTTTCTCTAGTTACTTAGTAGTGTCATATCTGTTTCTAAATCTGTTAATTACCTTTCCCTGTGTATTTAAAGTTCTGTCAGTTCCTTGTACGGTATTGTTTGAGTTTACGTGGTTGTGTATTTCTGTGAAGTATCCTGAGTGTTAGAATTGTTAAATAAAGAGTTTTTCTCCTGTGTTGTACATATACTACAGCCACCTATGTGACATGTGTATGTGTATACTATGTGACATCATTATAATGCATTTCTGAAATTCTCCACTATGATTCAAACACCCCCACATAGACATGAAACAGCTTTTAATGCCTGGTAGTGGGTGTCCATTCAGACAATGTTGGCATGTGTCACAATGTTGTTTTGCATGGTAAAGCAACATATGAACAAAACCATTTGTAAATTATAATATATAGCTACCTCAGGCTGGTAAAAGACACAAAATAAGTCAAATGAAGGATGCAAAACGAAGGCTGCTTTCCAAGGATACTTCAAATTGAGATGGCCTTTGATATCGCTTGATGACGTGGCAGCCTTGATATGTAGCCTGACTGGAACACAGCCTTCCGATTGAGAAGCACCCATAGACAATAACTAAACTGTTGAATACAATTATACTTTAACAATAAAAAAGTTCCTCAATATTTTTAATATGTAGTAACGGTTTTATAGAATTAAAAATTGTTTTAGTTAATTGAAATAAAGCTGAAATAAAATGTAAACATTAGATGAAAAGCTTAAACTTAAAAAACATTCAAAATTTTGCCTAGGCAACTAAAAGAAATTAAATAAGTTATAAGTTGAAATGTTAAATGTTTAAGTTGACTATATTTTGAAATGGCTAAAATTAAAATAAAAAAATTAAAGCTAAATATAAATTACAAAAGCACAACAAAATAACTAAAACTAAAATTAAAATGTAGGGATAGCGGTGGTGGTTTCTATGTGAGTTGGAGAGGCTGGATGAAAAATGGCTGGTGACGTGATGTGACTGGAGCAGTTATTACATTGTGATGAAAGATTAGAAAGACTTTTTTTTTTTTATTTGGAAAACTGACTATAAACAGATAAATGATGCACGATAAGACTATGAGGAATGAGTAAGTAAACATTTTTGTACAGTCCATACCAACTCAAATAATATTTGCTTGTATGTAAAATTGGCTTTCATATAAAAAAATCTTTCTTTGATGAACAAGTATATAAAGCTGTAACATTCTATTTAGAGCTCATACCATGTCAATAAATCTTTCAGTGTTATCAAATATCAAATCATGGAGTCATGGTGGCTGGAGGGCTGGACTCACCCCTTGCTGCAGTTGTTCAGTAGAGATGACTGAAAGAGGTTCCTCTGTCAAATGAGCCTCAGCGGTGGTGCTTTCCCTGAGATCACTGGGGCCTCCAGAGGGACAGTTCATAATCATGTACTCCGCATCCTCTGCTAAACATATAATATATAAGCACATATAATTGTAATTTATTTACACAGAAAAGAACCCAAAACCCAAAGTGGAACTATAAACTGAAGTATGAAGAGGTTAGACATCCATAACAGAAGTCATTTACAAATAAATGTCTTAAAGATATAGTGGTAAAAATTACCTTTTTACATCTAAGGTTATATGAGAGAGTAGCAGTCTATGAATAGAACATCTGTCCCCCCCAATCTTACCATGACCTTGCACTGACTCTCTTTATTCTGAAAATGGATAAAGTTCAGTTCAGCTCAATCACTACAGCAGCAGGTGGATCTATAGTGTTTCCAGACAGATATATATATAAAAAAAAAAAAAAAAAAAAAAAAAAAAAAAAAAAAAAAAACACGTATAAAACATGACAGCTTTGTTGGAGCTGTGCTGCAGAGATAGCGCACCTATGGGACATTTAACAAAAATGCACTCTTTGTATGGTGCCCAAAGACTCTATTCTTAAAAAGAACTGAATAAGCATTAACTAAAAAAACAAGAACAATAGTAATGAATAATACTTTTGAACAACAAACATTTATAATACTTCTATATTATTACACACACCCACATATATATATATATATATATATATATATATATATATATATATATATATACATATATATATACACACATATATATACACACATATATACACACACACACACATACACATATATATATATATATATATATATATATATATATATATATATATATATATATATATATATATATATATATATATATATATATATATATATATATATATATATATATATACACACATATATACACACATATATACACACACACACACACACACACTCACCTAAAGGATTATTAGGAACACCATACTAATACTGTGTTTGACCCCCTTTCGCCTTCAGAACTGCCTTAATTCTACGTGGCATTGATTCAACAAGGTGCTGAAAGCATTCTTTAGAAATGTTGGCCCATATTGATAGGATAGCATCTTGCAGTTGATGGAGATTTGTGGGATGCACATCCAGGGCACGAAGCTCCCGTTCCACCACATCCCAAAGATGCTCTATTGGGTTGAGATCTGGTGACTGTGGGGGCCATTTTAGTACAGTGAACTCATTGTCATGTTCAAGAAACCAATTTGAAATGATTTGAGCTTTGTGACATGGTGCATTATCCTGCTGGAAGTAGCCATCAGAGAATGGGTACATGGTGGTCATAAAGGGATGGACATGGTCAGAAACAATGCTCAGGTAGGCCGTGGCATTTAAACGATGCCCAATTGGCACTAAGGGGCCTAAAGTGTGCCAAGAAAACATCCCCCACACCATTACACCACCACCACCAGCCTGCAACAGTGGTAACAAGGCATGATGGATCCATGAATGTCTCAACAGAAATCGAGACTCATCAGACCAGGCAACATTTTTCCAGTCTTCAACTGTCCAATTTTGGTGAGCTTGTGCAAATTGTAGCCTCTTTTCCCTATTTGTAGTGGAGATGAGTGGTACCCGGTGGGGTCTTCTGCTGTTGTAGCCCATCCGCCTCAAGGTTGTGCGTGTTGTGGCTTCACAAATGCTTTGCTGCATACCTCGGTTGTAACGAGTGGTTATTTCAGTCAAAGTTGCTCTTCTATCAGCTTGAATCAGTCGGCCCATTCTCCTCTGACCTCTAGCATCAACAAGGCATTTTCGCCCACAGGACTGCCGCATACTGGATGTTTTTCCCTTTTCACACCATTCTTTGTAAACCCTAGAAATGGTTGTGCGTGAAAGTCCCAGTAACTGAGCAGATTGTGAAATATTCAGACCAGCCCGTCTGGCACCAACAACCATGCCACGCTCAAAATTACTTAAATCACCTTTCTTTCCCATTCTGACATTCAGTTTGGAGTTCAGGAGATTGTCTTGACCAGGACCACACCCCTAAATGCATTGAAGCAACTGCCATGTGATTGGTTGTTTAGATAATTGCATTAATGAGAAATTGAACAGGTGTTCCTAATAATCCTTTAGGTGAGAGTATATATATATATATATATATATATATATATATATATATATATATATATATATATATATATATATATATATATATATATATATATATATATATATATATATACACACACACACACACACACACACACACTTCCAAGGACTTAATGTACTTTAAATAACATAAAAAAATTATGTCAGAAAGATATTAGTTCTGCTATTGTTCATAAATACGTTTGTACAATGAGGACACTGTCATGACACCGTAAAAAGAGTCATCAGTGTCCCAGTGTTGTAGTGAGCCAAGGTCATTGCCTACTGACTGACATCCGAGGAAGCTGATTGAGACGCACACACACTCACGTTCTGCTATTGTCAATGTTTTGCTACATGGACTAAGGACCTCATTGTTACCTGGATTTAGCTTCCATGTTGTGTATTTTCCTTGTTGGTTTAGTTTATAGATGTGTTTTTATTTTGTAAATAAATAAGCATTTGAATTAATCTCCTGTATCGCTTCATTGTCACAGTCATTCTGCAACAATTACTGTTTTTAAGAGTCTTCTTTCAAAGACATAAAAAATGTAAAGACATTAAAAACTTTCCTACTTCAAACATTGGAACAGCAGTGTATACTTACATATACAGTCACACAGTTACTTCAGAAAAACAAGTGGTTACCTGGTGTGTCCTTATTGTCTTGTAGTTTATATAGCAGCTCTGAGATGGACTTTTTCTGGGCCTGAGCAATATAACTGAGATTTTCACTGTCCAGAACCAGCAAGAACGCCTGCAGGTCCAAAACCAGGCGAGCCAGCACTACAAAATCAAAGAAAACAGACATAGGTATCATCAATACAGACGATTAAATGATTTTTCACAATAACACCTGATTGGAAATGACTCGCTATAAAAATCCTTGATTTTTCTTTGTCTTTATACATCATGTCTCATATCTCAAGCGCTTGACTGACACAATTTATGATTATTTGATGTTTAGCTATACAATGTGATGATTGGTCTCGTTTTAGATTGAAAGTCTGTACCTGGGACCAAGGTAAAACAATAAAATCTATACATAAAAGACTTTTTAAATTCAGTTAGCAAAGACAGATGATGAAGGTTTGAAGAAAAATAAACTTTCAGCCTGTTATATTTAAAGTTTAGTGTTTTCAGGAGAGTTCAGTGTTTGATTAATTAAACCACAATAGTAAACAGTCTCAAGTCGTGCTGAATTAGTTGAGTTTTCAGATTTTCAATCATTCTGTCAAGAGCTGATATTATGATTATTAAGTGGAGGGCTCCTAAACTGCTGATTTATTTACTCTCTCAGCCAAATAAGCGTGTTTTGTGTTGCTTTGAATTATTTACTAAAGTGACTTTATAAAAATGCATTCCTGCAGCCGAACCCATTTATCACATTACACTCATATCCACACAAACATCAGCACATGTGCCCCTAACACACACACTAAAGTCGTACCTTTACTGTGCACCTAAAGAGTTATTTTTAATATTAAATTAAACATTTCTCCTATCCTGAATTGTTGAAATTGTGACCAAAGCATGCAAATTTACTATTATGCTGTGATATGTGGTGAGTCTGGTGACTTGAGAAGGAAAAGAGGCCTTTACCTGTTTTATAATGGTTTAAAGTGAAGCCTGCTCTCTGTCTTGCTCTTATTATGTTGGCTACAGACAAACAGGCCACTGTTCAAGCCCTCACCACAGTAAACATACACAGTGTATGGAGTTGCTGTATATTACAGACACACATCAGTGGGCCTTTGTATTGCAGTCAATCCTCTCTCACTCTTTTCTTATTTTGAAGCATTAAACTTCAGCACAAACTTATACTGAGCTATGAAATAGGGACCCACCTAGCAACATGTTAAAAACTCTCAGAACAACTACAACCTTTTGCACAGGTAAGTGTCGCTCATATTTTCTTCAGAAAATATGAAAACCTAGTTGCATAACCCTGTTCTACCATCTTTCTCTATTGTGAAAAAGAAGTATGCTTAAAGGGGTCATGAATTGAGAAATCGACTTTAAGCTTTTGATATATAAAAGGTCAACTTAATATAAGAATATCCTGTAAGTTTCAGAACTGAAAACTTCCTTGTTAGTCAAAGAAAAGCTGTTATTGACAGCTGGCTCAACAAATGATCAGATCTGTGAATGTGCGTCCCTGTGACGTCAAAATGTGTAGTGAAACGCCGCCTTAACCGAAGAAGACTAATTCTGTAGCTCCGCCCACCAATTCGTGCCTGGCATGTTAGATAAATAACATAGGCCTACATGGAGCTAAACCGGATTGAACTTCCAAGCAATAAAGCTTATGGCATGTTTCAAACATGCCATAAGCTTACTTCGGATTCCAAAATGCATGGTTGAACTTTATTTTTAATGAAGATCCAGCTCACATGGGGAAGACATTGCATTTGTTCGCTTCATTTCATCGGATTCGTTTGTAAACAAGACACTGGATTTGCAGACAGGATGAGATTAAAAATGCTGTGGCTGTGGATCTGACAGGAATGATGAAACATTTTGATAAAGACATTTTGCGAGGAATTTTACAATTCCTCACGTGCAATGACTGGGGAGCAGAAGCTCATTATAATATGCAAAACTGTTATCCAATCATAGCAGTGGGCGTTAAGTATTCAATGTGGCACGCTCATAAAAACCAAGCGTTTCAAGAGCTAGGCTCAAAACCAGGGTAGAAAATAGCTTATTACTTATTCTTTATGATGTTTTTGAATGTAAAAACCACGCAAATGCTGACCTCAGACAACAGTATAAAAAATTTAAAAAGCCAGTTCATGACCCCTTTAACAGTATTGAATGTGCACTTGAAGTGTACTTCAAATCTTTTAAAAAACTATAATGGCAGATAATATAATATTAATGAAATTAAGTGTACTTAAAGTTAAATTTTTATGACTATGTTTCTTAACACTTTGTAATAATGTCAAATTAAAAGTTAATAATAATATTGTTTTAAATCGTGTTTTAGTAGACATATTTGAAGTAGACATTTAGACGCATTTTGATGTGTTGGCTATTTATTGACTACATTTAAAGTTAATACAAATTATTACATGTGTAATTACAAATATATTTAAATAAATGGAATACGATTTTTAATAGAACTTGCAATAAAGTACATTTTAGTTAACCATAAATCCATGGCAGTACATACAGCAGTACATTTTAACCATATTTCAAAGACAATATAAGTAATAATGAAAAAACACATGAAGAAGTACTTTAAGATGGCCAAAAAAATCACTCTAAAGTATATTATTTCCATAAGTACACTTTTTAAAGTGTGTAAAAAGAGTGCTAAATCGTAAGGTCAGATAATCCTAGCCCCTCACAATGTGCCAATTTGATCTCTGGTGAAAAACCTCAATACAGGCCAGCTGTTGTGATAGAGCTGAATGGTCCTTTGACAAGCTCTCTGTAGGGAACCTGCATAAAGACCTACGTAAAGCCTTTGAAACATACAGGTACTGTTATGCCGCGTTCCAGGCAACCCGTAACCCGTGTTTTTCCAACCTTCTACCCGTGAAAGTGCACTGGAACGGCAGTGCTGGAACACGTGATTTCCCACCAGTGAACTCGTACTAGATCGCTGTACTCCCAGTTACGAGCTCTGATGTCACATAGCAGACGAAACAACAATGGCAGCCCCTACAGATGCGGTGTTTATGGAAGTCATACACGGTATTTTACAAATAACATAAAATAAAAGGTATAGCAGTTTCTCTTGCCTTATGGACTGTTTTTTCTCCTCAGTTTCCCCTCAAATAAGCAAGGAATAAGCACCTTTGGCGATAAAAATGATTGTAAATGAGCATAAGCCCCGTAACGGTCTGCCATGCTTTGTTTACATCTAGTTACCACAATTCCTTGCACTCAGGCAGTTTGGCGTGACTTTGCCTGGAATTCTACAAAGTCGTGAGTCGTGGTTTGAAGTTGTAACTTATGGGCTCAAAAACCTGCCTGGAACGCAGCATAATTTCACTACTTTTAAAATAGAACTTTTCAGTCAATCAATCTAGTTTATTCCAAAAAGTTTGCAAACAAATTCAACACACATACACATTTAAAATGTCTTTTTCTTCTAGGAAAAAGTTTGATGGCAATTTTTTTTAAAAGCATCACATTATCGTGATTATCCTGAGATGATTAGATAATCCTTTTGTAGCAAAGGCTTTTAAGATAGCAGGTTAGCATTATGATACCATAGCAGGCTTGTTTAAATGACTGAAATAAGGTATGTGGTGAACACAAGCTCAAGACACTTTCACGTTCAGTATTACCCCACTCATGATTTTTTAAGCCGTTACAGGTCTTGAAAAAGGAGGTTGCTAACAAGTGGCTAAATGAGACTACAGAGGCTGTTGGCATCAGGCCGAAAAGGTAAGCTCAGTCCGCTTTTCCAGCTTCATTATGCTTATAATTGTCTTATAAACTAGTCTAACTTAAATGTTCTGGGAAAATGTTTTGAGATAAAAACTGAAAGAGTTGTTAGAAGCTAGTGATGGTGACGTTGAAATCGAGCGACCATGGTGTAGCCTGTTTATTGCTTACCGTTAGCTTTTTACTTCTGGTAACTGCATTTAGGCTTCAAAATTCATAAAAGCTGTGTGAATTATCTTGATGGACAAAACGAATATATTGCACTAGTTTAGAATATATTGCACTAAACAGTCAAAGTATTGCACTTAAAGGCGGCGGGGGTGGGGTGGGGGTATTCAGCTATTCAAGAGGGAAATGGCCTGTGGGAAGAAACTCTTCCTGTGCCTAGATGTTCTAGTGGCCAGTGATTGGAGTCGCCGTCCTGACGGTAACAGTTCAAACAGTTCAAACAGACAAACAGTGTCCAGGGTGAGCGGAGTCTGTGATGATTTTACCTGCCCTCTTCCTCACTCTGGACGAGTACAGGTCTTGGAGGGCTGGCAGGGGGGCACCAATAATCCTCTCTGCAGTCCGGATTGTACGATGTAGTCTCCTGATGTCAGATTTTGTAGCTGAACCAAACCAGACAGTGATGGATGTGCACAAAACAGACTCAATGACAGCCAAGTAGAACTGGATCAGCAGCTCCTGTGGGAGGTTGAACTTCCTCAGCTGACGAAGGAAGTACAGTCTCTGCTGGGCCTTTTTTACAATGGAGTCAATGTGATTGTCCCATTTCAGGTCCTGAGAGATGGTGGTGCCCAGGAACCTGAATGACTCCACTGCTGCCACTGTGCTGTTCATGATGGTGAGTGGGGGCAGAGCAGGGCTGTTCCTCCTGAAGTCCACTATCATCTCCACCGTTTTGAGCGTGTTGAGCTCAAGGTTGTTATAACTGCACCAGACAGCCAGCTGTTCAACCTCCAGTCTGTAAGCAGACTCATCACCGTTTTGGATGAGGCCGATGATGGTGGTGTCGTCTGCAAATTTCAGGAGCTTCACAGAAGGGTCTTTAGAAGTGCAGTCATTGGTGTACAGAGAGAAGAGCAGTGGGGAGAGAACACACCCCTGGGGGGCGCCAGTGCTGGTAGTGAGAGTCTTGGATGTGAGTTTCCCCAGTCTCACTCGCTGCTGCCGGTCTGTCAGGAAGCTGGTGATCCACTGACAGATTGCGGATGGCATGGAGAGCTGGGTCAGTTTAGCTGTAAGAAGATCAGGCATGATGGTATTGAAGGCCGAACTGAAGTCCACAAATAAGATCCTTGCATAAGTCACAGGTCTGTCGAGATGTTGCAGGATATAATGCAGTCCCATGTTGACTGCATCATCCACAGACCTGTTTGCTCTGTAGGCAAATTGAAGAGGATCCAGCAAGGGTCCAGTGATGTCCTTCAGGTGGGCCAGAACCTGTCTTTCAAATGACTTCATGACCACAGATGTGAGAGCGACAGGTCTGTAGTCATTAAGTCCAGTGATTTTGGTTTTTTTGGGGACAGGAATGATGGTGGAGCGTTTGAAGCAACGGGGAACTTCACACTGCTCCAATGATCTATTGAAGATCTGCGTGAAGACTGGGGCCAGTTGGTCAGCGCAGGCTTTCAAACAAGCAGATGAGATGCCGTCTGGGCCTGAAGCTTTCCTTATCTTCTGTCTTTTGAAGATTTTGGTTACCTGCTCCACACAGACCTTAAGCTCAGGTTGGATGGTGGGGGGGAGGAGAGGGGTGCAGGAGGTGTTGGGGGACGTGTGAAGTGCAGATCAGAGCGGGTGTGAGGTGTGAGGTTGGGTTTCTCAAACCTGCAGTAAAATGCATTCAGCTCATCAGCCAGATGTTGATTCTCAGCAGGTCGGGGGGATGGTGGCTTGTAATTGGTGATATTCTTCAGGCCTGACCAGACAGCAGCAGGGTTGTTAGAAGAAAACTGGTTTCTCAGCTTTTCAGAGTAGCTTCTTTTAGCAGCTCTGATCTCCTTTGTCAGTCTGTTCCTGGCCTGGTTATACAAGACCCTATCCCCACTTCTGTAAGCATCCTCTTTGGCATGACGAAGCTGTTTGAGTTTCCCAGTAAACCATGGTTTATCATTAGTGAATGATAAGAATGTCTTGGTAGGAATGCATGTATCCTCGCAGAAACTGATGTATGATGTTACAGTATCTGTGAGCTCATCCAGATCAGTGGTAGCAGCTTCAAAGACATTCCAATCAGTGCAATCGAAGCAGGCTTGTAGGTCCCGCTCTGCTTCATTAGTCCATCTTTTTACAGTCTTTATTACAGGTTTAGCTGATTTCAGTTTCTGCCTGTAGGACGGTATAAGATGGATATATTTATATATATTGGATATATACACACAGTGATCAGAAAGCCCCAAAGCTGCCCGTGGGACGGAGTGATATGCATTCTTTATTGTGGTGTAGCAGTGGTCAAGAATATTACTGTCTCTGGTGGGACATGTAATGTGCTGTCTGTATTTTGGCAGTTCACGGGAGAGATTTGCTTTGTTAAAATCCCCAAGAATGATTAAAAGAGAGTCTGGATACTTTTGTTCAGTCTCAGCTATTTGTTCAGCCAGCTGTTGTAATGCCGCGCTGGCACACGCGTCTGGAGGAATGTAAACATTCACGAGAATAAACGAGGAAAACTCCCGCGGTGAATAGAAAGGTTTACAGTTTATGAAGTGGGCCTCTAGGTTAGGAGAGCACATCTTCTTCAGCGCTGTTACATCTGAACACCAACTTTCGTTAATGTAGAAACACAAACCTCCACCTCTCGTTTTCCCGGTTAGTTCCGTGATGCGATCTGCTCGGAACAGCTGGAAGCCCGGCAGATGTAGTGCGTTGTCCGGTATGGCTTCACTCAGCCAGGTTTCAGTGAAGCACAGTGCAGCAGAGTTGGAAAAATCCTTGTTAATCCGGGTGAGGAGAAGCAGTTCGAACCGTTTTATTAGGAAGAGAGCGGAGATTAGCAAGATGAATACTGGGAAGAGGAGTGCGGAGGCCGTGCACGCAGAGTTTAACCAGCACACCGGCTCGCTTCCCCTGTTTGCGTCTGGCCGCGCGATTTAAAGAAACAGTCGTGACTCCAACGAGGATATCAAACAAAACGTCTGAATAATCAAAAACTGCAGACATATTGTCTGGTGTGTGTTTCCTAATGTCCAGTAGTTTGTCTTTGGTGAAACTGATCGGAAAAGAATGACTAAAAGCAGAACAAACAAACAAAAACAAAACAATAACTACGCCACTGCTAGTGGTTAAGGCAAGCTGAACACACATTCACAGCTTTTCTCTCTAAAATGAATTTAATTATTTTCCCTCCCATTTCTTAATTCTCTAATCTTGATATTTGTTTTCCTCTACTTTAACAAAAAGTCTAACAACTATTTCTCAACTGCAGAATCTTCAGCGATTGTGTTATTTACACCAGAGGGTGAAGCAAAGTGTAAACGCTGCTCCTTATCTGAGGCAGAGCTTTTATCATTTGCCAGAGAAAGTATCACCGGATCCAAGAAGTGCAGTTTCAAAGAATGCCCCTTTTTGAGTCTTCCTTCTTTACAATCAAATCTCACTGAATCCTGTAGTCAATGGAAAAATCGTCAGCTTTGACAATCAACGACATACAAATTTATGTTAATAAAACAGTGTTCCTTTTCAGATCAAGGTTGGTCAATTTAAACACAAATAAGACCAAAATGCACTGCAGTAGTTTTACAAACTCCTGAGCTTGAACAGAAACTGAACTTCCAGTAAATCTATGCAAACTACTGCTCTCAGTTCACACTGTCTGTTTTCCCAAATAGTATACCAGAGCTGAGCATCTTGATTGTGTCTATTCAAAACTCAATCCCATGTCTGCAGGGTGCAGTGGTGGTTTAGAGCTCCAGCTGTGGCTACATCTCCTGGGAGTAAACATCTGAATTCCCATGGGTTTATACAGGGTCATGGGCGAGTACTAGTAGACATCTAACAATGCCTCAGCAGCCCTATTAAAAACAAATATTTCAAGAACATTAAGAAAAAGCTATGAGAATTTAATCCCACCAAAACTTGCTTAATTTTCTCCGATTGGGAAAAAAAAGGGAGCGCTATCTACAACCACTGCCACCAGAATTGTTGATTGCTTACTAAGAGATATGGAAGCCTAGATGGAATCTCTTGACTTACATTTATTGCACAGATTTGAGGGAAAACTGTATAGGATGGGCATTTTCATTTTGTGAATGGGTCAATAAACAAGAGTGAGCAAGATAAAAGAAAAATATTTGTAAAATCTCAACAAAAGTTTACATTTAATGACTTGTCATTAAACATTTCATGAAAAGTAAAATATAATGCATATTTTTTTATACATCTTAATTTTTTTATTTTTAAAAAGTTTTTTAAATGTAAGGCAAGGTGAAATTTATTTTTTATTTTTATTTTTAACAAATTTTATATACATACATATATATATATATATATATATATATATATATATATATATATATATATATATATATATATATATATATATATATATATATATATATATATATATATATATATATATATATATATATATATACACACACATTCACCTAAAGGATTATTAGGAACACCTGTTCAATTTCTCATTAATGCAATTATCTAATCAACCAATCACATGGCAGTTGCTTCAATGCATTTAGGGGTGTGGTCCTGGTCAATCTCCTGGACTCCAAACTGAATGTCAGAATGGGAAAGAAAGATGATTTAAGCAATTTTGAGCGTGGCATGGTTGTTGGTGCCAGACGGGCCGGTCTGAGTATTTCACAATCTGCTCAGTTACTGGGATTTTCACGCACAACCATTTCTAGGGTTTACAAAGAATGGTGTGAAAAGGGAAAAACATCCAGTATGCGGCAGTCATGTGGGTAAAAATGCCTTGTTGATGCTAGAGGTCAGAGGAGAATGGGCCTACTGGTTCAAGCTGATAGGAGAGCAACTTTGACTGAAATAACCACTCGTTGCAACCGAGGTATGCAGCAAAGCATTTGTGAAGCCACAACACGCACAACCTTGAGGCGGATGGGCTACAACAGCAGAAGACCCCACTGGGTACCACTCATCTCCACTACAAATAGGAAAAAGAGGCTACAATTTGCACGAGCTCACCAAAATTGGACAGTTGAAGACTGGAAAAATGTTGCCTGGTCTGATGAGTCTCGATTTCTGTTGAGACATTCAGATGGTAGAGTCAGATTTTGGCGTAAACAGAATGAGAACATGGATCCATCATGCCTTGTTACCACTGTGCAGGCTGCTGGTGGTGGTGTAATGGTGTGAGGGATGTTTTCTTGGCACACTTTAGGCCCCTTAGTGCCAATTGGGCATCGTTTAAATGCCATGGCCTACCTGAGCATTGTTTCTGACCATGTCCATCCCTTTATGACCACCATGTACCCATTCTCTGATGGCTACTTCCAGCAGGATAATGCACCATGTCACAAAGCTTGAATCATTTCAAATTGGTTTCTTGAACATGACAATGAGTTCACTGTACTAAAATGGCTCCCACAGTCACCAGATCTCAACCCAATAGAGCATCTTTGGGATGTGGTGGAACGGGAGCTTCGTGCCCTGGATGTGCATCCCACAAATCTCCATCAACTGCAAGATACTATCCTATCAATATGGACCAACATTTCTAAAGAATGCTTTCAGCACCTTGTTGAATCAATGCCACGTAGAATTAACGCAGTTCTGAAGGCGAAAGGGGGTCAAACACAGTATTAGTATGGTGTTCCTAATAATCTTTTAGGTGAGTGTAAATAAAGATACTAATTGACCTTGGCCTCATAGATAGATTTTTTTTGTATTAGTTAAT
Source organism: Paracanthobrama guichenoti (assembly GCA_018749465.1). Lineage (NCBI taxonomy): Eukaryota > Metazoa > Chordata > Actinopteri > Cypriniformes > Gobionidae > Paracanthobrama > Paracanthobrama guichenoti. Next base: position 30,452,368 of record CM031950.1, on the reverse strand, counting down.
TTATTTGATAGGGACAATGCATGTTAATGAACATTAGTAAAGGCAGGTACACACAAATATACGCATGTATACAAATATACATACAACACTGCTGTCACTACATAAAAGCCTTGTTGCCTGTTGTCTGGGCTTATGTTTTAGCCCGGTTTTTGTTGCTTTTTGCTATTAAAGAGCTCTTAAATACTCTACAGCTGTTATGCACTTGGGTTCTGTTTTCCACACTTGACAGAATGAAGCAGCCATAATTGAACCTAGCGAACAGCACATTACGGTCTTACTCCTTCACCCAGCTCCACGAGGGACCACCTCACCAACCAAAACCCAGTTTGCAAACGTTCTTGTTCCCGATGCAAGAGGATCTTTCCATCAGGCCTTATGCTCAGGTGCTCCATGACAAAGCATCAAGGCTGTACAAAGGTGAATCTAGGATCAAGAGTTTCTTCTATGGAGGCCTTAACACCCAAATTCTGTCATCTGAGCTTTGCAATTTCCTCCACTGGACCTATGGGGAGCATATGTGCCACCTTGAGAAAATTAGAGCTCTTCAGCAGTGGAGTCCTGCAGCTCCCCCAAATGCCAGCAATCACAAAACAGCACTGTCCAGCACCCCACAAATGCTGCTTCCCAATGTACGATGGTCCAGGCGGTCCCAAGTCTAGAGGTTGCAAATCCGGTGCTCTCAATGGCCCTGACTCCGGGGGGCCCAGAGGCCCCATTTCTAGTGGTCCTAGTGGTTCCATTACTGTTGGTCTCAGTGGTCTCGAGTCCAATGATCCCAAAGGTTCCAAGTCTGGTGATCTAGAGTCCGGTGGTCACCAGATTTCCCTGTCTCGGCCACGGAAGCCATCCAGAACCACCAGCTCTCCCCATCTTGTCACGGAGGCTGTCCCAGAGCCGTGTCCATTGGTCTCACTCTCCACATCATGGACATGGATGCTGTCCTGGAGCCACCTGCTCTTTCTGTTATGCTGTGGAGGCCTCTCTTACCCAGTCTTTTGATGTTCTCCTGTGTGTCTGGGCCACACACACCACAAATATGCCACTGACCCTGAACCAGTCGGCCAGCCAAAGTTTCCTTCAGCCCTGGAGCCTTCTTCAGAGTCCGCTCCTGTGCCTGTCTGTGTGAATCACTGTGAGCACACTAAGACGAAAGCACCTGAGAACCTGGTGTAGAGCCCAGATCCAGATTGTAAAATCCTACGAATGTGAGCAGAGAGGACCAGCCTGTCGCATACCACATACTGTAGGAATACCCCTTATTAAGGCTTACTAAGCTGCCATACTCCTGTCCTGATCTAGAAGCATCACAGAGGAAACATGTCACCAACGAATTTCTCCCCAGTGACATGGTAGGCAGCCATGGCCGCCACGTACATCTCCAGTGTGGGAGGGGATAACCCTGCAGAAAAACAATACTGCAGTAACTGTACCAACAGGGCAGTAAACTGGGTCCCCACTGTCGAGTTCCACACCACTTCAATGCATACAGTTTCCTCGTGGAGAGAGCTCTGGAGGGAAGTATGGTCTCAACAACCTCAGTTGAGAGACCCGAGTCTATGAGTCTCGGCTGGGTGAAGAATCATGCCACCCGCCTGAGAGAGAGGGTGCCTCCTGACCGGAATCTCCAAGGTAGAGACCTCCTCGACGGCTTTCCCTTGGAGATTCTGGTCAGGATTACCCTTCCACACTGAAGGTGTACATGGCGGCCATAGCTGCCTACCATGTCCCTTTGGGTGGTGTATCCCTGGGGAGAAACCCGTTGGTGACCTGTTTCCTCCGTGATGCTTCGAGACCAGGACAGGAGTATGGTAGCTTAGTAGTTGGCAGCTTAGTAGCCGCCACGTATGGCAGCTGGTCCTCTGGCATATTTGTGGTGTGTGTGGCCCAGACACACTTGGTTCGGCCAGCACTGCGCTACTAGTAATAGACTTATTCTGTCCCGGGATTTACCTCTTATACCTCTTTCTACAGTCAGGACCAATTGTGACACATTTGACAGAAGGTACACACTGCCAGATGGTCTACTAAGGGCACCAGCTTTTCGAGACTGGCCTCTGGTGTTCTTCAAGTAGTCAGCTTGGTGCCCTGAAGCAAACTGGCAGGGAACAACCCATCTGATTTTTTCCTCCTCAGAGGATGTGAATGTCCCAACAACGCATCGTTGAGGGACTGACTCAGATACACTGACGCAATGTCTTGTGCCTGAGACATAAGCTCGCTGGAAACCGCTGCGCCCCGAAGCACTGAGAGTGGCGGGGTCGGCAGAACAGCCTCCTGAGGGCAGAGAGGAGTAATGGGCACCTTATAATGAGGTGGGAACCATCCCCCCCTGTATTTTTTGCTGTATTTTAAAATTCTTACGAGGACATAAAAGATCACGATCTCTACGATTTGCTTGAAAAGTAGATTGTGGGCATCTTCGAGATCAATCATGATCATGACCACCCATTTGAAAATATGCTTTATTTTTGTAATTACGCTAGGTGCCACTAGTGTCACAGAAACGACATACTTCACCTTTAACTTTGGCAGCCATACTATTAGCTGAAGGTGTATTATTAGTAACTTTGGTTCCCTTTCTCGGACACTTTCAGCGTTGTGTTGAAATATCGACACTAGAGGTCACTCACACCTGTTCGCCCCAGGACTTGGGGCGGGCCTCACTCTCGTTGGAGGGGGGAGTGAATTTTACATGGTCAAAAAAATTAGCAATTTTTCTCTCTCCCTGGGTCACACAGTACTGTGCAAAAGTCTTGGGCATGTTGGTATTTTCTAGGGCTGGGTATCGATTCAGATGTTCCAATTCAATTCGATTTCGATTCACAAGCTCTCAAATCGATTCGATCTTGATTCTTGATTCAACTCAATGAATATAGATTTTATACAAATACTATAGGTATTTATTAAAAAGAACAGTGAACATAAGTTTACAAGTGGGTAATAAAAAACAAAAAAAAACAATGAAGAGCCACAAACCTGTATATTAAACTCTTTTTATTTTAGGTACACTCTGGTACATTAAAACAGAACCCATCTCCATTTCAAATGCATACAACTGTTAAATACAATTTAGCAACTTTATTCTAAAAATTTATCTGAGAAGTATTTTATAAAATTTTGTTTTTATGGATATTTTGATATAGTTATTCTAAAACATAAAAAGGATATTGGATGATTTTCAGTACAAGCTTTTCTTGCGATTTTGCTGCCCATTATGTGTGCAGTTACTTTTCATTCAAAGCGCGTTCAAGCGTTTTGATATCTGGACACGAGTAGTTGCCGTGGTAACGAACAACAATACCTTAAAGTGCTGACTTATGTGGACTAACTTTTATTTGAGGAAATCGGTTTATAATGTAAGCTATTAGGTTTGAATTATTGGTCCTGTGCTGTCTATTGACTTGAATATGTCTATAATGGCGAACGTACGTGCTTAAGTGAACGCTCAAGTTTGATCATAATGCAAGGCAAGCATTCGCGTGTATTTGATCTATTTTTAGCGTTTGTGTGGGGGTGTTGCAATGTCTCATCAAATGGTTCCACAGATTTGTAGTATTACACAGCATTTTACCTCAGCATTACAAAAGGCGACAACGCACCGGAAGCCGCCATTTAAGCACTGAATGAATGAATGAATGAATAACAGGCCTTTGTAACATCACGCAAGGCAAATAAGAGGGTGACATCTAGTGAAGAAGACTAGTAATTAGATTTATGTTAATCTTATGTTCAATGTTAGAGGAAATAAATATGGGAAAAAAAATCGATTCGTGGCCTTTGAGAATCAATTTTGAATAGACTAGATTTTAAAAAACGATTAATCGAAAAATCGATAAATAAAAATGGTTAAACCAGTTATTTATATCTTTTGTTGTAGTATGTCAGTAGGAATTATCAGTTTAATTTCCAAACATTCCTTTTGCCATTAATTGTAATAATCCAGTGAGATTTTTGGTAATAATCCAGTGAGATTTTTTCCAGCCGGTATTCTCCACACGCAGATCTGATCTCACCATCATCAAGTCTGTCTGTGATTACATAAAGAAACAGAAAAAACTGAGACAAACTAAATACAGAAGAACTGCGTCAACATTTCCAAGACACTTGAAGAAACCTACCTGCAAATATCACTTACATAGTAAGCACCTATTAACAAAAACCTTCCTGTAAAAAAGTATGAGACTTCTGTTTTAATTTATTGAACACACTGACCTTCAGTCGTGACAGAACTGGCGATAGAGTGCTAACAGTAAAGTCATTATGCAAACAGTGCTCCAGCCAGATGTCAATAGCTGACTGTGGCGAAGGCCCTCTGTCCTTCAGATTGTCATTCTCAAGGTCTTAGTCTTCACACTAGCCTCTTTTCTTCTCCAAACTCCCCCCATGTCTCACTGCCACACTGTATTGGCAACATTAGAAAGCAATGTTTAGCCTTCAGACTATTATGTATGTGAGAATCTGAAAAAAAAATTCACCCACTTTCACATGTTATTGTTATATTTTCACATTTAAATAACATTTGATTCCTTTGACATTCCACTGTTTCTCGTAGACTTGAGCCAATAACAAGCTAAGAAGTCGCCCCACCCATTCTCGCTTTGTGCAGGAACTGTAAAATGTGTGGAGGATAAATATTGAGCATTGTCATAACAACGTTTCAAAGGTCAAAGAATTCAGCTACTGACTTCCGTCGAAATCAAACACATACAAACCAGCATCCTTTATTGCTTTGAGGTTCTATTAAACCATTATTTCTAAAGTCTTTTCTTCTAACCTAATTTTCCTTGGTGCACACTACTGTACCTTGCTATTACTGGGCCCAACCTAAAGAGGAAAACCCTTGAATTGATGATGTGTCTTACTGTACATATCCATTATTATTTGCTGCCTTGGCATCTCAAACACTAATACTGAATTTATTAATTGTACTAATCATGTGGAATGTTTATAGAGCCATCTTAGTAGTTACCAATCCTTTTCCAAAACATAACTTGTGTTTTCTTCTAGTAATATCATTAAATGAATGTTCCAGAAAATACTTAATCTGTGCTGTAAATTGCATAATATATAAATAATTAAAAATAATAATAATGTAGTAGAAGCAAAATGGCTTATATTGCAACTTAGACTTCTATTGTTGCATAATTCTCAACACATTTTTTTCCAATAGGTTTTCACAAACCTTGGGACAAGGCCAAATTATAGTGCTAATCTACTGTCTGTGCACACACACACACACAAAAAAAACACCTTTACATTATAGAAAGTGATGCTGAACATGTTATATCCATTTCATATAAACCTACATGAACTGTTTGATAAGGTAAATTACTATACACTTTGTACAAGTTGAACTCTGTAATTTCATTATCTCTATATTTAACCTTCCCTCTCCATAACCAAACCCAAAAGAAAAATATTCATTCTTCAATTTAAACTTTGAGCATTTGCTTGTAAGTCTCTTTATATCGATTCTACATTATAAATTCATTTTGGACCAAATACATCTTTACATTACCAAAATGTTTGGCATGCTACTGATGAGTTGCATTTTTTGGTTAATCAATATGAAATAAAAGTCCTTCACGTATGTTCTCACACAACAGTGGCTGCATTCATATTCATGTAACTATGCAACCACTTCAGGATCATTATACAGATGTCACGTTCTATGAGGGGGTGAGACCACCCTCTGCATTTGATTCATTAGCAAAACTAATGCCCCGAGGCACATGGGCGTCTTCAACATTTCGGAAATGCTTCAAACACCCACTTTGTGTGTTTGTGTTGCTGAGGACACAGATAGACATTTTGCATTCCTGGCCAAAATGCTTCAAAAGGGTGTATAACCTCTGGTTAACTGATTTGACCTCTTGTTGACAGTTGACCCATTTGTATGACACAAAAGAAAGTCTGTCTGAAAAGAAAAGATGAATGAAATCTCAAGCAGATGTCCATGGTAGCTTGCTAGTTTTGAGTGGGATCAAACTAAGTCACAACCAGAGGTTGCGTTAACCGAAAATGTCATTGACTGAATTTTTTCAGCAGTGATTTATTTTCAGAGTGCGATCTCTTTTAACTTGTAACTGTAATTCCCACCCCTGTCCAGTCCATGTTATAATAATAAAGTTATAATAATAATTTTATAATTACATAATTATGTTTCTACTCCAATTCATGCATTTATTTAGATTTTTCAGATTTATTTATTTTTTCTAGCTAACTATCACGTTCATGGTCACTGAATGGCTTTTCTGAGGTAAATAACATAAGGTAGAAAAGTCATCATTCATCATTCACGTGACTCCAGTGGTTTAACCTTTTATGGAGCGACATGAGTGCTTTGCACAAAAAAAAAAAAAATTCTAATCTTCAACACGCATTCACACAACAACGTCAATTACGCTCTCGCGTCAACACAACACACGTGTCATGGGGGGTATTCCAGAAAGCAAGGTTAACTTAACCGTCACATACAGCCTGAATTCTCGGTTGATTAACCCAAACTTTGCTTACTCGAGGTATGCCAGTTCCAAAACACGTCCGGGAGTAAGTTCAGACAACTCAGAGTATGTTAACCGTGAACAGTGACATTCTCAACAGAGCGACGGATCGATGATTCACCATGGAAACAGACGCTAAGAAAAAGCGTGCCATTCCACTTCCTCTTCTTCTTTTGTTTAATGGCCATTTACATAACCTACTTAGTGCACATCGCCACCTATTTGGTGGTTGTGCCATCATTTTTTCAATGTTTTCTTTTAATTAGTAATCTTTATTCACTGAGAATAAGGATTATATTGTTTGTTTGATGCTAATTAATTTAATACAGATCCATGTGTGAGATGACAATAAAATAAATAATATTTATTTCTGGACCTTGTAAGGAAACAGCCAAACGACCAAACCAACATAAAAGTTATAATAGATCAATGATAAAAAAAATTGTAAAAAATATCTGTAGAATTATAAATAATTAAGTCAAGTAGAAAAAAAAGTAAAAAATAAAAATAAAGAAGTGGAATAAAATAAGTGGAGTAAACTGTGCAGTGAGTAAACTGTAGACTTATAAATATGTGGTTAACAAATGTACAAAGAAGTATAATGTGCAAACAGGTTTATAACAGGTTGTTACACAGTAACAACGAGAGCAGAAAGTGCAGTGCAATGTCAGTATGTCGGTATGTCGATGGTCACGTGATGTTAAGTGACTGAGTTCAGGAGTCTGATGGCCTGGGGGAAGAAGCTCCTCCTGAGTCTCTCAGTTTTGGCCATCAGGCTTCGGAAGCGCTTACCAGATGGTAGCAGCGTGAAATGAGGGTTTGCAGGGTGATTAGAGTCCTTGATGATCTTAGTAGCTCTACCTTTGCAGCGTTTGGTGTAGACGTCCTGCAGAGACGGGAGAGCTGACCCTGAGATACGCTCGGATAAGCGCACGACTCTTTGCAGGGCTTTGCAGTCATGACTGGTGCTGTTCCCATACCACGCTGTGATGCACTTAGAGTTAATACACTTTCTATCGCCCCTAAATAGAACGTTTTCAGGATAGCTGGTGAAACCCTGAATTTCCTCAGCTGGCGCAGGTGGTACAGTCTTTGGCTGGCTTTTTTCACCTGTGCCTGAATGTGAGCAGTCCAGGTCAGGTCCTCGGAGATGTTTACACCCAGGTACAAGCTGCTCACTCTCTCTACTGGTGACCCGCTGATCATGAGGGGGGAGTATGTCCGTTGCTGTCTCTTCCTGAAGTCCACAATCATTTCTTTGGTCTTGCCAACATTCAGAGAGAGACAGTTGTCCTGGCACCATGATGTTAGATGCTCCACCTCGTCCAAGTATGCCGTCTCATTGTTGTTGGAAATGAGGCCCAGGACAACAGTATCATCAGCAAATTTGATGATAGAGGTGGAGCTGTGTGTGGACAAACAGTCATGTGTGTAGAGAGAGTAGAGCAGGGGACTCAGGACACAGCCCTGTGGAGCTCCCACACTCAGGGTGATGGAGGAGGAGGTGGACTGGCCTATTCTCACCACCTGAGGCCTGCCAGTGAGGAAGTCCTCAATCCAGTGGCAGAGAGAAGGATTCAGGCCGAGATCCAGGAGTTTGGAGGTTAGCTTGGTGGGAACTATGGTGTTAAAGGCTGAGCTATAGTCAATAAATAGCAGTCTTACGTAGTTCCCACTTTTGCTGTCGATGTGAGTGAGGGAGGAGTGGAGGACATGAGAGATGGCATCTTCAGTCGATCTATTGGGACGATAGGCAAACTGAAGAGGGTCCAAAGTGCCAGGAATGAAGGCAAATGGTGTTTTTAATGAGTCTCTCAAAGACCTTCATGACTATAGACGTGAGAGCCACTGGACGATAGTCATTTAGGCAAGAGGGTTTACTGTTCTTAGGGACAGGGATGATGGTGGATTTTTTGAAGGAGGTGGGGACCACAGATGTAGCGAGGGACTCATTAAAGATAGATGTAAACAACCCGGCGAGCTGATCAGCACAGGACCGCAGAACACGACCTGAAATACCATCCGGCCCGGCAGCTTTCCTGACGCCCACACGCTTGAGTGCTCTCCGAACTTCATCCTCTGAGACAGAGATCACGTGGTTGTTGCTGCTCTGAGTAATTTTCCTCTAACGCGCCACTTGGCGAGTCGCGTTGTCGCGGTTACAGTCAAAGCGGCGCGAGAAAGAGTTTAACTCGTTCATGAGCAACGGGTCAGCGTTCGCCTCTGCAGAGGATTTAGATCCAAAAGAGCAGATGGACCTCAGACCTTGCCACATGCGCCGCGAGTCGTTGAGTTGGAAATGAGACTCCACTCGGTCTTTATATCGGAGCTTTGCTGCTTTAACTGCACGCCGCAGAGCATAACAGGACGTTCTGTATTCAGTCATATTCCCTGAATGGAGACCGGCGTTGTAAGCAGCAGTGCGTGCGTTCACTGCCACGCGGATTGAATTGTCCACCCACGGTTTCTGATTTGAGAAGGACGTTATTGTTATTGTTTGCGTGGCTTGCTCTGTAAGCGTGTCGATGAAGCAAAGCGCCACATCTGTGAACTCACTGACGTCAGCTGAACTCGCTCGGAACATGTCCCAATCCACATCATCAAGAGCTGCCTGTAGCGCGGTCTCTGACTGGGGTGACCAGCGCTTAACTTCCCGCCTCACCGGGGGTTCCTGGAGGAGCTTTTGTTTGTATTCGGGAGTGAGGAAAATGGCGGCATGATCCGATTTGCCAAACGCTGGAAGTGACCGCGCTTTATAGGCATTCTTAAACGGGGTGTAGCAATGATCCAGTGTGTTTGCTCCTCGTGTGGGGCAGGAGACGTGCTGATGAAAGTTTGGCAGGACTTTCTTTAGGTTTGCTTTGTTAAAATCGCCGCGACAATGAATGCCGTCCGGGATGTTGGTTTATGATGCCGCTGGCAACATCATGAAGGCCAGATAAAGCCAGCGCTGTGTCTGCCTGCGGTTGGATGTAAACGGCGGTCGCGACAACCGCAGAAAACTCCCTCGGCAGATAGAATGGGCGGCAGATGATTGTTAAATGTTCCAGATGAGGCGAGCAGGACCGCGAGAGAATGGTGATGTTCCTGGGATCGCACCATTTCTTGTTGATCATGAAGCATACTCCACCGCCTTTGGATTTACCGGCCTCGGCTGTTCTGTCCATCCGAAAAACAGAGAAGTTCTCCGACGGCGTCACAGCTGTGTCCGGGACCGCGGGCGTGAGCCATGTTTCGGACAAACAGTAGATATTACAGTCTCTCATGTCCCGTTGAAAACTTATCCTGGCTCTAAGATCGTCCATCTTATTATCCAAGGATTGAACATTTGCTAGAAGAATGCTCGGGAGAGGAGGTCTGAATGCCCTTTTCCTCAGTCTGTTACGGATACCAGCGCGTTTCCCACGGTGTTTCTTGATTCTTTGCCGTTGACCCGTCTGTCCATTGTTCAACTCGGCGTTGCGAAGAATCTCAGATGGCCACAGGGGATCGGTGAAAGTGTCCTGAAGCAGTCCAGTGTAGAGGTAACCAATGTCCAAAAGAGTTTTGCTGTCATAGTAGATCAGTGCAGATGATAAGTTTGTAAAAACTGAGAGTAAAAGAAAGTAAAATAGTAAATAAAAGCACAGTCTTCGCGGAGCGACCTGAACGGCGACCAAACACAGCGGCGCCATTTTGAATTTTTCTTTGGTCTTGCCAACATTCAGAGAGAGACAGTTGTCCTGGCACCATGATGTTAGATGCTCCACCTCGTCCAAGTATGCCGTCTCATTGTTGTTGGAAATGAGGCCCAGGACAACAGTATCATCAGCAAATTTGATGATAGAGGTGGAGCTGTGTGTGGACAAACAGTCATGTGTGTAGAGAGAGTAGAGCAGGGGACTCAGGACACAGCCCTGTGGAGCTCCCACACTCAGGGGGATGGAGGTGGAGGTGAACTGGCCTACTCTCACCACCTGAGGCCTGCCAGTGAGGAAGTCTTCAATCCAGTGGCAGAGAGAAGAATTCAGGCCGAGATCCAGGAGTTTGGCGGTTAGCTTAATGGGAACTATGGTGTTAAAGGCTGAGCTATAGTCAATAAATAGCAGCCTTATGTAGTTCCCAATTTTGCTGTCGATGTGAGTGAGGGAGGAGTGGAGGACATGCGAGATGGCATCTTCAGTCGATCTATTGGGACGATAGGCAAACTGAAGAGGGTCCAAAGTGTCAGGAATGAAGGAGCAAATGGTGTTTTTAATGAGTCTCTCAAAGACCTTCATGACTATAGACGTGAGAGCCACTGGACGATAGTCATTTAGGCAAGAGGGTTTACTGTTCTTAGGGACAGGGATGATAGTGGATTTTTTGAAGGAGGTGGGGACCACAGATGTAGCGAGGGACTCATTAAAGATAGATGTAAACAACCCGGCGAGCTGATCAGCACAGGACCGCAGAACACGACCTGAAATACCATCCAGCCCAGCAGCTTTCCTGACGTCCACACGCTTGAGTGCCCTCCAAACTTCATCCTCTGAGACAGAGATCATTAAACCCGTCTTCGCGTGACAACTCCAATCTTTCGAATAATCTTACAAATATCTATTTACCTAATATGAATTAAGACCTGCTATGTTGCCAGAATTATAATCATACACTGTTTGTTCATCGGCCAGAGGAGAGCTGGACTGAGCCTGGTTTCTCCCAAGGTTTTTTTCTCCATTCTGACCCTGAAGGAGTTTTGGTTCCTTGCCACCGTTGCCTCTGGCTTTTGGCTTGCTCAGTTGGGGACACCTAAATTTCATCTATATTACCGATCTGCCCGCATTGACACTATATGATACTTGAAATTAGCTGGATAACATCACCGTTTCACCAGAACGGCTGTACAAATTCTGTTGCATTATTTTCCTGTTAACAATGTGAAGCTGCTTTGAAACAACTGGACTTGTTAAAAGTGCTATATAAATAAAGGTGATTTGATTTGATTTGATTTGATCTCAAACATATGCACGCCTAAAATAGTACCAGTGTCAGTCTGGTTACAGAACAGTGTGTGACTGGCAATCAACTCAGAGATTTGAACTTGAATCCAAGTTGTCCAAGCGAGTCTTTTATGTGAGAAATACAACCCCAGAACTCATTTAAGCTGTGTTTTGTGCAGGGAAACATCGGACTGAATGGCGCAGGAACAAATCCTAACTAGACAAACAAATGAGACAAATGTGTAATGAATGAATGAGATACACTATATTAACAAAAGTATTTGGTACACCCCTCCAAATAATTTAATTCAGGTGTTCCAATCACTTCCATGGCCAAGGTGTATAAAATCAAGCACCTAGGCATGCAGACGCTTCTACAAACATTTGTGAAAGAATGGGTCGCTCTCAGGAACTCAGGAGTGAATTTAAGTGTGGTACCGTGATAGTATTATAACAAAGTGAAAGTCATTTTAACAGCAGCATTAAAGTAAGAAATGTATTCTTATTAAAGCAATTAAAGATATTCAATCAAGAGCAGTGAGTAATTTTCTGTTTTTCTTTTGTTTGGTTCATATTAACAGCATATATAACAGTATGTGCTGTATAATATGCTGTTTTCACTTTAATACACAGAACTAATGTGCACATACGATTTCTTTACTTGCTGTTTACATTCACAGACATAACTGACTGTGTTATGTGAACTTTGTGTGTTTTTGACAGTTTAAGCGCAATAAGACGTGAAAGAGAACTTACAGGTTACTGCATACAACTTACAAACCTGATTCCAAAAAAGTTGGGACACTGTACAAATTGTGAATAAAAAAGGAATGCAATAATTTACAAATCTCATAAACTTATATTTTATTCACAATAGAATATAGAAAAATCAAACATTGAAAGTGAGATATTTTGAAATGTCATGCCAAATATTGGCTCATTTTGGATTTCATGGGAGCTACACATTCCAAAAAAGTTGGGACAGGTAGCAATAAGAGGCCGGAAAAGTTAAATGTACATATAAGGAACAGCTGGAGGACCAATTTGCAACTTATTAGGTCAATTGGCAACATGATTGGGTATAAAAAGAGCCTCTCAGAGTGGCAGTGTCTCTCAGAAGTCAAGATGGGCAGAGGATCACCAATTCCCCCAATGCTGCGGCCAAAAATAGTGGAGCAATATCAGAAAGGAGTTACTCAGAGAAAAATTGCAAAGAGTTTGAAGTTATCATCATCTACAGTGCATATCATCATCCAAAGATTCAGAGAATCTGGAACAATCTCTGTGTGTAAGGGTCAAGGCCGGAAAACCATACTGGATGCCCGTGATCTTTGGGCCCTTAGACGGCACTGCATCACATACAGGAATGCTACTGTAATGGAAATCACAACATGGGCTCAGGAATACTTCCAGTCGTGAACAATCCACCGATTGAACAATTCGCCGTTGCCAGCTAAAACTCTATAGGTCAAAAAAGAAGCCATATCTAAACATGATCCAGAAGTGCAGGCATTTTTCTCTAGGCCAAGGCTCATTTAAAATGGACTGTGGCAAAGTGGAAAACTGTTCTGTGGTCAGACCAATCAGAATTTGAAGTTCTTTTTGGAAAACTGGGACACCATGTCATCCGGACTAAAGAGGACAAGGACAACCCAAGTTGTTATCAGCGCTCAGTTCAGAAGCCTGCATCTCTGATGGTATGGGGGTTGCATGAGTGCGTGTGGCATGGGCAGCTTACACATCTGGAAAGACACCATCAATGCTGAAAGATCCAAGTTCTAGAACAACATATGCTCCTATCCAGACATTGTTTCTTTCAGGGAAGACCTTGCCTTTTCCAACATGACAATGCCAGACCACATACTGCATCAATTACAACATCATGGCTGCGTAGAAGAAGGATCCGGGTACTGAAATGGCCAGCCTGCAGTCCAGATCTTTCACCCATAGAAAACATTTGGTGCATCATAAAGAGGAAGATGTGACAAAGAAGACCTAAGACAATTGAGCAACTAGAAGCCTGTATTAGACAAGAATGGGACAACATTCCTATTCTTAAACTTGAGCAACTTGTCTCCTCAGTCCCCAGACATTTGCAGACTGTTATAAAAAGAAGAGGGGATGCCACACAGTGGTAAACATGGCCTTGTCCCAACTTTTTTGAGATGTGTTGATGCCATGAAGTTTTAAATCAACTTATTTTTCCCTTAAAATTATACATTTTCTCAGTTTAAACATTTGATATGTCATCTATGTTGTATTCTGAATAAAATATTGAAATTTGAAACTTCCACATCATTGCATTCTGTTTTTATTCACAATTTGTACAGTGTCCCAACTTTTTTGGAATCGGGTTTGCACTAACATTCAGCTTTCTGTGCACGTGCTTCAGATGTGCGCACAAAAAAAATGCAGATTTTCAAACTTTCATGATGATTAAGAACTGCGATGTCATGTGATCATGACTGCAACAAATCAAAACCAAACAGATGTTTTAGTTTTTGGCAGAGTATCCGAGGCACAAGCTGTAAAGGCTCCACCCTCTTCTGGAAAGCACAAAGCAGGGTGGGGAGCATCAGCTCATGTGCATTTAAAGATATATGCACAAAAACAGCATGTTTTTCCTTCCACTCAAATGGGCATTTACAACATGGTATAATAAATAATCTATGGTGTCAGGTATGCTGACTTGACTAGCCTAAAAATTGAGGAACAAAGAAAAAAACTGAAAATAAATAAATTAAAAGCTAGAACTGACAGAGACACTAAATCTAGAACTGACATGACAAGATATGTGAGAAACACACACTGAATGCATACAACGAACCAGCAAAGACAAGAGGGAAAGGAACTCAATATAAAGGGAACTAGGGACTAGGCAAGGACTAAACAAGGGGGCGTGGTAACAGGAAACAGGGAGGCGAGACAAAAGGAGCACATCAGGCAAACACAAACAAAGACAAAGCTATGTGCTGACATATAACACAAACATAGCAACATGAAACAAAGACAACACAGAAAAGGTTGCCAGGGAAGAACCCTGACATGGGATATTTTGAGCTGAAACTTCACAGACATATTCAGGAGACACCTGAGACTTACATTAAATATTGTAAAAATTGGCATAATAGATCTTATAACTGCCATACATATTACACTCACCTAAAGGATTATTAGAAACACCTGTTCAATTTCTCAATGCAATTATCTAATCAACCAATCACATGGCAGTTGCTTCAATTTAGGGGCGTGGTCCTGGTCAAGACAATCTCCTGAACTCAAAACTGAATGTCAGAATGGGAAAGAAAGGTGATTTAAGCAATTTTGAGCGTGGCATGGTTGTTGGTGCCAGATGGGCCGGTCTGAGTATTTCACAATCTGCTCAGTTACTGGGATATTCACGCACAACCATTTCTAGGGTTTACAAAGAATGGTGTGAAAAGGGAAAAACATCCAGTATAGGCAGTCCTGTGGGCGAAAATGCCTTGTTGATGCTAGAGGTCAGAGGAGAATGGGCCGACTGATTCAAGCTGATAGAAGAGCAACTTTGACTGAAATAACCACTCGTTACAACCGAGGTATGCAGCAAAGCATTTGTGATGCCACAACACGCACAACCTTGAGGCGGATGGGCTACAACAGCAGAAGACCCCACCGGGTACCACTCATCTCCACTACAAATAGGAAAAAGAGGCTACAATTTGCACGAGTTCACCAAAATTGGACAGTTGAAGACTGGAAAAATGTTGCGTGGTCTCGATTTCTGTTGAGACATTCAGATGGTAGAGTCAGAATTTGGCGTAAACAGAATGAGAACATGGATCCATCATGCCTTGTTACCACTGTGCAGGATGGTGGTGGTGGTGGTGTAATGGTGTGGGGAATGTTTTCTTGGCACACTTTAGGCCCCTTAGTGCCAACAGGGCATTGTTTAAATGCCACGGCCTACCTGAGCATTGTTTCTGACCATGTCCATCCCTTTATGACCACCATGTACCCATTCTCTGATGGCTACTTCCAGCAGGATAATGCACCATGTCACAAAGCTTGAATCATTTCAAATTGGTTTCTTGAACATGACAATGAGTTCACTGTACTAAAATGGCCCCCACAGTCACCAGATCTCAACCCAATAGAGCATCTTTGGGATGTGGTGGAACGGGA
This sequence comes from Paracanthobrama guichenoti, assembly GCA_018749465.1. NCBI lineage: Eukaryota > Metazoa > Chordata > Actinopteri > Cypriniformes > Gobionidae > Paracanthobrama > Paracanthobrama guichenoti. Next base: position 30,436,740 of record CM031950.1, on the reverse strand, counting down.
GCTTCATGCCCTGGATGTGCATCCCACAAATCTCCATCAACTGCAAGATGCTATCCTATCAATATGGGCCAACATTTCTAAAGAATGCTTTCAGCACCTTGTTGATTCAATGCCACGTAGAATTAAGGCAGTTCTGAAGGCGAAAGGGGGTCAAACACAGTATTAGTATGGTGTTCCTAATAATAATTTAGGTGAGTGTATTTCTGTGATTTAACATGTTTTGTTATATTTGTTTAATCTATTCATGAATATTGAGTGTTGATGTTAACAAGGAACTAAAGTACATTTGCGTTGCACACGGACGTTTTTTAAAGTGCAACAGGAAAGGTTTACATTTTTGGTGAGAAGTTGTTCTCTGTGTGTGGATTACAAGAATTACTCGTGTTCTGAGCAAAGTAGTAAAGATGTTTTTCTTTTTTTTTTTTTTTTTTTGAACCGGGTATTTTCAAGTGAATTCATTGCCTCTTGGTTATATGTAGCCAGCGAGGTATGTGTATTATGTTTGTATTTCCCGAGTGTATTTGCATTTACCTCTTTATAATGTATGTGAATGTGTTTATCTTTTACATTGTCATACTGTAGTTTGATGGTGAATGTGACGACGGAGGAAAGGATGACAAATGCAATAAATCCATCAGTAACCATAACCATGGTGTCGTTTATTTTCTGGAGGGAGTGATAGGTCGCCTTTAAAGTCCTCATGAAATCACAATTGACCCTATTTACTTTGTTAGCACACATTACAGGTCTTAGGGTGAACAATTAATCCATGCAAGTTAATACACAGAAAAAATTTGTTTGTCGTGGTAATCTTTAATCAAAGTCTGAAAAGTAACTCCCGGTCTGGAAACGGCGTTCCTTCTCAGATGATGTCAGTTTGACGGCTTTGGTTTGAAAATGCGTAACCACTCCCCTCCAACCGTTAGTCTGCTATGAGCCGAGAGATGGAGAGGAGGAGCGCTGAAGTAAAACCCTGCCCTCTATTCAATATTCCGTTTCACTTGGAAATACGTAACAGCACTGAAAAAAACGAACTTGCTACTTCTGGTCCATTGGGACTTTAATTGTATAGGGGGGCAATTTCCAACACAGTGCATTTAAGCCTAACTTTAAACTAAGTTTCCTCAGTTCATTGTTCTGTCATTTCAGTTCACGTGGTGGTAGGGCTGGACGATTAATTGAAACTGAGATTCAGAACCTCTAATCAACATAACTTTCCCATGTCGGTTATTTCAGTTTTAGTCACGTGACTCAGGCACACGGAAAGATTCAGGAGCAGTTATCTTTGTTTATACAATCTGGATACTCAGAATTACTATGGTAATTGTGTTTATACAGATAAGTTAATCAATGTTCTTATATGCGGTGCTACACCACACACACAGACGGCGCGTGCAAGCCCAGAAGCTGTGACACAGAGAGCCGAGCTGTGTCGTGTCTCTGACACCATGCACGCCCTGAAGCCAGATCACTTTCACTTGCGTCACGAAACTTTGTCAACTGTATGTGTTTTAAGGCCTGCCAGTTTGAACATTGAAGCGATTTTAGACCATCGGATGTGTATTATGTTGAACTAATGCTTGATATATTGTGAAACATGAACACTCATACAGACGTGAAGATTGCGCGCACAGGAGTGCAGAAACTCATTGTCAACGCTGTCCTGTGATTTATCACTAAAGTAGTTTAGAACTTAGAAACTCAACCGTTATACATTTACATTTATGCATTTAGCAGACGCTTTTATCCAAAGCGACTTACATTGCATTCAAGGTACACATTTTTAAATTTTGTCAGTTCTTGCTTTCCCTGGGAATCGAACTCATGACCTTGGCGTTGCTAGCGCCACGCTCTTATTGTTTGAGCTACAGGAAAGCTTATAGCATAGATTTGTCTGCCTTTGAAGTAACTACAAACCACAGCTTTATAATTAATAGAGACACATCTATTACACACACAATCACTCTCTCATTAATGCATTCAAATAAATGTAATGTAGGACTACTGTGCTAATTTATCTGTATCTGATGTACAGCAAACAGAAATCTGCAAGAAATGTTACGACCCATAGACAATAACTGCTGAAAGTTGACAAATCGTTACAGCTCTACGTGGTGGTCTATATTTTTTTCTCTGTTTCCTGAGATTTGTGATTAAAGACTTCTTTTAGATATCCCTATTTGTTGTGTGCTTATTACAACTACCACACGAGAGAACACGGAACACTGTCCGCCTTCTCTGTATAGAGCCGGGGCAAAGGAACCTCAAGGACTAACGGATCTCTGTTCACAATCTGCCCCGCTGAGGAGGACATCAACAGCCAGCCACCTCCCACACCCTGTACGGAGCCCATGCCAGAGCCCACCACAGACATGGAGACACTGAGCCTACCACAATGTCAGCTCCAGAAAAAGTGACAGAGCCAGTCAGCACAGAAAAAGTGACATTGCTCCGGGGTGACGGCTGGCTCAGTCACTCTGCGCTGACATCACGGCAGGTCGAAGAACCGCAGGAGCTCCAAGTCTCCTGTGTCTTCACTGGTCCTGTCCTCTGCCCCATCTTCGCTGGTTCCCTTCAGTCCTTTGACTCCTCCTCTGACAGTCTCCAGCTCCACCTTGGCTCCTCTCTCCCTCGGCTCTACCTGGGAACGTAGTCCTCACAGCTCCACCGGGCTCCCTCATCCTTCCAGCTGCATCTTGGTCAGTTGTCGCTCTGTCTGCGCCACAGACTTCTGTGCCTTCAGTTGCGTTTCATCCCTCCACCCCTTCGGCTCCGTCAGGCTTCACCTTCCCCCCTGGCTCCATCTTGGTCCACAGTCACACCAGTTCTGCCTCAGTCTTCTGGAACCCTGGCTGAAAAATTGCATGCTCCAGTGTGCGTGGAGGGCTGAAGTATACTTTGGGCTTTAGGGTGGTGGTTGGTTGGGAGAGGGGGAACTGGACATCAAGCTTTGGCTCTGCAGTGAGCAGCCTCTCTGTGCAGCAGTGAATGTACTGTAGGCCTACTGTATCATTGCAGCTATTTGAACCAGCCGACCACTGAGCGAGTCCAGAAATGTATATGTTGCTAAAGCCATCTTCTAAGTCAAGTAAGCAGCAACATTACTCAAGCAAAAATTATTCTTTGCGCTCAGACTGTGATTTCTGCAATATAGAACTATTTTTTTTACAGCTAAGCAATCCTCGCTGTCATTAAATTTAGCATATCATGGGAAAAGTATTAGAAAAGCAGCATATCCATTTCTATATATACACCGTAGTCATTTATTTCATTTAATTTATCATGTAATTTCATGTAATCTAATGATTTCATGTAATTTGTATGTTTATCTCTATTCATGAGAGTGACATTTAATCTAAATGTGCAAGCATTCTGTGTACTTCATCACTTTAATCAGTTTACGTATATGTACAGTCCAAAATGTGTGCACATACTTTTGCTGTTTGTTGTTTATAAATCCTGATGTGTTTTATAGATCAGGACAGTCTATAAGTGTACAGTCTAATGCTACATGTATTACATTGTGTATTTTTTTGCGTTTGTAATCCTTCCACACAATTTTTCTGGTGGATAAAAAAAAAAAAAAAAATGATAGGGACAAAAATCACAGTGGTGGGGACATGTCCCACCCACAAATTACGCCTATGTGTGTGTGTTTTTGTGGGAGGTCACATTCTTGTTTTGACCGATAGTGACAGAACAGGGAAGAGGAAAAAAACCGGGAAAACAATTTGTTCTGAAACGGCTTAAAATGTGTTTAACTAAAAAAAGCAAAAATCTTTTAAAAATCAAAGCAAATTCCTCACTAGTTTTCACTAGACTAAAATGCTAAATTTGCTTTTTATGCACCAAATGTATATGCACCAAAATAACAATAAGCAGTAATATGTACCACAGCCTACACTACTGTTCAAATGTTGGGGTCAGTAAGATTTTTTTGGCTGTAATGGCTACTGAAAATTCAGCTTTTCCATTACAGGAATTTATAATATATATAACAGTTATTTAAATTGCAATAAATTCACACTATTAATATTTTACTGTATAAATATATAAATATTTTATAATATTTTTATAAATAAATGCAGCCTTAAGAGATTTAAAAGCATAAGGGACTTATTTAAAAAAAAAATCAAATTTAAAAAAAAAAAATCTTACTGACCACAAACCTGTGGGAAGGTAGTCATGTCAAACAAATAGAAAGGTTGTGACTTGTAATTGCAACTTTATTTCTTGCTATTGTAACATTATACTTCGCAGTGTGACATTTTCTTACATAAAATTTGAAAATTAATAACTGCAAGGATTCACTTTCGGACCCTCGACTGCAGTAAGTGACAGATCATAAGCCAGATAAGCCTCCACTAACTGCACTCCCATTGGTAGTCGCTGCTCATTTGCATAAAGTTGAACTTTTCTTTGTCAAGTTATCAGACATGGCCATAATGCAGTTGTCAACAGTTGGGTAAAAAAATGTGACTATAGAAAATGTCGGGAAAAAAAGTGCATAGAAGCTGAATAGTTTCCCAACAAGTTTTGTTTTCAGAAACAGAAAGGAGCACAAGAGGAGATGGAGTAGCTCATTTGCTCCCGTCAGACTTCACACTGTGCCGCCACTGGTGAAATTAGCACTGCTCTCTGACCTTTACTTAAACAAACCAAGAAACTCGCTCCTCTCCTGAGATTTCAGTCGTGGCGGCGTGGCTGATGGGGGAAGCTGTGGGACTATTAATGACATTCCAGAACAATGATCAAATCTGTACGGCTACAACAACACTAACTGCGATTATGAGAAATCAACAATGAAAAATTAAAAAAGAGAAAAATTCTGAAAAAGCTGTGGAGATGTGTTCAGAAATGGATAGTGATGCAGTTTTGAAATTGGTTGAGGAAAGGTTGTAGGTTTGAATCCCAGTGGGACTGATTCATTTAATCAAGACATTTTGGGACTTTAATTCACTAGTAACTTTGTATAAAAGATTAAACTGCATTAAAAAAAAAAAAAAAAAAATACAGTTAATACTGTACACAGACTTGTGACTTCTGCTGCAGACCATAAGAGATCTTGCAGTATATTGTAACCATTCAATATGATCACTTCCCTAATTAGTTATTATTACTATTTAGTGGTATTATCAAAAGTGACTTACACAGCAATTTAGAATTAGATCGAGATCTTGCTCGATAGCTCACAATTACAGTGCTAATGCCACTGCACGCCAAGTGACTCCCCAGCCAACACCAAAAAGTTACTTGATATAGAAAATACCTGTCTGGATGATATGTGGATCTTATGCGGCCCATATGAAGCTTTTACAGGAGCACTCCACTTAGACTCATACAGACTACAGACTGATGTGACAACAGATAATGAAATACCTTTTTGCTTGTCCATCGCTGGAAATGATCAAAGCGTCCAAGTGAAATGTTCTCGGTCGCTTCCAGAGTTCATCGCCGAGTCTGTTCCTGGGTGTATAAACGAAGTCAAAGCGAATTTAAGTGCAATTTCGAAGTGAACCAAGGAAGAGTTGCAGGTCAAGCCACAGTCAAAGGAAGATAACAGTCCAAAACAAGCGGCTACATTGTGAACATCCACTCCACATCTCTATCACTGGACTCTCCGCCTCCAGCGGTGCATCTGAAATCCGCCAATGTACAGCAGCTCAACAGCGCCACCCGACACTCTCAATGCGGACTATAGTGGCAATTACAAAATAACCTGTTAATTCTCCTGGGACCCACGAATAGACTTTTGTCCACTGTAGTGGACATTATATTTTAGTGAATTTCTTTGACATCATACATGTCACAGTTTTAATGTGCTTTAAAGAGCACATTCAGGGCTTTTCAGAGATACCAAATGTTTGGAGGTTTCACCAGGACATCAACTTCTTCTTGGTCTTTAAAAATGACTGACATTAATGTTTAGCACTCTTATGGAAATATGATAATATTTAAAATTTTCAAATTGTTTGTTATAAATCAACATCTCAGGAAAATGGTATGGGGTTTATAATCAAAATATATACCGTTGAAATTCTGCAGCAGAGCGACGACATTTCAGATCATTACCTAATATCTTGTATACTTAATTTAGCTAAGGCTGCAAAGCCGTCCCCTCGCTTCAGATATGGCAGGACTATCACTGCCGCCACTAAAGATTGCTTTGTAAATAATCTTCCTCATCAGTTTCATCTCCTCGGCATCCCAGATAGCTTAGAACAACTGTTTTGTTGCAACAGAAACTATTGACTTTCTTTTTTTCCAGCACTGTAGACACAGTTGCTCCCCTGAGCTTAAAGAAGATTAAAGAAAATAGTCCAACGAGCACACTCGGGCCCTCAAAACAGCAGCCAGAAAAATTAAGTGCAGCTGGAAGAAAACAAAACTAGAGGTTTTTCACAATTTGTGGAAAGAGAGCATGATCGCATACAGAAAGGCCGTAAAAACTGCTAGATCTGCTTGTTTCTCGACTCTTTTAGAAGAAAACAAACACAACCCTAGGTATTTATTCGATACAGTGGGTAAATTAACCAAAAATAAAGCTTTTGATGTTTGTAAACAGCACAGCAGTAATGACTCTTCTTAATATCATTAATTCATCTTTGTCATTAGGATATGTACCAAAAACTTTTAAGTTGGCTATTATCAAACCACTTATTAAAAAACCGCAACTTGATACTACAGAATTAGTCAATTACAGGCCAATCTCAAATCTACCCTTTCTGTCAAAAATACTAGAAAAGGCAGTGTCTTTACAATTATGCTCCTTTTTAGAAAGAAATGGTATCTGTGAGGATTTCCAGTCAGAATTTTGACCATATCATAGTACTGAGACTGCTCTCATCAGAGTTACAAATGATTTATTCTTATCATCCGATCGTGGCTGTATCTCTCTATTAGTGTTACTCGATCTTAGCGCTGCATTCGATACTATCGACCACAACATTCTTTTGAATATTGACTTGTTGGCATTAGTGGAATTGCATTGGCATGGTTTAAATCATACTTATCTGACCGTTATCAGTTTGTAGCAGTAAATGAAGAGATGTCACAGCGATCACAAGTTCAGTTTGGAGTACTGCAAGGCTCAGTGCTAGGACCGTTGCTTTTCACCCTGTACATGCTACCACTGGGAGATATCATTAGGTAGCATGGCGTTAGTTCCCTTTCAAGGGAACTCGCACTGCGTCACCGCAATGGGAACGCCTCTGCGTGATTGCGTTGTGAAGCACGTGTGTAATCAGTCCAATGGAGAGACAGAACGTCATAGGCGGGTGACGTCATAGGCGGGTGACGAATCTATAAAGCACACTGGCAGACACACAATGTTAGCTTCTGTTGTCTTCAGCAAGCGCTCTGTGTATCATTGTCCTTGTCAATTCTGTGTTTGTGTCTGAGATCAGACTTTTGTTATTTTCATTCCACAAAAAAGCATACACTACTGACTCTTGAGAGATTATAATGGTGAGCGAACAGCATTACAAGAAGTGTGTTCCTCCCTACCCTCGCTACATCATGAGTGGGGATACACACTCAATGTGTGTTGTTTGTCTGGGAGAGCTGCACTCTCCACCGGGCACTCTGCTTGCGTTCCTCGCGGTACGGGTCCTGCTGCGGCTGAGGCTCAGCGGCAGCTCATGTCGTGGGGTTCGCAGATGGATTTGTCAGAGGGGTCGGAGATGGGCCCAGCCCTTTCTCTGCCTTCACCTGCCAGATCCAGTGCCGCTTCTCTGGGTTCGGGAGCCCACGCAGCGGTTTCTCCCGCCCAGGAAGTGGCCGCGTCACTGCAGTTATCTAGTTCTGAGGAGGCGGATATCTGTAGTGTCGACACAGGGTCTGAAGACTCACCACTTCAGACCCCTGCTAGTGACAAGCTCGTGGAGGTTTTGAACAGAGCTGTGGCCAAGCTGAACATTGAGTGACCGCGTGAATGTCAGAACGAGCGCTCCTCAGTTAAAAGCAGGCTTGATGAGCAATTCCTGTCAGCTTGCTCTGTTCAACCTCCAGGCAGGACTCTGCCGTTTTTCACGGATCTCCACACTGAGGTGTCGAGATTGTGGAATTGGCCCATGTCTTCCCGTGTTTTCAGTCCCCATACATCTGTGTATAGTAACATTGAGGGACTAAAAAGACATGGCTATGGCTCGATGCCACCGGTAGAATAGACGCTTGCGAGCCATCTCTCGCCCGGTTCGGCGTCGACTATCAGAGCCCCATCCTTGCCCACAAAGCTTCCTTGTGGGCATCCTTGCCCCATCCTAGCCCACTAAAAGTCACATCAGCGCTAGTGGGCAAGGCGTACTCGGCAGCGGGTCAGGCTGACCTGCTGAGAGACCTGGGGGAGAGCCAAGAGATCGGAGCTGACGTCATCAATAAGCTCCGATCCTCAGCAGATTTAGCTCTCAGGGCCACCAAGGAGACAGCAAAATCTATAGGCTGCTCTATGGCAGCCCTGGTGGCCACGGAAAGGTATTTGTGGCTCAATCTCACTGAGATCAAGGGGAGGGACAAATCCTTTTTGTTTGATGCGCCGCTTTCCCCTTTGGGCCTGTTCGGTGACGCAGTCAATACCGTCACATAGAAGCAAAGAAACAGTCAGTGGCACTCAAGCAGTTCCTCCCCCGTAAGACCCAGGAGGAAGGCTGCGTCTAAGAAGCCCTGATGCCAGCTGGCCCAGGACTGTGAGGATGGTCATGTTGTGTGATTCTCAATTATATATCTACGACTGGCCGAGGTAGTGGAGCTCCTCTGGGAGAAATTTGGCAGGGCTCAGGTGGACCTGTTCGCTACTCAAGAAAACACGCACTGTCGTCTTTGGTTCTCTCTAGTACATCCAGCTCCTCTCGGATTGGACGCCATGGTACAAGAGTGGCCGAGGCTGCCCCTGTATGCTTTTCCCCTGATTGCTCTGCTTCCGGGAGTTCTAGAGAGTGTGCGCCGGGACGGGGCCTGTCTACTGTTAGTAGCCCAGTTCTGGCCGGCCCGGGCTTGGTTCTCGGACATTGTTTCTCTCCTCGATGGCTCTCCTCTGGAGATTCCGCTCAGGAGAGACCTTCTCTCTCAAGCGGGCGGGGCCATCCTCGCCCAGAGTTGTGGAAACTGTGGGCTTGGCCTCTGAGGGGGCCCAGCTCATAAATACTGGCTGTTGAGACCATTCTACACTCTAGAGCTCCCTCCACGAGGAAACTGTATGCTCTGAAATGGAGACTCTTCACCTCCTGGTGCAGAGATCGCCTGTGGGATCCAGTCAGCTGCCCTGCGAGCACGGTGCTGGAGTTCCTGCAGGAGAAGTTCTCTTTCGGGTTAGCCCTCTCCACATTAAAAGTGTATGTGGTGGCCTTAGAAGCTTACCACTCTCCTTTGGGTGGTGTCTTTTTGGGGTGACACCCTCTAGTTACTTATTTCCTCCGTGGCACTTTGAGGCTGAGGCCTGTAGTACGCACCAGGGTGCCGGCTTGGGACCTGTCTATTGTCCTTCAAGGCCTTTCTGAGGCTCCCTTTGAATTTCTCACTCTTAAAGCTATCTTTTTGCTTGCTATTTCTTCTCTTAAGAGAATAGGAGACTTACTTGTCTAAGCAGAGAATGAGCAAGTGGGTGGTCGAGGCCATCTCACTTGCTTATGAGGCGGCCGGACAGCCTTCTCCCTTGGCTGTTCGGGCCCACTCTACCAGGAGTATGGCTGCCTCTCAGGCTGTCTTGGCAGGGGCCTCCCTGCAAGATATTTGTGATGCGGCAGGATGGTCCTCTCCGCACACTTTTGTCAAGTTCTACGAGCTAGACGTCAATGCTACTCCAGGTGCTCGCCTCTAAAGACAATGTACAGGCGAGCATCCGGCTCTTATGGGGGCGTGGGTATTCTTGTTCCCATTGCGGTGACGCAGCGTGGGTTCCCTTGAAAGGGAACGTCTCGGTTACGACTGTAACCTTAGTTCCCTGAATAGGGAACGAGACGCTGTGACACCCTGCCAAACCATGCCCGCGAGCTCCTTACTTCATCCTTATTGCTTTATAATTTCCGGTCTTTGACATCACACGCCTACCACATTCCGTCTCTCCATTGGACTGATTACACACATGCTTCACGACACAATCACGCAGAGGCGTTCCTATTGTGGTGACGCAGTGTCTCGTTCCCTATTCAGGGAACTAAGGTTACAGTCGTAACTGAGACGTTTTCATTGTTATGCTGATGATACTCAGCTCTATTAACGGAATGCATAGCTGATATAAAAAATTGGATGACAGTAATTTCCTGCAACTTAATTCAGAAAAAAATGAATTTTTAATTATTGGACAAAAAAGCTCCACAAGTAGTAACACTTGATGGCTGCTCTGTCAAGTCCTCATCATCAGTTAGGAACCTGGGTGTGGTCTTTGATACCAATCTTTCATTTGAAAGCCACGTTTCTAGCATCTGTAAAACTGCATTTTACCATCTTAAAAATATATCTAAATTACAGCGCATGCTTTCAATGCAAAATGCTGAACAGTTAATTCATGCATTCATGACCTCAAGGCTAGATTATTGTAATGCTTTACAATATGGTGGTTGCCCTGTTCGCTTAATAAACAAACTCCAGCTGGTCCAAAACGCAGCAACTCGAGCTCTTACTAGAACCAGGAAGTATGACCATATTAGCCCGGTTCTGTCAACACTGCACTGGCTCCCTATTAAACATTGTATAAATTTTAAAATCTTGCTTATTACTTACAGAGCACTAAATGGTTTAGCTCCCCAGTACTTGAGCGAGCTCTTAACGCATTATACTCCATCACATCTATTGCTGTCTCAAAACTCTGGCCAGTTGATAATCCCTAGAATATCAAAATCAACTGCAGGCAGTTGATCCTTTTCCTATTTAGCACCTAAACTCTGAAACAGTCTTCCTAGCATTGTTCGGGAAGACACACTCTGTCAATTTAAATCTAGACTAAAAACGCATCTCTTTACTATGGCATACACATAGAACATTATCAATCTCTATTATTCAAATCAGTTAAATAATTGTTAGGCTGTATTAACTAGGTCAGCCGGAACCAGGAACACTTCCTATAACACCTGATGTACTCATTACATCATAAGAAGAATGGCATCTACGCTAATGTTAGTCTCTCTGTTTATCCTGAGGTTTACTGCAGTCAGCCGGATGGGGGCCGTTTCCAGATCAGTGGACCTGCGCCTGGACATGAAAAACGTATCCCTGAAATGTCTGCAGAGAGCGTGTCAATTAAACTCCCCCCTGTAAATGCCATATCGACACGACATCCTCATTAAACCCGTCTCTGGCATGACGACTCCAATCTTTCGAACAATCTTACGAATATCTATTTACCTAATATGATTTAAGACCCGCAATGTTGCCAGAATTATAATCGTACACTGTTTGTTCGGCAAAGAGAACTGTCACCCCGACTGAGCCTGGTTTCTCCCAAGGTTTTTTTCTCCATTCTGACCCTGAAGGAGTTTTGGTTCCTTGCCACCGTTGCCTTTGGCTTCTGGCTTGCTCAGTTGGGGACACCTAAATTTCAACTATATTACCAATCTGCCCGCATTGACACTATATGATAATTGAAATTAGCTGGATCACTGTTTTCTCCAGAGCGGCTGTACAGCCGAATCAAATTCTGTTGCATTATTTTCCTGTTAACACTGTAAAGCTGCTTTGAAACAATTGGACTTGTAAAAAGCGCTATATAAATAAAAGTGATTTGATTTGATTTGAATATGACTTTCTGCTACAGAACAGGGCATTGATTTCATACATGTCCACTGTAGAAGACGCCAGGACTTAAAGCATGTTTATCAGGCATTTTGGGGACATAACACGTGAATAGGAAAGAAATTACATATCAATATTCATATGAAATATTAGATATTATTATGAAAATGTTGCCAATTATTACTCCCATTATTACACTACTTTTCTCATTACATGTTGCACCAAGAACACATTAATATGCAAATTAGATGCAGTGTATGGATAGATTGCATTGAATGGGAAAATCCAAGTATGCCCATTTTACCCACATATTGCATAAAGTAAAATGGTATATCAATGCATTTCGTTATATATTTCATAACATAGTTCAGAATCATCTTTAAACAAAGTTTGTTTAAAAAATATCCTGGAACCTAAACATTTATTGGTGAATTAAAAACAAATCCCATTGTTTTTACCTATACATGTAATTTCATGTAATTTTATTTTTAAACAACTGAGTCCTGGTGTCAACTACAGAGGACATATCATAACATATGAATGAAATTTTTCGAAAATTTTTTTTTTTTTTTCTCCATTTGTTTCTTATGCTCTAAACAATGTAATGACATTCAAAAACTTTTTTTCTACCACTGAATAGTAAATTATTTATAAATTTTATTTATAAATAATATATTAATAATAATATTATTAATAAATATATTAATAATATTAATTAAATAATAATATATATTTTATTTATACATTTTATTTCATAATTTCCATTTATGAAGAAAAAATTATAATTTCTGTTTATGAATGAAAACATGATATTTACATTACTTTAAAGGGTAGTTCATCCAAAAATGAAAATTCTGTCATTTAGTCACGCTCAAGTTGTTCCAAACATGTATGAATTTCTGTCTTCTGCTGAACACAAAAGAAAGATATTTGGAAGAATGTTTGTAACCAAGCAGATTTCGGCAGCCATTGACTACAATAGTGGGGAAAAATACTATGGTAGTCAATAGATGCCAGAATCTGCTTGATTACAAACGTTCTTCCAAATATCTTCCTTTGTGTTCAGAAGAAATGTATAAAGGTTTGGAACAACTTGAGAGTGAGTAAATGATGACTGAATTTTCATTTTTGGGTGAACTATCCCTTTAATACAGAACACCCTGGTTACAGTGATGGGAAAAATATGATAGGAGGAAGAAAAATTATATATCAGTGCTTTTGTGAGAAACCTGTTTTATCTCCCAAAGCGTTACGTTTCTTCACTTCAGCATCCAAACAAATCCACAGCTATGTTGAGACAAAAGTTGCCTACCTTTATATATCCTATTATCTAGGATGAGAAAAACTTAATCACATTTTCAGCCAAAAAACAGACACAGAATACTGTTAAAATCATAAACTTTATTGAACTGAATATTAATTCAAATGATCTGTTAAAATCATTAGTAAGCCACTTACAAATCCAAATAAAAAAACAACAATACCACTGATAAAATCACAACAATGTACACTCACTTTACTAAATCCATTTTATTTATTTTCATTCATCACACTTTCACATAAAAAAGGAAAAGAAGAAAAGCACTATTCATGAAGTAGAGAGAGTTATGATCATATTTGGAACATTTTTCACATTAAAAATGTCAGATGCATGTAGCCTACATGTGGTTAAAAAGAGCATATTTTCTCACTGTGAAAACATTCAACCTTTTAAGTGTATATAAGTGAATCAAGTGCTTTTTAGTACGAGTGCCTTACTGCAATATTCCTAGCAAAACGTATTTCATCAAGATGGCCTGATTTCTGAAGCCACAAATATTTTCACACCAGAAAAACACAACTTTAAGCTGTCATTGAAAAAAAATAAAAAAAAATTAAAAAATTAATGATTGATAAGTAGCATAATTTCATGATTATTGAGTATTGTGAAGTGTAAATCAGGTGTCAGATTGAGTTCACATAAACAAATTATTTCCTGTTGAAGGAACAGCCAATTGCTGCCCGCAAGCTATTAAAACAATAAATAATACTATTGGTTTGTTAGGCAAAAAGCTAAGAATAGCTCTCTAGCCAGTAGAGTCACATATTTCCTTTGGAGCAGTGCTTTTAAAAAACTGGATGTGGAATGTCTATTTTTGTACTTATACATTCACAAGTTGTGTTTTGTTTTAGTGATTGTTTTGTTCTTATTACATTTCCGCTTTGTAGGTACAAACTCTAGGTACAAAGCATGAACTCTATCTAAGCACTTCATTTGGTCATTGGAGCAATCAAAGCATAATAAATTAATTTGTTCAGAGATCAACACACATAAGATGTCATTAGAAGTAAGCAAGAAGAATATATGAACCACATGGCCATTCAGAACAGATCTGAGATATGTTCATTCTTTTCATATAATTAATATAGTTAATTAATTAATATAATTATGTATACTTTGTTGCATAATTGCAGTTCAGTAAATTCATCTTCCTGTAATTCCAATTCAGCATCCGTGAGTCGCAACCAATTCAATTCAAATCCACACTCGTGAACGGAAAGGGAGCCAGTTAAATTCTGTAAATCTACAGAAAGCAAAAACCAGGGTTGCAAAATCAAACCATCAGGTCTCAACGTATGAAATCCTTTTATTTTCTAACCTATCCTTATCCTATAAAACAGGAACACTGTAAAAAAAGAACATTCCACCCGTCAAGAACAAAAGAGGATAGAACCAAAACAGTAAAGGTGCTTTACAAGGCAATAGCAGCAAAATGGGAAAGAGGGAGCGAAAAAGACGGAAGAATAAAGGAAGCGAGTGAAACTGTTCAGTCAATACATCTTTGTCTTATTGATCACACTCACGATTCACAATCCATCATCATTGAAGTGAAGCAGGATACATTTGCCATGCAGGATTCATACATCTCATATCCAATATTTAGTAAACTCTCACTAATGTACAGTAGCTCTCTTTGGAACAGCAAACTCTTACTCTGCTGTTGCCATGGGAATTGTTGCTATACATGTATATCGTACCGCTGGTATTTGCATCGGTATTAAGGTATTATATTGTTTGTTTTATATTGGTGTTAAGGTGTAAAGAACAAAGCTGTGCATCTTAAGTCTCTAGTATAAATTGTACTAATTTCCAAACTATCAGCAAAAGCTGCTTTGCTTAATATGGGTCAGTGACAAATAAGACTATAAAGAATAAGAAAAATCTAGTGCCAAGTTTGTATTTTTTGTAAATTGTTTTCATTTTCAAATAAAATCAAGCATTCTGCATTAGTTCAGGCAGGCCACGTAGTCAAGCTCCGCTATCTGATTCCTATGCACTCAACTGGCAACTTTCGAACAGGGTGCGTTAGGCCCCGATCAGACAGAACACGTTTTTCAGGTTTGAAAACACAAGGCGCACTGCACTGCCTTTTTTTAGTTAACGTTTTTTTAATTTAGAAAGTAGCAGCGCTGCGGGTTTTTTTATGTTGCTAGGCAACCCCTGAATCAGCTGACCTGTCAGTTTAATCAAGATAACCGTCACTACAACGGAAGGCCCGCCTCTCCATTCATTCGATTGTACAATGGGAAAAAAACACGATGACGCGATGAGTTGATTGAACTTCATACGCTCAGAACGCTCCTAGAAAAACGCGAGGCGCAGCAGGCGGCTAAAACGCAAGGCACCCGGGGTGCATGAACAGTACGCAAAACGCTCACTGCCACTAGAAAGCAATTTAAAAAAGGCGTCTCTCACTGCAAAAACGCGTGCTATCTGATGCGATCTGCACAGCTTAAGTTCAGTCTGTCTGTTTGGCTGCTTCCACTGCATGCTGCTTTGCAACCCACCTCCACCCCAGCTCCTCCTTAAACTTGTGTTTAATTAAATTAAGGCCATTCTGTTGTCACTGATGCATGCTCTGTTCTCAGTGGGGGATTTACGCTGCTCTCCCAGTTTAAAAATGGGAGGTTGTCCCCAGAAGCTGCTGCTGTTTCCTGTCTTGGCTTTTCATGGAGCTCATGAAAAGGATAGGGAATTTAGAACAGAGCCATATCGCCAAATGAAACTTAATATGCCAATAAAAACGTTGACTAAAAGTTTGTCTATGGTGTTTTTGACTTAAGTGGTCCTGACTGAAGCGTAATTTAGTGACTAAAATGTCATATTTGTAAAAGCTCTCTATATCTGTAACAAATATCATGAATTAATTATAGAAATATCATGATTTATTAATTCATAAATATAATGAAGATTTTGGGGAGTGGCACCGTGTCATACAAAGGTCAAATTATTTGATACTGTAAGAAGCTTATCAACCTCTATAATATAATTACCTGTTTTATGTTTTTTTTTAGCATTTAAAGTTTAAAATGTAAAGGTTTTCAAATATTAATAAGCAGTTTTGTTAAATATTGGATTTTTTTAAATAAATGCTAATAAAAGACTATGCAAAACTACCTAATAACGTTTTCTTGTTAAGTATTTCATTCTTTTAATCTGGGCTTTTCTTCTTTACATTATATCAGTACGCATCACCCTGACATTTTTACTATATGCTCCCCAAAAACATGCTCATAATAGAAGAGGTGTATTGAAGTTATTGAATGTATGAATTGCATTGCTGGGGAATGAACGTTATGTCACTGACCCATATTTTGAAGGTTTGGTGATTCATGCTGAGCACATAAAGGCTGAAAAGTGTGGCAGTGACATCATAGTGAATGAAACTCACAGGTTTTTGCTGGTCCATCTGGACTTCTGAATCATTCTGTAGGGATTTGGTCTGCTCAAACAACACATATCTGCTTCATGTGCACTGCTAGCTTTCATGTCTGTCATATCATTTTAGCTTTACAAAGCACACAGAGAAGAGGACAGTGAAGTCCTGACATAGTAGCTGCAACTAGAAAAAGAGACATCACTGACTCAGACATGATTGTTAGCTGCAATCAGATATGGGGCTTATCAAACGATATGGATAACTGATTTTTTTTTTTTTTTTTTTGCTGGCTCCAAAATCACATTCCTTATATCAGTTCCTCATCTTTCCTTAACTTATATCGCTTGCACTATTTTCAGAAGTGGAAGTGCAGACGTGTGACAGTGTTTAAGGACGCATTTCTCTACTATTAGAAGAGAGAGACTTTCTTTTTCAGGTCGTTCCTCTTCCAAAGGGAGAGCCGGTCAAATTCCTCTATGGTCATTCCAAAGACATTCTGGAATTCCTCAGGTGACAGGTGCCTCTAGAGAAAGAGGTTCAATGGTCAACCTTTGTTCCCAACAGAACAGTGCAACAGAGTTAAATAATGAGAAAAAAAAACATTGTTTACCTCCAATCTTGTCCTGTCTACACCAGGTGGGAGTTTGTTTCTGCCTCTGTGGGTCACAATGAGCATCTCATATGGGTAAATCTGCCAAACGAAAACATAGATGATGCAAACACATAATTAATGAACTTTGACCATGAGCAAGCAGTCACTTAGCATCAATATTTACAAGAGCTCTGATGAACAGAATACACTCTTGATTAGCTGGCAGATTACATAGTTGCATCACCTTTTGTTCCAGCATACTAGGGAGTGAATTCCCTCTGTCTATCCTTCTGCTTTGGGCATCTCCATTCTATAAAAGAGAGAAGACCACTGTAAGACCACATATCATAACCACAACTGGGATTTGTGCAAAAATCTAATTGTAAAATGTTAGAAAACTGCTGAGATTGAAGATCACAAAGCTTGACTCACTAAAGTCTTTGATTATTATATTAAATATTGTCTATTTACGATGAACAGCTTTTGTAGTATTCCTCATTTTAAGCTGGTTTAAATACAAGTGTCTGCTAAATTAACTAACTTATCAAGTAATTTGATCTGTTTTAGCTGTTAAGAATATAAATGTATTTGGTTACACTTTGGGCCCTATCATACACCCAGCGCAATGTGGCGCGACGTAAGTGTTTTTTGCTAGCTTCAGCTTGACGCAGTTATAATTCTCACGTCGAGCACCACGTTGTTTAAATAGCAAATGCACTTGCGCCCATCTGTTCGCCCATGGGCGTGCTGGTCTGAAAACGAGGTGTGTTCAGGTGCATTGTTGGCACATTGCTATTTTGAGGCAACTGAAAACGACTGCGCCATTGACCAACAAAAACCTGGTCTAAAGTCAGTATGTTTTGTGTTATTTAAAGGGCGCGTTAGTAATATGCGCCTATAGGCGGGTCCACAGCACGTACACTCTGCTTATTACACACACAAACATGCCAAATATTAAAAATAAAAGGATTACCATGTAAAAGATTATTATTGTGTACATAAATATAAAAATGCCTACATGTCGTAATGGATAGTCATCGCATGCATCAGAATTACCTATCTGCAGTAATGACAAATTAAATTGACTGCTTATTTATCAATCGTGGCAATACACACATGCATTTAAACTGACTCGTCAGGTCGAGGGTGTCTATATTCCGCCATGTAAATAGCGAATCCGCCATGGTGCGAGCACAACTGGCTTTTAAAGGGAATGGGAGATGAGACTCTAATTGGTTTATTGCATGTTACGCCCAAAACACACCCATGACTCATTAAGAGAGGGAACAACCCTTTTAGACCACGCGCCTGGTGCGCTGAATATTTTTCCTGTCATTAAACTAGCAAAAGTGGATTCGGACACGCTCTAAGTGCACTTGCGCCATGCGCTTCAGATCGTGTGCTCAGATCATTAAAATAAGACCCATTATTTTAATGCAAATTATTACATACCTGGAAATCTGTAAAAGAGAAAGAGACAAATGATAATACAATTAGCAGGAGGTATAAAAACATGAAAAGATCTCTCCTATTCAAATCAGTTTTTTCTTTTTTAAATGAAGAGAATAGATTACAACAAAGCAGAATAGAATAGAATAATGACTCTATGCACTGTGTAAATAAACATGATAAAAATATTCTACTATTTAAAAAGAATAAAATTATGACTCTTAATATATTGTATAATAAAATATATAGAAACCAGGAAAAAATGTGCTGCTATTTATAGAATAGAATAGAAATATAACTCTTAATTCTGGCACTCTAAATTCCTCTAATAGAATAGAATAGAATTATGCATCTTGATACTGGCACTCTGACTGAAGTGTAAATAAACATAACAAAAATTACAAAAAGATGGAATAGAAATATCATACTCCTCACACTTACTTTGACTCCCTTTATCATTGTTTGAAGAGGAGAATTCTGCAGATTGCAGCTGTAACACATAAACACAAGATTTATATCAGTGTAATTAAGGACGGCTCTAAAAAAAGATGACATATCAAATCAGATTTTTTTCTCTCACCCTTGTAAGCCCAGTCTTAGTGTAGGAAGGAAATGAGGGGGATTTGGAGGCTGTGTAAAAGAAAAGAAGAAACATGTTTAGTGTACTGGCACAAATAGCATACTCATCACATAAAAGTATTGGTGCTATGTGGATGCAGTACATTTCATCAACCAGAAGGGGCCACTACAAGGTCAACCTTTTAACTGGAATCACAACCATTTTCGGTGACAGCATTCAGTGTAATGAAATAGTGAAATGGTTTGAAGAGTTATCTAGACTTTGACCTTTCCCCTAGAGACCTATAAAAAATTATAATCTGATTCAGAGTATTAGTCTGTCATGCATAAACTCTAACTGCAGGTGGAAACACTCAGATGTCCACTACATACAACATATCATTCTGTTCTGTTATTCCTTATGTGTACACTTTTTGGGGGTATTGTTATACTGTTCAAACTGTATATTATATCCCCTAACCTTACCCCTAAACCTACCCATCACAGAAAACTTTTTGCATTTTTAAATTGTCAAAAAACATCACTTATGATTTATAAGCATATATATCATGGGAACCAAAAAATGTCCCCTCAAGGACAAGGATATCAGATATTGCCTTGTGAGGACATTTTGGACATAACCAGGACACCACACACACACACACACACACACACACACACACATTCAAATGTACCCAGATGCATGGGTGTCCTGTCGGGCAGGGACCGTGTTTTCCTGCGGACAGGGGCCGATCTCTCGATCTCCTCCTTCAGTATCAATTTTCCAAGATTAGACTGAATCTGTGACAAAGAGAGAGAGTGAGAGATGAACTGGGGGTTGGGGGGGTGAGGTGGAAACTGAAACAGTATACTCAAGCTGAGAGACTGAATTGATCAGCATGGCTCCCTTTTTCGACAGGAAATGCAAGAATCCCTAAAGATTTGTCCTTCATTTGAAACCAACTATGGCCTCCACATGAAGGTCGAGTGAGACGAAAGATCTTACAAATAAGAACCAACCCAATAAACCTTGATCCTTAGTTTCTAAACAAAATAAGGTTTAAGAAGAACAATTAATACAGGAAAGAAAGTTAAAATTTAAATGAGCATATAAGGGAGTGTGTAGGTGATGTGGCTGGTCACTATATATTTTAAAGATTCCCTCCATTTTAATTACCTTTTTGATTAGTTAAGTAGTGTGAAATTATTTTCAAATATACAAATAGGACATAAACACTGCATGTATGATACTGACTTTCAAACTTTTATTATTTGCCGTCTATATTATTGCAAATTAAATTAAATGTTTTCTACTTCAATATAATTTCAAATGTAATTTATTCCTGTGCTGGCAAAGCTGAATTTTCAGCAGTCTTCAGTGTTGCATGATCCTTCAGAAATCATTCTAATATGCTGATTTCCTATTATTATCAATGTTGAAAACAGTTGTGCTGCTTTATGTTTTGTGGAAACTGTGATCAATTTGTTCAGGATTCTTTATAAACAGCATTTATTTGAAATAGATTTTATAAAACTTTATAAATGTATTTATTGTCACCCTTTTTGTTTTGTTGATTTAAATCAAATTGTTTTAATTGATTTAATGCACCCTTGTGGAAGAAAAGTATACATTTATATTAAAACATTTGGAAAAGACTTGAAAAAAGCCATTTAAAATAGTTTAACTGTAAAACTGCAAGACTCTATTAGGCATTTCACACCATGGACATCCACTGTAATTCTTTGAATAAGAACATTTTACAGATAATTGTACACCTTGTTGAGCTCTTGTTTCTGCATTTTCCGAAGTCTCCACATGTCTTCAGAAAGATCATTTTCATCATACTTATCATCCTCTTCACCCTCCTCTCCCTCGGCTGTTTTGGATGCCACATTCTTTCTCCGCTCTGTCTCTGTTGAACAAAAACAAGGCTATGAGATGAAAAGTGTAAGAACGATTAGATGAACAACAGTGCCAATACTACTACAACATAAAATAGTGTCTCGATACCAAATGCTACTTACATTTGCATGTACTGTTAGTGTTAACTATCACTAAGCTTCAGAGGCTTTGTAGGCGCAGTCATGGCTAATGGTTAGAGTTGCTTTCACATTTGGTTCGATTGCATGGTCTGAACACGAGTTCGATTGCTCCCCCCTGGACTGTTCAGATTATAATATTTGGGTCAGAACCGGGGTGCGTTTGCAAGGCAACCAGAAAAGAGATTTATTGCTCTCTGCTTGTAGTCACGCTCGCCAGGAAAGTGAGTAAAACACACACAAACACACATTTTAATAAAATCATACGTCATTAATAGCGGTTCACTTCCGGGTTCACTATTGTGTTCATATCAGCAGTGAACCAAACCATACCCCAGACCACCCGAGTTCGGAAGACAGCATTCACATCATCCAAACAAACCGAACTCTGACGTCAGTTGAACCCGAGTGCTAGTGTGATAGCACCCTCAGACTGGTAACTCAAAGCTTGCGGCTTCGATTCTCAGTACTGGCAGCAAATGACTGAGGTGCCCTTGAGCAAGGCACCAAACCCCCAATAGTTCCCTGGGTGCCACAGCAAAAATGGCTGCCTACCGCTCCGGGTGTGTGTGTGTTTCCAATGTTTCCAGTGTCTCTTAATATGTGTGTGCTCTAACTTGGATGGGTTAAGCGCAGAGGACAAATTCCGAGTATGGGTTACCATACTTGGCCTTTACATGTCACATTTCAATATGCAGACAGAAGGCATGTAGAAGATTGTGTACAACATGTCTTTCAGTAAAATTTTAATCACATTGATAATTTAGAGGCCTTAGAAGTTTGCGTATCAAATATGATACAGTGCAAACTGAACTGCAGATGGTGTTTCTCCTACAATTCCTTAAGAAAAACACAAAAATTGTATTACCTATAACAGCTAGTGAGGGTGGACAGGGCCAGTAGTCTGTCTCTATCTTCGAGGGCTGGTTGGGGTCTGGAGGCTGGGCGGCAGGAAACTTTGATGACTCAATGATTAAATCCTCCATGTGTTTAGAGTGCGGAACAGCTGCTGAGACATCTACATCCATTCAAATACACATACATATACTCAATATGCTCAAGAAAATCATTTACATTGAATCTGATATAAGAGCAGTACTGATATGCCATACCTTGTTTATATATAGGTGGCTTCTTGAATATGTTGGTTCCGTTGTCTGCAAGGAAAATGAAGGTTGTTTAGTTTCAGTCTGTGACGTTGCCTGAAGTTTCATGGCTGTGTTTGAGATGGGCTGTAGTACCGAACCTGGCCTGTGAAAGTGCTGTTGCTGATGTGGGACTTTTGTGCTGACGGTGATGCTTTTACTCAGCTGTGTGGAGGCAGGAGACGAGCTGCCCGATGACCTGGGCTCTGACCAATCCTGCACATCCTTTGATAGACTGTTCTGGAATTACACATAGAATGACTGTGTGATTAAGAAGCATGCAGAAAGACTTTAAAGCAGATAATAAAATAGTTTGATCTTTGAACATGGTAAAATATCTGTGATGCAAGGCCACTGGTGGTTTAATGCTTCAATACTGGGTTTCAAAAAGAAAAAATCTCATGTTATCAACTGTTTTATTTCAAAAACTTAGATTTCATATTTTGTTTGATTTATATGTATGGTATATGTATTTAGGAACACTTTGACTACTAAAATGTACTAAAATCTAATTTATTCCTGTGATTGCAAAGCTTAATTTTCAGCAGTCTTCAGTGTCACATGATCCTTCAAAATCATTCTAACATTCTGTTTAAGAAACAGTTCTTATTATTATCAATGATGATTTTTTTTTTTTTTTTTAGTATTTTTTGAAACTGATACTTTTTCAGGATTCTTTGATAAATAGAAAGTTTTTTTTTTTTTTTTTAAGAAATCTTTAACATTACAAATGTCTTTACTGACAGTTTTGATCAAAAATCATGCTGACCCCAAACGTTTGAACGGTAGTATAATAGTGTTGTGACAAAATAATTGTTACATTTTTAAAAGTCTCTCTTAATGTGAGTTCTTGTAAAGTATACAGTATATAATAATTAGTCAGGAATTAGGAAAATGCTGTTTTAAATGGCTTCAGCTAGAATTCAGACCACAGAACACCACTGCTACCACTTGACATGGTGGTTCCTAAGATTCAATAGAAGTTACATTTTTAAATATTGTATTTTTTATTACCATTTTTTGACAGAATTTGAATAGGTGTTCCTAAATACATATACAGCCGTTTAAAAGGTTTTGATCTGTAAGATTTTTACTATTTATTATAATGTTTTATCAAAAGCTTTCTATTTCAGATAAATACTGTTCTTTTGAGCTTTTTATTCATTAAAGAATCCTGAAAAAAATTACACAACTGTTTTCAACAGTGATAATAATCATAAATGTTTCTTGAGGAGCAAATTATCATATTAGAGTGATTTCTGAAGGATGATGTGACACTGAAGACTGGAGTAGTGATGCTGAAGAATCAGCTATTCTGTCACAGAAATAAATTACATTTTAAAATATATTCAAACAGAAAACAGTTATTTTACATTTTAATAATATTTCACAATATTACTGTTTTTTGTATTTTAAATAAAATAAATGCCTCGGTGAGGATAGTTCATTTATATAGCGCTTTTTACAACATAGATTGCTCCAAAGCAGCTTTACAGTGATAACAGGAAATTACTTTTGTTTTTGATGAAAAGTTTTTGATTAATTTCTGTTGTAAAAACTGATTAGTTATTTAATAATTTAATAATTATTAAAGCACAGTTTCAAAAAATACTAAGCAGCAAAAACTTTTTCCATCATTGATAATAATAAGAACTGTTTCTTGAGCAGAATGATTTCTGAAGCATCATGTGACACTGAAGACTGGAGTAATGATACAGAAAATTCAGCTTTGGATAGGAATAAATTATACTTTAAATATATTAAAAAACATAAATAGAAAAATAGAAAACTGTTATTTTAAATAAATAGAAAACAGATTTTTGTTTTTAATTACTGTTATTACTGTATTTCTGATCAAATAAATGCAGCCTTGGTGAGCATATGAGACTTCTTACAAAACATTTAAAAATATCACAACTACAAACTGCCCTCTTTTCATTACACAACAATTACTTCCGGTCCTCTGATCTGATTGGACAAGCCTCATTGCAAGCGTGCTGATAAAATATACACAGCATATAAACCTGTCATTCTGTTTACAGATATTAGGCTGCATATGACTTATTTGTCATTTTAACCTCACAGACAGACATGTACTATGCAACTTACCTCTGGAGATGGAGGAGGGGAGATAGAGCGAGGAGATAATGACCTCTAGAAAGAGAAAAAGACAGTGAGGTCAGTTGTTGGCAGTAACTGAGATATCCAGGCATTTCCACAGACAGGTTTACAGAGTTAATGAAGCGTAAAGCTTCCATTACAGCGAAACAAAAAAGGAAATTACAGTGGGAGAGCCGAACTAACATGACGTGTGTGTTTGTGTCTGTGTGCTGATCTCTGTCCAGGCGCTCTGATGGCGAGATATCACATACACCAGGAAACTAATCAGTGAACACATCACACACGTTGACAGACAGCCATGTAAGGGGCCCAAAGTGTGCCAAGAAAATATCCCCCACACCATTACACCAACATCACCAGTCTGAACCATTCATACAAGGCAGGATATATCCATGCTTTCATGTTGTTTACGCCAAATTCTGACCCTATCATCTGAATGTCGCAGCAGAAATCAAGACCAGGCAATATTTTTCCATCTTCCATTGTCCAATTTTGGTGAGCCTGTGCAAACTGTAGCCTCAGTTTGCTGTTCTTAGCTGACAGGAGTAGCACCGGTGTGTCTTCTGCTGCTGTAGCCCATCTGCTTCAAGGTTCGATGTGTTGAGTGTTCAGAGATGCTCTTGAAGTTGAAGTTGAAGTTGAAGTTTATTCGTCATTACACATGTACAAGTACAGTATAACGAAATGAAGTTTGGAGCAAGCCTCCGGGCCGCAGCCGATTATTCAGGCGCCGCCCTACGCTCTCCAGAAATACAAGAATGCAATTTAGCAAGCATTACATAGCAAACACAACAAAACATAAACATAAACATAAACATGACACAGTACACGTGGTCACGTGATGGGATTTTTTGTATGGAGTGGGAGAGGAGATAGATAAACAGGCAGACGGTTGGAGGGGGTGGGATCGGGTAGGTTGTGTATGGTGCGAGTGAGTCTGAGATTGTGTTGTGTGAGAATGTTAGCCATAACTTCAGATGTTTTCGAGTTCAGTTCTATGGTTTGTCCTTGAAGGGAGATAAGG
The DNA here is from genome assembly GCA_018749465.1 of Paracanthobrama guichenoti. Lineage (NCBI taxonomy): Eukaryota > Metazoa > Chordata > Actinopteri > Cypriniformes > Gobionidae > Paracanthobrama > Paracanthobrama guichenoti. Next base: position 30,411,387 of record CM031950.1, on the reverse strand, counting down.
CAGTGCACAGGGAAGATAGCAGACAGCTGCCCGGCTGACCTCCCAACCGAGAGATAGGGACCAAGTGAGGTTCGTTGGGCTAGTTGATTAGGTCAGGCAAATACAATTTATTATTTTTAATCCATTTGATGATCTTGGTAATTTGTCCGGATCATAATCAATCAATCAGATCTGGTCCTCAGCATTCGCGTCCGGTCTGTGCAGTTTCCCTAGACATTACGTCCAGCCTCATGGCCAGACCGGTTACAGTCCGTAAAGTTCACCGATCTGACCCCGATAGAGCCCACTCTTCCCTGCGTATCCGCAGTCGGACTGCGTTATTACGGTTCAGTTCCTCAATTCCTATCACTTTCTGATCTAATTCCTTCAAAGCGGGTCACACAGAACCCCGAAGCATTCTTTAATTTCCACAGACAGCGGCTGGGTGAATTTGCTTGCAGCTGTCTTACCAATCTTCCGATAGGTCAGGGCAATCCCAAAGCCAAAGAATAGGAACCCGCCATCAATAATCCAATCATGTATAAATCTTCCGCATCCTCCACGGACAGAGCCTCCAGGCACAGGACTTGCCAGTTGTTCCATGCGTCCCTCACGCACTCCTGCGGCAAAGGTCCCGTCCGGGCAGGTGGGTTCTCCCGGGGCACCCTTCCTTAGTGAGAAAATCTTGTCGATTGCGCTGATTGACCAGTTAATCAATTCCATTTCAGTATTTTCAGGAGTCCAGCAGAGCAGCAGTCAGAGAAGAGAAGAGACGAAACACTAGACAAAACAAAACAGCGCGAGAGCCAGCAGGGAACAGAGAGAAAAAAAAAACACGTCTGCACGGATAGAAGGACAGAAAGGAATGGAATCTTCTGCATACCTGTGGTTATTTGAGTTACTATTGCTGTTCTATCAGCTCGAACCTGTCTGGCCATTCTCCTCTGACATTTGGCATCAACAAGGCATTTTCACCCACAGAACTGCCACTCACTAGATATTTTGTCTTTTTCAGACCATTCTCTGTAAATCCTAGAGTTGTGTAGGAAAATCCAAGTAGATCAGCAGTTTCTGACCAGCCTGTCTGGCACCAACAACCATGCCACGTTGAAAGTCACTTAACTCACCTTTTTTAACCATTCTGATGCTCAGTTTGAACTTCAGCAGATTGTCTTGACCATGCCTAAACATGCCTAAATGCACTGAATTGCTAACATATGATTGGCTGATTAGATATTTGTGTTAACAAGTAATTGAACAGATATACAGTCAAACAAAAAAATATTCAGACACCAGATATCATTTTTTACTAGTGGGTGCAGAACACTATTCATTTATGTAAGTGAGGATAGCAAAATAAAGTAAACTGTGACACATTATACCCAAAACGTCTTCATACAGTGGACTACCAGTAAAATTGATATTTGGGGCCAAAATTATTCAGACAGTTTGACCTGACCATGTTTTGCTAGTGTTTTTTCTTTAATTGATAAGGCCCTGTCCACACGAAGCCAGAGCTTTCTCTATCCAATCTTTTTTTTTCTTTGTTTCAAGAAATATCTGCGTACACCCGAGAGCACTGAAACTGACTCAAAACGCTGTAGTATACATGCCAGACCAGTATGTGGCGCTGTAATTCTGCCAAAGAAATACACTAAAAACAGAGAAGAAGAGTTGTGGCTAGAAGGGGTACAGCAATGGTAGGAAGTTAGGCAAATTCTCACAATAAAATAATAAATAAATTTGCTACTTACCAGATGTGTTTTATTAAAGCCTACACCTACCCCGACCCTAAACCTACCCTTACAATAATGCAAATACAGTAATTAAATGACGCAATATTGATGTGCGCATGCCCAGTGCCCGTAGTTGTATCCCTTTCTAGTCTTTCCCTGTGCGGGACGTGGTGTGATGACATCACCGTTTCACAAAATATACGGATTGGCTTTACACATGAAAACGCAAGGGTGTTGTTTTCAGATTTATCCACTCTGGGTTTCCCAGTTTCAAAAAATATCGGTTTCATGCTCCCAAAACGCCAGATCCGTGTGGACAAAATGCTGATACGGTACAAAATTTTAACGTATACAGCTAAAAGCATCTCCGTGTGGACAGGGCCTAATTGTGTACTTAAATTTAACAGCTGACAGCTGATTGGTTGATTGTAATCCATTACATACCTTTCTATCAAAGTTATCTGATATTATCATTTTACATTTACATTTATGCATTTGGCAGACACTTTTATCCAAAGCGACTTACATTGCATTCAAGGTACACATTTTTACAGATGTCATTATCAGATTCATTATCAAAATGAATTTGTTCTGACACAGTTTAACTCTGAGCTCTTGTAATATTTTATTACCATTTTCTAAACTACAGCGAATAAACTGTGATAATGTGAGAAAATGTTGAAGGTGTCTGAATAAATTTTGGTTTGACTGTATAATATACATACCTCTGAGCGATCCATTGGTGAATAACTGAAGTGGGGCTCATACATCATCAGGTCAGGCCTCTCTATGTCTAGAATGGCCTTGTCTTTAGGTATAGCTGCTAGATCCTTATACCCAATCACTTGATTTTCCATTTTGGCCTGTAGACATTCAAAATATGAAAGGAATAGGGGAAATTATTGGCAACCTCAGAGACATAAGGTGCGTCTTAATCAGCTCGCTAGCTCCCTAGCTTGTGAATCCTATTGTGTACACAAATTCAGGCACTGGTAAGGACAGTAAGGACCTTGGCTCACTACACATTGGGACACTGATGGTAATATGACAACGTCCTTATTTTATATTGTCACTACTGGATTTTATGAATAACAACAGAAATCAAGCGTAGCATTAGTTCTGGCAGGTCACGTCAGCCAAGCTCGCATCAGCTAACTCTCAGCTGATCCACGTCTACCTATTGGAATACAACGCCTATCACAGCATCTCTCTATATAAGGCCAATTCAGTATTATCAGCAACTTAATTGCACTGCTCTGGAACTAATTAAACAGTGAATTCGGCGGGCAAAACCGCATCATCTCACTAGGTTTGTCCAATTGGGAATTTAGCGAGAGGAATTCATTCCCCACACGGATTTCACCTCAGATTAAAGCTGCTTGATTTGGAAGTGACCTGAGTTAGCATTGCTTATCGCATCGATGCATTATTGACTCTCCTATTTCAGAGGGACATGCTGCTCCTTTCCGAAATGTCCTATTCTTGTCTGTCTGTCTTTTCCAGTATGAGGGGGAAAAAATGTAGCATTCAGATTTTTTGCTGTCAGTTTGTGTTTGGGGGGATATCAGCATATGGTTTTTGTTTTGAGGGGTTATCACTGCTCTCCCTGCTCTTATCCATGCTTGGCTGCATGGATGGGCAGGGAGTTCTTGCCCAGAACAGAATCATACCGCCAATCCAAACTGTATGCTAATAGTCAATCATTTTTGACGATAGAGGTTCTGAAAGAAATCACGCATAGCGTTAGTTCTGGCAGGTCAAGTCAATCTGGCTTGCTGACTTGAAGTTAAAAAAGTGAACTTAAATTAAGCTATAGTATTTTTGGCTCAAAAATGACCGAAGAGCACCAGAGGGTTAAAATGGCTGACTCCCTAATCAGTGCCCTAACTACTGAACTAGGGAGTTGATTGAGACGCACCCATAAACATGCTATGAAAATCTTTCTTTTGCTTTGAAAGAACTTAATTTGTTGTCATGCCTAGTTATCTAATCTTATGCTTATGCAGTAACATCTGGAAAGCGTGCTGAGTTATATCCCAGCATGCACTGCTATACACACCACTATAGTGACTGCTGGGGATCCAGGAACACCTCCTGCACGTAGAGAACAAACAGTGCCCGGGGAGGTACGGGCCGATTGCTGCTCTCACACACACACACACACACACACACACACACACACACACACACACACACACACACACACACACACACACACACACACACACACACACACAGAGGTCAAAGGTCAAACATATAATCTTTTTATTTGTTTTATGATTACCTATTATCATATTTTATTATGAACAAATAAGAAATCTACATATAAACAATGTTTGCTTTTAATTACCTTATGCAGCATCATTTTGAAAGAGAAAGTGCTCCCTTTATGAGGCCACTGTAGAAAGAGAAGGATCATAGAAGAGAACAAGGCTTTAGATGGATGTCAATGGCCTCTAAAAGACTAAATGCAGATCTACATCAGGTCAGATTATAAAAAAAATCAGGCAGCTGAGATTTTATGTGACTTTACATGAGTGTACTGCATGTATGCAGATAAAGTTGGATATAATGTAGGCTATATCCAACTTTATATAGAGAGATAATAGTTTACATTTTGTGATGATATAGGCTAAACAATCACTTAACTGAGAATTGTGTGAATAGGATTGATTTACAGATGCTTTCCAACATCACCTTCACCAACTTTAAGTCAAAAGACCCTTGCAGGTTGCAGAAAGTTGCTAATACACACAAAGTACAGAAAAGTCAGCAGTAAAAGGACCTTAAAATCTTCTACAGTCAAAAGACTATGAGCACAATGACAGTGTTTCTCTGGGCTTTTCTGATGGATCGTAATACAAAAGCTTTATTCTAGCATCCTGTGAGTCTTTTGTATTCTACTGAAAAGAACACATTTCTCACTCCTTTGAAAAAATAACCCTGCAGCATGCCTGTACAATCAAAACACTGCTAAAAATAAAGGAAGTGACTGGATGGTTCATATCAGAAATTCAGATAAATATGCTCATGGAGATCTTGTCAACTTAATGGTTCCCATTATGGAGCCAGACCCTGCCAGTGTGAGGGTTTTTAAGATGGACAGAGGTCTAAATGGATTTCTGTGGCTAATGTATGCAATTAAAAGCTCAGTGAGTGGTCTTGGCTGTATTGTCGGTTTCAGATTAGTTCTGTTCTAGATTTGACAAAGAAAAAAACAAACAATCAATGCATAGTCAAACCAATAGGAAAGACATCACAATATCTCTTTTGTATCACATTTGATCCTCCACAGACTCAACAACCCTGTTGAAAAAAACAGCATATGCTGGTTTGGTATGGTTTGAAGCATAGCAGCTGGTTTGAGCTGGTTTAAGATGGTCCTTAGTTGGTCATGAGCTGGTTTAAGCTGCCCTTACGAAAAAGAAGTTTGATCAAGTGTTCTATTCATATACTTCTTTTAAACTAAAATTAGAGAGTATACTTTCAGTCTACTTTTATATATTTCTCAGAAATATACTTAAAATTGCATAAGTATACTTCAGTATAAGTCAAGTATACTTGACTTATACTGACAGAAAAGTATATTTGGACTATACTTGTACTCAATATTTTGATCAAGATATAATTAAAAGTAAAATCAAGTATTCAAAATATACTTGGCTTGCTTGTAATTGTGTTTAATCTTTTAATTGAGTAGCCTATTAAATATACTATAGAACATATAATATATTAATATATTATTAAAAATTAAGAGACCACTTAACATTGAGAGCTGTATATATATATATATATATAATTATTATTATTATTATTTTTACATACAGTCTTATTAAACTTACATTGTTTGAAAATATTGATTAGAATATTAATATAAAACAGATATGTTCCTATTTCTCTGTATCTGAATTTATGTGTAGGCTAGTCCACTGGTGTACTTTAGAGGAAATTACTCAGAGCAGCAACAATCACGTGATCTCTGTCTCGGAGGATGAAGTTCGGAGAGCACTCAAGCGTGTGGACGTCAGGAAAGCTGCCGGGCCGGATGGTATTTCAGGTCGTGTTCTGCGGTCCTGTGCTGATCAGCTCGCCGGGTTGTTTACATCTATCTTTAATGAGTCCCTCGCTACATCTGTGGTCCCCACCTCCTTCAAAAAATCCACCATCATCCCTGTCCCTAAGAACAGTAAACCCTCTTGCCTAAATGACTACCGTCCAGTGGCTCTCACGTCTATAGTCATGAAGGTCTTTGAGAGACTCATTAAAAACACCATTTGCGCCTTCATTCCTGACACTTTGGACCCTCTTCAGTTTGCCTATCGTCCCAATAGATCGACTGAAGATGCCATCTCTCATGTCCTCCACTCCTCCCTCACTCACATCGACAGCAAAAGTGGGAACTACGTAAGACTGCTATTTATTGACTATAGCTCAGCCTTTAACACCATAGTTCCCACCAAGCTAACCTCCAAACTCCTGGATCTCGGCCTGAATCCTTCTCTCTGCCACTGGATTGAGGACTTCCTCACTGGCAGGCCTCAGGTGGTGAGAATAGGCCAGTCCACCTCCACCTCCATCACCCTGAGTGTGGGAGCTCCACAGGGCTGTGTCCTGAGCCCCCTGCTCTACTCTCTCTACACGCATGACTGTTTGTCCACACACAGCTCCACCTCTATCATCAAATTTGCTGATGATACTGTTGTCCTGGGCCTCATTTCCAACAACAACGAGACGGCATACTTGGACGAGGTGGAGCATCTAACATCATGGTGCCAGGACAACTGTCTCTCTCTGAATGTTGGCAAGACCAAAGAAATGATTGTGGACTTCAGGAAGAGACAGCAACGGACATACTCCCCTTTCATGATCAGCGGGTCACCAGTAGAGAGAGTGAGCAGCTTCAAGTACCTGGGTGTAAACATCTCCGAGGACCTGACCTGGACTGCTCACATTCAGACACAGGTGAAAAAGCCAGGCAAAGACTGTACCACCTGCGCCAGCTGAGGAAATTCAGGGTTTCACCAGCTATCCTGAAAACTTTCTATTTAGGGGCGATAGAAAGTGTTTTAACTCAGTGCATCACAGCGTGGTATGGGAACAGCACCAGTCATGACCGCAAAGCCCTGCAAAGAGTAGTGCGCTTATCCAGCGTATCTCAGGGTCAGCTCTCCCGTCTCTGCAGGACGCCTACACCAAACGCGCTGCAAAGGTAGAGCTACCAAGATCATCAAGGACTCTAATCACCCTGCAAACCCTCACTTCACGCTGCTACCATCTGGTAAGCGCTTCCAAGCCTGATGGCCAAAACTGAGAGACTCAGGAGGAGCTTCTTCCCCCAGGCCATCAGACTCCTGAACTTAACATCACGTGACTTCACGCCAGGATAAACATCGATACACTGACATTGCACTGCACTTTCTGTTCTCGTTGTTACTGTGTAACAACCTGTCATAAACCTGTTTGCACATTATACTCTTATACATTTGTTAACCACATATTTATAAGTCTACAGTTTACTCACTGCAAAGTCTACTTCAATTATTTTATTCCACTTTATCCTTATTTGTTACCTTTTTTTTTCTCTCTTGACTTGATTATTTATAATTCTACAGATATAGACATTATATATATATATAGATAGTACTTTTTTTTTATATCCTATTTCTATTATAATTTCCTCCTTGTGTTTTTAACTGTGAATTTGCACTGTCCATGGAGCGGACCTGTTTACATTTCACTGCCGGTTGTATATTCTGTATATAACTGTGTATGTGACAAATAAAACTCTTGAATCTTGAATCTTGAATCTACTTAGGAATTTACTTAAAATCTACTTTACTCTTTAACTGAATTTTCCAGCTACCCATGTTTTCACTGTTATATGGTAGGGGACGCTATGACACATCTTCTAGGAATCTCCGGATCAAAATACAGAGAAGAAGAAGCTGAAACAAGTGATAGAAGATTGCTCATGCAAATGTACAATAACGCGATCATCAAACATTAAACAGCATGTAAATCAAAACATGCCTAATGTTACTGAATGAAATGTCGAACCCATGAAGAGGAAACAACTGAAACTTTGGGGGTGTTGATGGACTCAATCTACTCCATCTGTGTTTTGATCATCATTCTGAATCTGATCAAGGTGTAGTCTTTGACAAAAATGTGATTTTCTCAACTTTTTCTTTAAAATGTTGCCTTTCTTTATGAAGCTTACCCACATTCAAGCGTTGATAAATAAGGATGCATGAAGCTATAATAAAATGTTTTTAAAATTAGTTAAAGTACAGTAAAATGTATATTTCAAGTATAGAAAAATAATATCTACATTTAAACAGTAGTATACTGAAAGTACAAAAATAATATATAAAAAATGAAAAATCCCCTCTGCAAATGTCTGGGGACTGAGGAGACAAGTTGCTCAAGTTTAGGAATAGGAATGTTGTCCCATTTTTGTCTAATACAGGCTTCTAGTTGCTCAACTGTCTTAGGTCTTCTTTGTCGCATCTTCCTCTTTATGATGCACCAAATGTTTTCTATGGGTGAAAGATCTGGACTGCAGGCTGGCCATTTCAGTCCCCGGATCCTTCTTCTACGCAGCCATGATGTTGTAATTGATGCAGAATGTGGTCTGGCATTGTCATGTTGGAAAATGCAAGGTCTTCCCTGAAAGAGACGACGTCTGGATGAGAGCATATGTTGTTCTAGAACTTGGATATACCTTTCAGCATTGAAGTTAAACTCCCCATGCTTGGTCTCGAAATCTTTGTCTCGCAATTTGTAGGCCAGCTAGGTGCGTTGTGTGGTACTATGATGCATCAGACTCTTTCTTTCATGCCAAAACCCAAAGTCTGCGTACCAAAGGCAGACTTGGGGGTTATCTAAGAGAGCCATAAAACATGTTAATGAGGCGAGGCCCAAGACAAAGGGAGATTTCCCGCTTCTGAGTTCCTTCGCTCTGATTGGCTGTTCCGACAAAAGAGGCGTGCCCCGTCGCGGCCCTTTAAAAATGGGCCACAAACGCTTCTGGCCCTCTCTTGTCTTCTCTCTTCGTTTTGCTTCCTGTTGCCACCTCTTTTGGCTTTCCTCTTCCTCTTCGCCATCTTCCAACGGATCTCATCACACAAAGGAACCAAAGTTGAATTTCCCGCGGACTCCAAGGAACCACCCGGCAAGATTGAAACACGGACCGGATCGCGGAATTCCCCTAAACGCACGAGCTCACAACCAAGGAAACATATGCAAGTATCCCTTAAGCTGTCGTTATAAAGTTTTGAGCTTATACCAATAAGCTGGACTGATTCCTTGCTTGTGCTCATAGGTTGTGTCGATAGTATCACCGTTGCCTTGCTCTCTCTCTCTCTCTCTCTCTCTCTCTCTCTCTCTCTCTCTCTCTCTCTCTCTCTCCTTCCTTCTTTCAGTTAATTTGTGTATGTTTGTTTATTGTTTGTTGATTTTATTAAAATATATATATTCACACGTGATTGCGCTTGAGTTGCTCATACATAGGTCACTTTTACGGTGAACCGACCCTGTTACAAATTAAAAGAAAGATATTTCTCCTGGCCAGAGAAACGTCGTTTTAAGAGTTATTAAAAGGGAGATAGTTGTCGGACAATTATCCGTCCTTTGAACTCAATTCTAGAATCAAAGAAATTTCTAAAAGTTGAATCAAGCCCTAGATATTAATAATTGTTTTAATCCGTTTTAATCAATTGTTAATATCAAAATTCCCCTCTGTGCCAATTTATGCATATTTGATCGTAACACGATTAAACGCATGCATAAATCCCGCACCATTTCCCCTGGGGCTAGATATTCGCTACATTTAATGGTGGAGTTATGCGGCCATCGTTTTAAACCTATGTTGAGCAAGCTCAGTTCGAACTAAGTGTGTGTGTATATGTTTTGTTTGTTACACGCGCGTCGCGGGCAGAACGCACTCGCCCAAATTAAATGAGCTCATTCCTAACTCGGTGTGTTAACACGACTATTTGTCTATCATTTAGCCTTTGTTAACAAGTAAATCCGTTAAACTGCAGTCACAATATTAAAGTCGCTTCTGTAAAGACGAAGAAATTTCGTTGCAGACCATTTTAATATTTGTTTAAATCCCTGTAAGGACGAATAAGTCCGCAGTGGAACACGTGATCCGAGCGAGTTTCCTCCGATCGCTTTTAAAGGCCTTTTATTGCGCTAGTCAATTCATCGTGTATGCCCGATGCTGTAAACTAAGCGTATTTCGCTCCGTTTGAGTCCATGTGAAGTAATTACCCACTTGCACCCAAGGCAAATCACGACACTATTGTGTGACTTAGCCAGGAGCCAGGTATAAGCTCTGATCCAGCTTAACCAAAGTGGCAGTGAAGAAATCCTGTGCGTATATTTTTTGTGCTTTAATGGTAGTGAAAGGTTCATGCCAGGCACTCCCTCGATCCTCCGATCGAAAGAGAAACTAAAGTTATATATATATAGAGAGAGATTTATTGTATGCGTGATTAATTTGTAACCACTGAACCAGTGAACACACCCAAAATTGAAATCACGAGCGCTGGGGTTGGTACTGCCCCTCTGACCAGGTGAACGCAGTCCCTCCTCTCTACGTCATCTCCGTAGCGAACTCGATAACGCCATCTTGTGGACATTATTCGTAGTTCTGCTTCCCTTCTGCTGCTTTTCTTTGAAGGTTAATTCGACTTTCCCCTTTTGCTGTTTAGTTCTGCTCAGAACTGTAATTCTCCTCACTGTTACTGTTATTTGACACTCTCTGTCTCTACGACTCTTCACACTTATTTGAATTTGTGTTAAACAAATTTAGCTTAAATTCAAATAAAGTTGTATCTGTGTCACCACAGGCACTCAATGATTAACACGCCCCCTGGAGGTCATGCTCAGATCTTTCCTCCCATGATTTTCCTCTGAAAGTGTTATTTCTGCTTTAAGTGCCTATTTACTGTAACAGCAAATTCCCAAAATTATTCTAGCACCCTAGCACCTGGTTATTTGAAATTTGGTTTAAACTGAGTTTAAATTCAACATTTTTAAATGAACATTGAGTGCCTTTGGGACTTTACACTCTAAGCACACAGTCTCACTACAGGTTATTACTCGACAGCGCCACCGCTCTGTCAGACCCGTAATAACACCTAGTGGCGAAAACAAGTTTAGAGTTTCTCCTCCCTCTCCTTACCACTTCCTGTTACTTTGTTTTGATTTTTAATTTTATTTTAATCCACCTTATTTTGATTTATTATTTTTTATTAATTTTCAATCCTTGTTTTTTTTTTTTTTTTTTTTTTTTTATAATTTAATTTTCATTTTTCACTTATTCTTGTTTTTACCCTTCCCCTTTAATATTTTTGTTTGTTTTATCCTACCCTATGTATCTCACCGTCGTGTTGTGTTTCTTTTAGTTCACATACCGACAGAACCTATGAGAGCCAGCAAGGAAAGCTAAATATTAGATTAGAACCCAGCCGCCAGAGTCATCACATGACCCAATAGGCTGCCGCCGTCAAAATCTTTATTTAGGCCTGGCCCTCACCAATATTCACGGCCAAAGATATTAAGTATCTGGACCGTAGCTCACTAACAGCATAGACTGTTAGCCCAATTTGGTATTTTAAAACAAAAAACAAAAAAAACAAAAAAACTTAGCTCTCAATTCGGCAAGGACTTGCATTGTGTTTCTTTTGTGCTGCGCTCTCTCGTCAACAGTACGCCAAGATGTCCTGTTCATCCAGCCCTGCTGCCCACTGGGACAACCTCGAGACCTGGCTGTCTGCTCTGACCCACGAGTTCCTGCCCAGAGGCACCGGCGACCTACAGCAGCTGAGCAGAGAACAACTGGACGACGATCTGGACATGCTGATGGCCCATGATCCCACACAGAGTTACAACCACAAAGAGTGGGCCAAGATCATCGGGAGGCTCGCCCACAATCTGATCGTCCAGAAACGGCTCAGCGAGAATAACAACGTCCAGCTGGAGCAGGAGACAACAGCGCTCAAACTTCAAGCTGAGGAGGCCCAGAGGAACCAGGCCAACGCCCAGACTCGTCTAGACCAGCTACTCGTCGAGACCCAGGAACGGCGCCGCGGAGCGGATGAGACCCACGCAGAGCTACAGGAGGAAGTCGAGAGACTCCAAGATGCACTGACAGAACTTCGTGCCGACACTGAGCAACGAGAGCAAGTTGAGAATGAACTAAAAGAGAAGGATGCTAAGGCCAGAGCTTGCGAAAAACACCTGCAAGCGGCCAGAAACGAAATCCTTACTCTAACAAATGAAAAAGACTATTTGAGAAACAAACTTGACAATACTAACAGAGAACTCAAACATGCCTACACGCTGCACAGCAAGCAGCAAGGGGAAACCCACGACACGGAGTTTCCTCTGATCAGTAGGTCAAGACCTCCGAGTCAAGAGTTCCTTGCTCCGGAGGGTTGTGATAGTCCACAGTTTAAAATGTCACCAGCCAGCTTCCTAGAACCCCGTTCAGGAGCGAAGGGGTGGGGACCTTCACAAGAGATTCCGGCCGCCAGGCACGGCAACGCTCACAAAGAACTCGACAAGCTGGCCAGAAACATTCTCACATTCAACCCAAGCCCCGCAGAAGGACACGACGTGCACGCGTATCTGCAGGACATAGACTTTCTTTCACAGACTGTGGACAATGTGACAACATGGGACAGATTGTATTTGCTCAGAATCACATCAAGCCGAGATGTACGCAGCTTCCTGGACCGACAACCACAAACTGTCAAAACCGACTACCAGCAACTGCGACAGGCTTTGATTAAAGAGTTTTCTGACCCTGAGTCAGACCAGGGGCTCATCGCTGCTATGGACCTTAAGCAGGGCCGAGCAGAAACCCCGCAAGCATACTACAATCGGCTGCGACAGACCTACTTCGGAGCACGTAATGAGCCTGGGATTGAGGAGGACTTTAACTTCAAAACTTTGTTTCTCCGAAACCTGCATCACACAGTGAGTCACCATCTAGGAGTTCTGGCCTGTCCCCGCAACATGTCCATCCGACAGCTGCGGGATCTCGCCCATAAAGCTTACACCAAGCAAAAGACTGCCGTTGAAAAGACCATAAACTCAACAATTCACCAAGTGGGTGGAGTGTCGGCCAGCACCCAACGACACTGCCCAAACCACGGCAGACCTCCTGAAGAACCACATCTTCTCTAGGTTCGGCCTGCCACAGAGATTCAACGCCCATCATTCAAGTCGACCATCGTGAGACACCTGCCATTCGACTATCGGAACTAATGTCCAACGATGTTCAAACACGAACTTCGTCGGCCAAAGGGGGGATATGTAGCGTATGGACGGTGCTCATAAATGATCAACGGACCAATACTTTGATTAGTTATAATGACTCAAACAAGACCGGCGCCGTGAAGTCTACAGACTGACAGGTTAACGGTGCTAAAAGGACACAAACCATGCCTCGTGCAGCTCACCATCATAAAACAGCCCCTCCCTCACACATACCAAAGGACATCCGAACAGATTATATGACTTTTAACTTAGTTATTTTTCATTTTAGGTGTGTTGTGGTCCCTGTATGTATGCATGCTTTTTGTTATAACCATTTTAGATGTGTTTGATAGGTTATAAACTTATAGCCAGTGAATGCGTAAGGAAGAATGACGTCAATCCTCGCCGTTCCTTTAACTCTTAAGTTAAACTCCCCATGCTTGGTCTCGAAATCTTTGTCTCGCAATTTGTAGGCCGGCTAGGTGCGTTGTGTGGTACTATGATGCATCAGACTCTTTCTTTCATGCCAAAACCCCAAAGTCTGCGTACCAAAGGCAGACTTGGGGGTTATCTAAGAGAGCCATAAAACATGTTAATGAGGCGAGGCCCAAGACAAAGGGAGATTTCCCGCTTCTGAGTTCCTTCGCTCTGATTGGCTGTTCTGACAAAAGAGGCGTGCCCCGTCAATTAATAATTGTTTTAAACTGTTTTAATCAATTGTTTAATCAATCAATATCAAAATTCCCCTCTGTGCCAATTTATGCATATTTGATCGTAACACGATTAAACGCATGCATAAATCCCGCACCATTTCCCCTGGGGCTAGATATTCGCTACAGAATGCATAGCTGATATAAAACATTGGATGTCTAGTAATTTCCTGCAACTTAATTCAGAAAAAAATTAATTTTTAATTATTGGACAAAAAAACTCTGCAAGTAGTAACCTAGAATACTGTCTAACACTCGATGGCTGCTCTGTCAAGTCCTCGTCGTCAGTTAGGAACCTGGGTGTGCTCTTTGATACCAATCTTTCATTTGAAAGCCACATTTCTAACATCTGTAAAACTGCATTATACCATCTTAAAAATATATCTAAATTACGGCATATCCTTTCAATGCAAAATGCTGAACAGTTAATTCATGCGTTCATGACCTCAAGGCTAGATTACTGTAATGCTTTACTGGGTGGTTGCCCTGCTCGCTTAATAAACAAACTCCAGCTGGTCTAAAACGCAGCAGCTCTTACTAGAACAAGGAAGTATGATCATATTAGCCCGGTTCTGTCAACACTGCACTGGCTCCCTATTAAACATCGTATAAATTTTAAAATCTTGCTTATTACTTACAAAGGACTAAATGGTTTAGCTCCCCAGTATTTGAGCGAACTCTTAACGCATTATACTCCATCACGTCTATTGTGGTCTCAAAACTCTGGCCAGTTGATAATACCTAGAATATCAAAATCAACTGCAGGCGGTCGATCCTTTTCCTATTTAGCGCCTAAACTCTGGAACAGTCTTCCTAGCATTGTTCGGGAAGCAGATACACTCTGTCAGTTTATATCTAGACTAAAAACGCATCTCTTTACTATGGCTTACACATAAAACATTATAAATTTCTATTATTCAAATCAGTAAATGATTGTTAGGTTGCATTAACTAGGTCAGCCGGAACCGGGAACACTTCCCATAACACCTGATGTACTCGTTACATCATAAGAAGAATGGCATCTACGCTAATGTTAGTCTCTCTGTTTATCCCGAGGTTTACTGCAGTCAGCCGGATCCGGGCCGTATCCAGATCAGATGGTGGACCAGCGCCTGGTCATGAACAATGCATCCCTGAAATGTCTGCAGAGAGCATGTCAAATAAACTCCCCCCCGTAAATGCTGCATCGACATCCTCATTAAACCCGTCTTTGGTGTGACGACTCCAATCTTTCGAATAATCTTATGAATATCTAATATGAATTAAGACCTGCTATGTTGCCAGAATTATAATCATACACTGTTTGTTCGTCGGCCAGAGGAGAACTGGCACCCCGACTGAGCCTGGTTTCTCCCAAGGTTTTTTTCTCCATTCTGACCCTGAAGGAGTTTTGGTTCCTTGCCACCGTTGCCTTTGAATTCTGGCTTGCTCAGTTGGGGACACCTAAATTTCAACTATATTACCAATCTGCCCGCATTGACACTATATGATACTTGAAATTAGCTGGATAACATCACCGTTTCACCAGAACGGCTGTACAAATTCTGTTGCATTATTTTCCTGTTAACAATGTGAAGCTGCTTTGAAACAATTGGACTTGTTAAAAGCACTATATAAATAAAGGTGATTTGATTTGAAAGTGTTAATTAAATTGCTGTCCATGGAGGGGTCAGAGAGCTCTGGGATTTCATAAAAAATATCTTCTTTTGTGTTCCGAAGATGAACGAAGGTCTTACAGGTTTGGACGACAGATAGGGAACAGACAGGGAACAGATAGGCGACAGATAAGGTCTTACAGGTTTGGAACGACATGAGGGTGAGTAATTAATGACAGAATTTCCATTTTTGGCTGAACTATTCCTTTAACTCCATTAAGACTCCCAAACCATGTTTTCTTTGGAAAGGGAGCAAGAAGACAAGGAGTGTCAGGGTTCTGTCACTTCTGTTTAGCGTATTCTTGGGTTTGTGACAGTTTGTGATCTGTGTTTTTGTGTGAGCACATAGCTGGTATTTGTCTTTGCTGGCCAAGTGCTTGTGTTTGTCATGTTTTGTGTGAGCAGATGGTTTGTCACGTGTTCCTTGTGCCATGTGCTCTCATGTCTATTGTCTGGACCCCGCCCCTCTTGTTACCTGATTATTGATTAATTTGCCTCTCCTGTTCTCCCTCATCTCCTGCCTTGTTTGTTCCCTATTTATTCTCCTTGTGTTTGCAGTCCTGTGCTGGATTGTTGTCTTATGTTCCCTATCTGTGTTTCCGTCCATGCTGCTTTGTTTTCCCCCTAATGGGTAATTTTGTTTGTTTTATTTTTGTGTTTGTTATTAATAAAACCTTAATCCTACTGCAATTGAGTCCTCGCTCCTTTTCACCCATACCTGACTGTTACAAAGAGATACAGACTCAGAGGTGAACATGGAGAAAAAAAAGATAGCAGACAGGGGTGGCAGAGAAGGGGGAGGGCAGATAAATAAAAAGGATAGAGACGATGGATAAAAAGAGACGGAAGGTTGGGGGAGGGATGATATGGAGAGAGATGATAAAACACATTATATCCCTGCAGTCAGCACAGACGGATAGCGTGACAGACAACTGTGCCTCCCTTCCCCCATTTAACCAGGAACTATGTCAAGTGCAACCTACAAATCCTGTCAGCCGTCTTAAAATGAGTAAAATTAGGGCTGACACTGAGACTGAGGATTAGCATGAGGAACTTAAAAGTCCAGAAAATTACAGGAATAACATATTTACAGCCTTTATTCTATTATCCCATCACTCAAAAAAATTACTTTTGCTTCATTTTAAATGGAACACCAAAGATTGATATTTTTAAAAATGGCTTATTGTTTAATGCCTAAATTGCTTATTGCCTAAATACCACCCCCCCCATTTATCATGAGTAAATTATGATAATTATGACATTTAATTTTTAGACGAACTGTCCCTGTAATCCATTTACTGTACATTCAGACTACATTAATAATTTGTATTGTCCAGAAGTGTAGCCAGAAATCCAAATCCAGACTGTTTGATAAATAAATTTATTTGTAAATTGTAGACCATTCAAAAGACTTTTAGATTTTTCAGGAAATAAATCAGTAACAACAATTCCAGACTTTCAATGTAATGTAATGTACACTCACCTAAAGGATTATTAGGAACACCTGTTCAATTTCTCATTAATGCAATTATCTAATCAACCAATCACATGGCAGTTGCTTCAATGCATTTAAGGGTGTGGTCCTGGTCAAGACAATCTCCTGAACTCCAAACTGAATGTCAGAATGGGAAAGAAAGGTGATTTAAGCAATTTTGAGCGTGCCATTGTTGTTGGTGCCAGATGGGCCGGTCTGAGTATTTCACAATCTGCTCAGTTACTGGGAGCTCACCAAAATTGGACAGTTGAAGACTGGAAAAATGTTGCCTGGTCTGATGAGTCTCGATTTCTGTTGAGACATTCAGATGGTAGAGTCAGAATTTGGTGTAAACAGAATGAGAACATGGATCCATCATGCCTTGTTACCACTGTGCAGGCTGCTGGTGGTGGTGTAATGGTGTGGGAGATGTTTTCTTGGCACACTTTAGGCCCCATAGTGCCAATTGGGCATCGTTTAAATGCCACGGCCTACCTGAGCATTGTTTCTGACCATGTCCATCCCTTTATGACCACCATGTACCCATTCTCTACTTCTACTTCCAGCAGGATGATGCACCATGTCACAAAGCTCGAATCATTTCAAATTGGTTTCTTGAACATGACAATGAGTTTACTGTACTAAAATGGCCCCCACAGTCACCAGATCTCAACCCAATAGAGCATCTTTGGGATGTGGTGGAACGGGAGCTTTGTTCCCTGGATGTGCATCCCACAAATCTCCATCAACTGCAAGATGCTATCCTATCAATATGGGCCAACATTTCTAAAGAATGCTTTCAGCACCTTGTTGAATCAATGCCACATAGAATTAAGGCAGTTCTGAAGGCGAAAGGGGGTCAAACACAGTATTAGTATGGTGTTCCTAATAATCCTTTAGGTGAGTGTATGTAATAATGTGAGCGCCTATAGACTAAATGACTGAATGAGATGAACACTGAAATCTTACCTCAGGTGGTGAGAAGGTTCATGACACACATTTACAGGGTCTCCTCGCCCTAGGCCATTCCTGAAACACCCAAGTACAGGATTTCATTAATCGTCATGACAGTCGAACATCAAGCAAAAAATTGTTCAGTGCACTGAATTCAGAGTTAAATTCACAAATGCATTTGAAATATACAATATTATTCAGCATGATAAAGCTGCTTATTTTAGTAGTCATGATATCCCGTGTCAGCCAATACATCTGATGGGGAATGGCAGTGCTCTCTAAAGTGCTTTCTCTTCAGGCAGTGTCTCTGTGTTATTGATCCACAGGCTGAGCTTCTGCATTCACAAAAGTCAAAATCACTCAATTATTCATGCCTCAATGAACTGGAATGTGGATCTCTCAAAAAGAAAAACATGTAGCTCATATTTAGTCCAGACAACTAAAGATTCATCACTGTGATGCAGTTGTTAGTAGCATCCACATAAAAAGTGAAACTGTACAGTTCACAATCTAAAGAATAGTTAACAAAATAAAAATAATGAAAAATTAAGCAGTTTTGAAGAATGTTGAAGAATGAAAGTGAATGGGGATCAGGGGCTGTCAAACTACAAAAATGGCATAAAACCCATAGTGAAAAGTAGTACACTTTCACATACTTTCAAAAAGAGTACTTATAACAGAAATAGTATACTTTAAAGAATATACTAAAGTGTGAACTGAATGTAATGTTTTTGGACACTTCATCACATGCTATTTGCAGTTACATGTATTATAATTACAATTTATATTAAATTCAGTTAATGAATGGCTTTTTGACCCACTTAAGTAGGACTTCTTAGTACATCTTTATATGTAATTTTATAATTACTTCTATTCTTTGAAATATGGTTAAAATGCACTGCAAAATGTACTAACAAGCATTTATGGTAAACTTCATGGTAAGCTTTAATTTTCTATTGAAACTTGTACTGTAATTTCTATTGAAACTTGTACTGTATGTTATAAATTTAAATATATTTGTAATTACACATTTGATGAAGTTGAAATTGAGTACATTTAAAATATATTTACTTTAAATGTAATATCTAATAACACACTAGTTAAATTAGAATTAAGTTCTTTACATGTGCTTTAGTGTGTAAGTCTTAGTGTTTATGTCACGTGAATACGAGCTCACATCAAAATAAGTGTACTTCTTTGAAGCACAACAAAAGAGTTTTTAAAGGTGAACATCTTTATTTGAAATTATTATAAAATGTACATATCTCTCTATTTAAGCCCTGTGTTTTTTCCTGCTCATTGTTAGTTCTATGTCATGTTATATTGGTTCTGGACATCTTTCAGATACATGGCATCATGGATTCTATCAAATACCAGCTGACAAAAAATCTAAACTTGACAGACTCTGCTAGAAATCTTATAATGGGCCATGGATGGATCTTCCATCAGGACAATGACCCAAAACAAATATCAAAATCAACACAAAAATGGGTCACTGTGCATAAAATGAAGCTTCAGCCATGGCCATCCATTCTGTATGGAGGAATTATCTCTAATCTGTTGTCAGTTGTTCTCCAAACTCATCAGGCATTATAGGAAAGTTGCAAAAAGTACTGAATAAAAGGGTGCCATTAATTGTGGTCAATGTGTTTTAGAGGAAAAAAACATTTATTTTTTATAATAATATTTCCCCATTTTCAATTGTTTTACTTCAATGAAAGGTTCATTTTTAAATTGTTTGTATAAAAAGTCAAAAGGATCAACAAATCTGATTTATTTTGACAGGCTTCTTTGTTCATATTTACCAAGGGTGCCAATAATTCTGACTAGGGCTGTATATGCTAGTGTGAATGTAGTTGCTTCACTCAGCAAAATATAGTAATGTTACTGTTCACAGGAGTCTATTCCTATTTGTTTATTCTATACATTGTAACTGATGAATAAAACTGCACTAACAATGACAAATGTTAGTAAAGGCATGCCTGGTTAGTGTGACACAGTAACTTAAATGTATTAATTTGACTCAAAACATTATTTGCTGAACATGTTTCATTCTTATTGTATTATTTGCCAAAAGCTGAAGATTACATTTAACAATGTTAATAATTACATTTTTAGAAATAATTAAATTAGTAGTATTATCAAAGATTAATTTTAAGTGAGCTTTAGATGATGCAAAGGAAATGTAAAATGTACTTTTACAGTAGAAAAAAAGAAAGAAAAAGAGGAAATAATAATGCAAATTAAAAATCAAATGTTGGCTGCTATACACAATATATCCTGAATACGGCAATTTCAGGATAAGATCTTTAGTCAGTATACATTCAGCCAGAAAACCCTATAGTAGCAGCATGGTAATGCACTAAAACCACTTAAAACACCTGGCAACCACCAACAGCACCATTGGAAGTTTATGTGTCTGATTTCCCTTGAGGATCCTGACATGTTTGGACCCCTCTTCCCAATAGACGTGTGTTTCTTCTCACATATGACAAGAATGAGGCCTACAACCTTACAAATATATTGGCAAATATAAAGGGCCCTATTTTAATGATCTAAGCGCATGGTCTAAAGCACACCACGCAAGTGCACTTAGGGCATGTCCGAATCCACTTTTGCTAGTTTAACGACGGGGAAAATGGTTGGCGTGCCCGGCACATGGTCTAAAAGGGGTGTTCCTATTCGCTTAATGAGTAATGGGTGTTTTTGGGCATAAGATGCAACAAACCAACCTCATCTCCCATTCCCTTTAAAAGCCAGCTGTGCTCGTGCCATGGCAGATCTGCTTGTCCAATGACGCCTGCTTGCTCGTCATTACTGCAAAATAGGTAGGCTAATTCTGATTCATGCAATGACAATCCATTATGACATGTAGGCATTTTTATATTTATGTACACAATAATAATCTTTTACATTTTAATCCTTTAATTTTCCTATTTAAAAAGGTTTGTGTGCTGTCCCTGTGAGTGTAATAAGCAGAGTGTACATGCGTTGTGCACCTGCCTAAATTTAAATGACCATAGGCCTCTTTAAATGACAAAAAAAAAAAAAAAAAAATTATCATATTACTGCTTTTATTCAGTAAGGATGCATTAAACTGATCAAAAGTGACAGTAGCTAATTATAATGTTACAAAAGATTTCTATTTCATATAAATCCGGTTCATTTAAACGTTCTATTCATAAAACATTGATAATAATATGAATTTTGAGCACATTAGAATCATCAGGATTTTATCAGCATATTAGAATATTTTCTGAAGGATCATGACTGGAGTAATGGCTGCTGAAAATTCAGTTTTGCCATCACAATTTCAAATACACCGATCAGGCATAACATTATAACATAACTTCATAGGTGAAGTGAATAACACTGATTATCTCTTCATCATGGCACCTGTTAGTGGATGGGATATATTAGGCAGCAAGTGAACATTTTGTCCTCAAAGTTGATGTGTTAGAAGCAGGAAAATTGGGCAAGCGTAAGGATTCGAGCTAGTGTTGGTATTGAGCTAAAGTCGGTACTGAAATTTAAAGCCAATCACAGACATATTTGATGAGCATGTGAGCACAATGGCCAGTCAGAGGTGTTTACGATTCCACTCAACAGCGCTTAAAGCATCACATTTTTAAAATTTCAGTACCGATTTGGTATCGTGGTCGGTACTTTTGACAACACTAATTTGAGCAAGTTTGACATGGGCCAAATTGTGATGGCTAGACGACTGGGTCAGAGCATCTCCAAAAGTGCAGCTCTTGTGGGGTGCTCCCAGTCTGCAGTGGTCAGTATCTTATCAAAAGTGGTCCAAGGAAGAAAAAGTGGTGAACCGGCGACAGGGTCATGGGCGGCCAAGGCTCGTTGATGTAAGTGGGGGAGCGAAGGCTGGTCCGTGTGGTCTCAAATCAGGTACGATAAAATAGACAAGCTACTGTAGCTAAAATTGCTCAAGAAGTTAATGCTGGTTCTGATAGAAAGGTGTCAGAATTTGTTGCGTATGGGGCTGCATAGCCGCAGACCAGTCAGGGTGCCCATGCTGACCCCTGTCCACAGCCGAAAGCACCAACAGTGGGCACATGAGCATCAGAACTGGACCACGGAGCAATGGAAGAAGGAGGCCTGGTCTGATGAATCACGTTTTTTTTTAACATCATGTGGCTGGCCGGGTGCATTTGCGTCGCAGTGTGATGCTTTGGGCAATGTTCTGCTGGGTCCTTGCCATCCATGTGGATGTTACTTTGACATGTACCACCTACCTAAGCATTGTTGCAGACCATGTACACCCTTTCATGGAAACGGTATTCCCTGGTGGCTGTGGCCTCTTTCAGCAGGATAATGCACCCTATCAACAACGAGTTTGAGGTGTTGACTTGACCTCCAAATTCCCCAGATATCAATCCAATTGAGCATCTGTTGGATGTGCTGAACAAACAAGTCAGATCCCCACCTCGCAACTTACAGGACTTAAAGGATCTACTGCTAACATCTTGGTGCCAGAAGTCTAGTGTCTAGTGGAATCCATGCCTCAATAGGTCAGGGCTGTTTTGGCAGCAAAAGGTGGACCAACACAATATTGGGAAGGTGGTCATAATGTTAAGTTATTTTAAATTGTAATAATATTTCACAATATTACTGATTCTACTGTATTGTTGATCAAATAAATTCATCCTTAATGAGCATAAGAGATTTATTTCAAAACATTCATATGATGGTTTTAAAATCTTATGTGTTTAATTAAACTCCAAAAATTTATTATTTCACAAACACAAGGTGAAATACACAATTCTGCAGTTATGAAATCATCCTAATATAACTGTATTGTACTGGGATGTAAATAATAACATAACAGTAGTTAGATGTGTTATTTGGCTTGGACGTTTGGCTTTATACTCAATGACTGCTTTTTCTAGAATGTTTTATCAGCATTTGACTAATTTTACAAAATTCAATTTGTCCTCCGGCTGAGTTAAATTTTACTCTGAATCTGTGTCACACCAGGCTCAAAGCAGCTTACAAACCAACCAGCTCTCACCCCCTATAGCTGCACAAAATCTTCATGCTCATCCACATTACTGACTGATTCTCTGTTAATGACTTCAAGGATGCAATTTAAAACATATTTTTTGTGAAAATTTTAAATGGGAAATCATTTTAATGGAACTTGATTTCAAGTGGTCTACGATATTATTGGTTCAGTTTGCTTCACCTCTGTGAGCAGAAAAGTGATTTCTGAGGTAGAGAAAAGTTACATTTTGATAAAAGTTTATAGAAACAAACAAAAGTTTATAGGCCAATAAAAGCATGTGTCTCAGTAGAGAGAGACTAAATTCAGCTTTGTTCAGATGTGTGGACTGCGAAGTGTCGTTTGCCATAGCAACAGATCCAATGTTACATAATGCATTAGGAATAGGAAGAGGGCGAGAGGTCTGGCTGGCTTAATGTGGGAGATGCTGCAGGATATTTTTAGGCTTCTCGTGTTCTTCCTCCTCTCTTGAACTGCAGATTTAAGATTCAAGAAGGATGCAGAAGAGGAAGGAACAGGATACACACTGAGCTGTGCCTGTTTCCTGTGTGCGTACAGTATTAATCTGTTTTTGACAACTTTGTGTGTTACTGTCATAAATATGACACCATATGAACGTAAAGATCAGCGCGTCTTTCCCATGATTCACATCTATCCAATGACTCTACATGGCCTTATATTAGTACAGTGAAATAATAATATACCCGTACCATATTGTATTAGTTGATACAGTATCATCCAGCATTAGATGATACCGTATTTAATTGTGATAATCATTTCCATTTTTATGGATTATTTTTAACATTTAGATTACCTTTGCCATCCTCTAATGCTCACTTTTTGCTAGAATTTTTAATAACACTAATACATATAACACTGTTAAATGTAATCTTCAGCAAATATCAATATGATTATTATTTTTTTATACTGTACATTGTGATAATATGATGCCTAAATTAACATTTATTTCAGTTGCCAAAAATCATTTCTAATTTTCTATGCTTTTAGTTTTCATCTAACATTTTTATGTTATTGTTTTATGTTATTTCAGCTTTATTTCAATTACTGAACAATAGTTTTTGTTAACAATAACAACACTGTTTATTGGCCATAAAATAATATCAGATTTTTAATATATTCTGTGTATATGTATATGCTTCCCTAACATTACATTAAAAAACTTGGACTATAGACAGAAATATATCCACTCGAAGCCACGAAAAGGTAGGCCACGTAAAATCACAGTGCGGGGTCAGCGCATGCTGAGGTGCACAGTACGCAGAAGTCACCAACTTTCTGCAGAGTCAATAGCTACACACCTCCAAACTTTGTGTGTCCTTCAGATTAGCTGAAGAACAGTGCATAGAGAGCGTCATGGAATGGGTTTCCATGGCGAGCAGCTGCATCCAAGCCTTACATCACCAAGTGCAATGCAAAGCGTTGGATGCAGTGGTGTAAAGTACGCCGCCACTGGACTCTAGAGCAGTGGAGACGTGTTCTCTGGAGTGACGAATTATGCTTTTCTTTCTGGCAATCCAATGGACGAGTCTGGGTTTGGCAGTTGCCAGGAGAACGGTACTTGACTGACTGCATTGTGCCAAGTGTAAAGTTTGGTGGAGGGGGGATTATGGTGTGGGGTTGTTTTTCAGGGGTTCGGCATGTCCCCTTAGTTCCAGTGAAAGGAACTCTTAATGCTTCAACATACCAAAATATTTTGGACAATTTCCCAACTTTGTGGGAACAGTTTGGGGATGGCCCCTTCCTGTTCCAACATGACTGCACACCAGTGCACAAAGCAAGGTCCATAAAGACATGGATGCATGAGTTTGGTGTGGAGGAACTTGACCAGGAGTCCTGACCTCAACACAATAGAATCCTTTGGGATAAATTAGAGCGAAGACTGCGAGCCAGGCCTTCTCGTCCAACATCAGTGCCTGACCTCACAAATGCACTTCAAGAAGAATGGTCAAAAATTCCCATAAACACACTCCTAAACCTTGTAGAAAGCCTTCCCAGAAGAGTTGAAGCTGTTATAGCTGCAAAGGGTGGGCCAACTACATATTAAACCCTACAGATTAAGAATGGGATGTCATTAAAGTTCATGTACATGTAAAGGCAGGCGTCCCAAAACCTTTGGCAATATAGTGTATATAATCTGATCTGTAGGTTAATTTGTAAAACTTTATCCTCGTAGAATGTTTTTTCCCCCACGAGTCAAAAGAACAGATGAGGTAGCAGTGGTCTTGGAAAGCGTCTCTCATCCGTCAGGTTGTCTACTGTTTTCTCTCCAGAGACCAGACTTGATTTTCCACTAGATAGGAGAGCACAGGGACAATCTAGCTATAAATAATATGGCAGAATAGCTGCTCTTTGTACAAAAGCTCTGATAGGTCTGTTCATCCATCTGTGCTGCATGGAGGGTTTTACAGAGATGTGAGATGCCAGACTGTGTTAGCTAAAATACAAAAGCACTGTGGTAGGGTTTCTTACATAAGTCTTCTTTAAAGGTGAGTGTGATGACTAAGAGAT
The DNA here is from genome assembly GCA_018749465.1 of Paracanthobrama guichenoti. Lineage (NCBI taxonomy): Eukaryota > Metazoa > Chordata > Actinopteri > Cypriniformes > Gobionidae > Paracanthobrama > Paracanthobrama guichenoti. Next base: position 30,386,056 of record CM031950.1, on the reverse strand, counting down.
ACCCTGATACAACTGCAGCGTCACCAGGATCATGATACGTTTGCTTTGTTCTGCAATGAAAAACTCATTATAAAATAAATGTTTTTCTCTAATACACATTTAATGCCACCCTTTTATTCAATGCTTTTTGCAACATCCTTTTGTGAAGATAACAGCTCTGAGTCTTCTACTTTAATGCCTTTTTGGAGAACAACTTGACTGGAAGAACAAAATGTTCAAAATTCAAAATTAATTAAAAAATAAATCATACTGAATATCCATTTTTCACACATAATGTAATGCTTAAATTCATTTCGAGCACTGAAAAAAACTACATTAGTGTTTTATTAATTTACAAAATACAGTATAGAATTTTAATATCAACAATTTACTCGTAACTGGCCATAAAATAATTAAAAATACATATACTTAAAAATAGACATACTTTTAAAAATGTATGTAGAGAATTATATAGCACACATTTAATATGATTGAGGCAGAAATGAAAAGTAATGCTCATAATAGGTAGAGGACCAGGCTTTGAATTCCTTTATAACAATTAATGTTATTGCAGACAGCAGGCTGTGTGTGGGCCTGGTTTTGTGAAGGGCAATTCTCTCTCTCTCTCTCTCTCTCTCTCTCTCTCTCACACACACACACACATAATGTGAGGGATTAAGTGTTTTGAGCCTAGCCATTGTGCTGTTGCCCATGGGCGGCACACTGCACAGATTTATTGGATGATGCCTGGGTGTTTGAATCTTTGTTCATGAGCATGTTGTTATTGTGTGTGTGTATATGTGTGAAAACCCATTTAGATATTATATTCAATTCAAGTACAGCTACTTTAAGTATGTTGTCATCAAAATTGGTATGTGGGCAGCTTTTTTTTAAACAAAACTGAAAAATTTGTGCAGATTTGAAAGTTAATGGCCCCACTGATGGATGTTTATGGAAGCATCCATTTTGGCTTTATTGTGTTAGGATGCTGTACTGGCAGCAGGACAGGGCATAAAACACTGCAACACATTACAGATCTCCGGCCAGCCGCACCATGGGTACAACTATAACTGCAAGAAAAGAATTACCTTATGAAAAGAAAGAGTCTTATTAAAATAAAAAAACAGATGCTGTTAAGAAGTTTTATATATACCAATATATATATATATACCATTTATATATTATACAGTACTCCTGTGAAAATACTTTCTTAGGAGTTTGAATTGAAAAACACAATGTCTTGAGATGCATTTTATTTTTCAACTGATCTGATTTTACCTTGTTCGCCACATTTGTAGAATGGAGCGTCATGCACAAGATTCCGCTAAAGACCCAAGATGTAAATGCAATGGTCAAAAAATGTCTGTAGCTAGCAACGACGGTTGGTTCAGAGAACCTACTGGAATAACGCTAGTTCCATTTCTGTCAGTCACTTCGACTTGGGATTCGCTCTTGGGAGCCCAAGTCACCTCTTAGAATATCAGAAAAGGCCAATGAAATTGGCGTGCAATTGGCGTTGCATTCCAGGCCACGTCCTGTACATACAAGTATATAAGGCCGGAGCATGCAGGATGCACTTCAGCTTTGTTCTTCAGAGCCTAAGCAGCGCGTCTCTTTGTATACCAGTCACCTCTACGAAAATTCACTGGATATATGGCACATTCAGCGGTCTTCTCCTGTGTGCACGGATAAGTGCAACGATCCCCAGGGTGCTTCGGTGATTTCTGAAGGAGTGAATTTCCTATTTAAAAAAGCTAATTTCCTCTAGAAGAGCTTACATGGTGGTTTGGTGTCTTTTTTCGATGGCGTTCGTGTCCCACTGGATGCAGGCGACTCCGCTCTCCTTCTGATGGGCAGTGTTCAGTGTTCAGTGTTAGGGCCGTGCCCACGCTGTAAAAGCATTTGTGGGTGGCTCATGCTCTCACTGTGAGAGCATGACCATCGGCAGAGATGAAAGAGAGCCTTCTTAGCTGTTTCCCGTCCTAGCATGCACCGAGGGCGACCTGGGGAGCGAAATGGCAGAGTTTTTGCCAGGTAAATCCACTGAAGACTCAGCTGGGCTTCCTCCTTCAGGTGTGTTGTCTCTGTCTGAGGTGGCAGCCGTGCTTGCCTGGGCTGCCGCAAGCATTGGGCTTGAGTGAGGACCTGAGGCGGGCAACCCAGGGATGAAGAGACTGCAGATCTTCTCGCCCCACCTCTGCAGGTGAGCCTTACTCCCACCGGGGGACGGGAGTGAATTTTACACCTTCACAAAAAGAGCAGTTTATGCTTTCCCTGGGTCACACATTCACTCACTGTGTTCATACACAGCATCAGAACCTCTGGGGACGCAACATTTTGCCTTCTCCGTCTCACCGTGGACTCTCCGCCACGGGTACTTCGAGTATTGTCCCCTTAGTACTGCTTGTGTAGAGTCTGGGCGCATGGTTAACACTTCCCAACCTGTTCACGATGGCTGGTCAGGACAATGTGGCTTGTGATTCAATTTGCCAGGTGCCGGCCCAGATACAGCGGTGTTCTTTTCACCTCAGTGCGAGGATGCTGTGGCAGGAGCCTGTCCCACCAGCCGAGATGAAGAATGGCTTCTAAAGCTTTTCATTGTACCAAAGAAGGGTGGTGGTTTGAGACCAATCATAGATCTGTGAGTACTGAATCGGGCCCTGCACAGGCTCCTATCCAGATGCTCAAGGTCATGCTCACATGTGTCAGACTGCAGGATTGGTTTGCGATAGACCTGAAGGACGCATTTGGCTTCGAAGGACAAGCATACCAGTACAAGGTCCTACCTTTCGGCTGTCCCAGTCTCCTTACGTCTTAACGAAGGGCGCGGAGGCTGTCCTTGCTCCTTTGACGACTGGCTTATTTTAGCTTAGTTGCGGGAATTGGTCTGTGAACACAGGGACTTTAGGTCAACTGGGAGAAGAGAATGCTCTCCCCCGCACAGAGCATCTCTTTTCTCGGTGTGGAGTTGGACTCAGTCACCATGACAGAGCGGCTCTCTCTGGACCGCACTCAGTCAATGCTGCATTGCTTGTACCTATTCAAGCATAAAACAGCGGTTCCACTGAAATACTTTCAGAAGCTCCTGGGGCGTATAGCATCCGCAGCTGAGTCTTGAGATGGGCATGGTGCCACGGCACACATCACGTGGCCATCACGGCGATCTGTCGCCACCTATTCAGCCCTTGGTCAGACCTTGTGTTTTTCCATGTAGGTGTTCCCCTAGGCCAAGTGTCCAGGCGTGTTGTCGGCCCCTCCTTGAGGACTATCTTTCTCAGGGGCAGGGCACAATCTGGCACCCGTGCCCAGACCTCTGGAAACTCTAAGTCTGGTCCCTGGACGGGAGGAGGAGGAATTCAGGGGGCTATCACCAAATAGACACCATCTCTCAGGCTAGAGCCCCCTCTACAAGGCACCTCTATGCCCTGAAGTGGCACATTTTCACTGCGTGGTGTTCCTCCTGAGGTGAGTACCCACAGAGATGTGGCATCGGTTCAGTGCTTTCCTTCCTGTAGCAAGGCCTTGAGAGGCACCTGTTTGCCTACACTTTGAAAGTGGTTGCTATAGATCCATAGGAAAGCACAACCTGATAGTTAAGTTCCTGAGATTCCTGTATTTTTGTAATTCAGTTTTTGCCATGAAGATAGCCACAGATGCTGACATGGCATTTAATAAAACTATACTGATACTATGATGTCATTATTAATAATGAAACAACAGTAAAGCTGAGAAAGAGAAAAATCACTCACTGCTCTTGAATGGAAAATGTTCAAATATACTCTTAAACACCGAAAGCACTCTTTGTTTACTGTTTGTAATATGTTTTTATTTCTCTTTATTATTTACTATCTTTTATGTTTTGAAACTATATTAGTTTATATATTTGAAATTCTTAACATCCAGTTGTATTAATTAATAAACATTATTATTAAATAAAACTTATAATTACATATCCAATATACATATACAATAAGAAAAATTAATAAGAAAAAAAAATAGATAATTTTTTTAATTAAATCGGACCGTGACTCCCAGAATCGAAATTGGATCGTGAGGTGCTTATAGATATCCACCACAATATACATACAATGATTTATTGCTTGTCTTTGTTAAATAATACAGAAGATAAAGAGCTTAAAAAATAATCGCATATTAAATCTCAATCACAATACTGGTTAAAAAAAATTGCATTAGATTATTTTCCAAAATAGTTCAGCCCTATTGGGTAGCTCTCCGTGCTAGGAGATTTGAGGTAATTTACTGCGGGCGTTGGAAGGTTACGAGTGAGCGTTGCTGCACTTGTCGTGCTTGCCCATATTTGCACATTGTGACACGGTATAGTTGTTGTGGCGTTTAGTATAGGGACCTTATATGTCGGTTTCGACACATGTCAAAGTTACCGACAGAAAGGGAATGTATGGTAACCCTCGTTCCCTGATGGAGGGAATGGAGACGTGTGTCCCTCATGCCACAACTCTGTACTGACCGCTGAAGTGGCCGAGATGCTACTTCAGCTCCTCAGAACAAAACTGAAATGCAGCCTGCATGCTCTGGCCTTATATCCATATTTATGGGATGTTACCTGTCATGCAAATTCTGCACGCCAATTTCATTGGCCTTTTCTGATATTCTCAGAGGTGATTGGGGCTCCCAAGAGCGAATCCCATATGTCGGTTTCGACACACGTCTCCGTTCCCTGATGGGGTTACCATACGTAACCGAGATGTTATTTTGTCTATTTTTGCTCCACTAAAGAAAATGATTCCAAACAAAGCCACAGCAAAACCACTGTAACACACAAGAGTGGTATTTTGCTCCTGAATGAATCAGGGTTTTGAACCAACTGGTTGAATTAATTATTCAATGATAACTGATAAAGACACTTGTCACCACCTAACAATGTAACTTGCAGAAAGAGTCTCTGAAAAATTAACATGAATCAATTGCTTATTTGCATTTTAATTGCTTAAAATGACCCCTTGGTAAACCCCATTTCTAAAAGCCTGTAAAATAAAATGACATGGCAATGCTGTTTAAAATGAATATTTGACTTAAGTCCAAAATCAGGCTAGCTACATCAGCTTAGATAGCTATAACTTTCTGGAAGTTGTACCATAAATCATGTTGTCACATGAGGTTTCATAACGTGTTTGTCTCTATTTGCTGCCTGTCATTTTCAGTCCATCCTCCAAAACAAGACCCTTGCGTTTCATCTCAGAGAGAAACACTTATCTCAGTTCAGCAAAAACACATGACCAGCAAGCTGCTGTGAAAGATAAGAGAGGATATAGTGTGACCTGCTCGCTCTCTATTTCTTACACAGACACAGTCAGGAGACATGTATGCCTAGTCAGTTTCATAGAAATAAATACCACATACAGTACTTTTACCTGTTTCTCACTTTTATATAAAACTCATGACCCTTGCTTGGTTATTATTTTAATATCACCTTCTTGTTGGACCACTGGTCAACAAATTCTCTGTAGCAGGTGATGGCCACAGACACAGAGGTGTAGCTTTCATTTAACCGAGGAGAGTGCACTCTTATGAACTCTTATGAAAAATAAAACTTTTATTCTCAATAACAAAACCATCACTTTCCTAAACACCTGTTTACCTGTAAGTTTTCCTGATTTATCATAATATTTGCAGTCTTAGATTTGGCAAAGGGAGCTCACAATGGCTGCTCCAATCACTCTGAAGAGTCATTTGTGAAATATACACAAACACTGCACAACTCAAAGATGTGCGTTGTACTGTACTAAAAATATAATAATAGAAGAATTCTTATAAAATACTTAGTTAAGAAGTTATGTAATGCCTGACACATTGGACCCTCTTCAGTTTGCCTATCGTCCCAATAGAGCAATTGAAGATGCCATCTCTCATGTCCTCCACTCCTCCCTCACTCACATCGACGGCAAAAGTGGGAACTACGTAAGGCTGCTATTTATTGACTATAGCTCAGCCTTTAACACCATAGTTCCCATTAAGCTAACCTCCAAACTCCTGGATCTCGGCCTGAACCCTTCTCTCTGCCACTGGATTGAGGACTTCCTCACTGGCAGGCCTCAGGTGGTGAGAATAGGCCAGTCCACCTCCACCTCCATCTCCCTGAGTGTGGGAGCTCCACAGGGCTGTGTCCTGAGTCCCCTGCTCTACTCGCTCTACACGCATGACTGTTTGTCCACACACAGCTCCACCTCTATCATCAAATTTGCTGATGATACTGTTGTCCTGGGCCTCATTTCCAACAACAATGAGACGGCATACTTGGACAAGGTGGAGCATCTAACATCATGGTGCCAGGACAACTGTCTCTCTCTGAATGTTGGTAAGACCAAAGAAATGATTGTGGACTTCAGGAAGAGACAGCAACAGACATACTCCCCCCTCATGATCAGCGGGTCACCAGTAGAGAGAGTGAGCAGCTTCAAGTACCTGGGTGTAAACATCTCCGAGGACCTGATCTGGACTGCTCACATTCAGACACAGGTGAAAAAAGCCAGGCAAAGACTGTACCACCTGCGCCAGCTGAGGAAATTCAGGGTTTCACCAGCTATCCTGAAAACTTTCTATTTAGGGGCGATAGAAAGTGTATTAACTCAGTGCATCACAGCGTGGTATGGGAACAGCACCAGTCATGACCGCAAAGCCCTGCAAAGAGTCGTGCGCTTATCTGAGCGTATCTCAGGGTCAGCTCTCCCGTCTCTGCAGGACGTCTACACCAAACGCTGCAAAGGTAGAGCTACTAAGATCATCAAGGACTCTCATCACCCTGCAAACCCTCATTTCACGCTGCTGCCATCTGGTAAGTGCTTCCGAAGCTTGATGGCCAAAACTGAGAGACTCAGGAGGAGCTTCTTCCCCCAGGCCATCAGACTCCTGAACTCAGTCACTTAACATCACGTGACTTCACTTCAGGATAAACATCGATACACTGACATTGCACTGCACTTTCTGTTCTCGTTGTTACTGTGTAACAACCTGTTATAAACCTGTTTGCACATTATACTCTTTATACATTTGTTAACCACATATTTATAAGTCTACAGTTTACTCACTGCAGTCTACTTCAATTATTTTATTCCACTTCTTTATTCTTATTTTTTTACTTTTTTTTTTCTTCTACTTGACTTGATTATTTATAATTCTACAGATATATATATATATATATATATATATATATATATATATATATATATATATATATATATATATATATATATATATATATATATATAGTAATTTTTTATCCTATTTCTATTATAATTTCTTCCTTGTGTTTTTAACTGTGAATTTGCACTGTCCATGGAGCGGACCTGTTTACATTTCACTGCCGATTGTATACTCTGTATATAACTGTGTATGTGACAAATAAAACTCTTGAATCTTGATTTAAAAAATTGCTAAAATGAAAGAAAAAAAAAAAAAGAAAAAAGAAAAAAGAAAATGAAGTGGTTATTTTGAATGAGAATTTTTTTAATGTTATTTAAAATTTATATGCCAGAAAGTGAACGCATATGATGCCATATTTTGCCATTTCTCTGTCGACCCTATATCAACACTCATTGATAAAATTCCCCCAGGGGCCTTTTGGTGCCTTTAACCCTACACTAGGTGGTTAATCATTTACAAACCATCAGTTTTGATATCCCACAGGATTGTGAGAAGAATATATCTATGTTGCCTTCAAAAATTGATCAGATGAAGGTATCTCAGGAGACAGGAAGTGAAGCTAACATTGGATTCGCGATTTTCTCAATATTTAGAATTTTTGCACCTTCAGATTACATATTTTCAAATAGTTAGGACAAAATATTGCCCTGTCCTAATAAACCACACACCAATGGAAAGCTTATGTATTCAGCTTTCAAATACTGTATAAATCTCAATTTCAAAACTGACCAGGGTCACATATATAATGTATTTGTGGTCCAGGGTCACATATATAAATTAGGCAGCGGCTATTTGCACTAAATGCAAATAGAAATAGATGGACCACAACTAGATTCTATTTACACTAAGTGAAAATAACATATTCTTAGCGATAGACGATATTTACAGTTTTTTATATTTTGATATTTAAGTGCAATTAGCTGTAAATGCTAAGTAAAATAGCATGCTAAGGGAAAAGTGATATATTCTATTTACACCACCATGTAAAATTAGCAGTTCTTTGCAATATGTGTAAATAGTAATTAGATGCTATTTATAATTTATTTTGCACTTCAGTATTGTTGTACATTAACAGGATGCAATATCAGAGTGTAAATGATTATATTTATTAAAATTATTAAATGGATGCAGCCTTAATGAGACAATAAAAGCCCTCCCTACACCTACCCCTACCCAATAAATACTTTTATTATTATTAAACATTTCGTTAGGCAATTTATTTCCACTTTTAGAAAATTTTCTTAATTTTTATTTAAAGTATATGCCTTTCCGATGTGATATGTAATGGGAAATGGGAGAAGAGAGAGCTCAGCAAAAAGCAGATTCGAACCCGGGTCGATTGCGTCAAAACCTGGTTCTACCTTTTTGTGTGAATTTTGAAAAACATCTCAATTGATTTGACCATACAATGAAAGTCAATGGAAACCAAAAAAGCACTGGATCCTATTGACTTTCATTGCACTGACAAAAAACACAGAGACATTCTTCAAAGTATCAGAAGAAAGAAAGCCACACAGGTTTGCTAAGGAAAAACCTATCTTAACAAAATAAAAGCTCTTTAGCTTTAGTCTGTATTTTACCGTCTGAAACATTACAGGGCTCAATTTTCTAGTCAGACTCGCTCTTTTTCTCTGTTTAGTACCCACTCCCATCCCATCTGCCATCCCTAAACTCCATTTGACACCAATTTCCACATGCTGGAATCATATTCCACCTCTTCAGCAATCAATCCTTATAAATGGTCAATAAAAGCTGAATCAGGCTTCCAATAATCCAGTCAATAAATGCTCAAATCAATTCTTGAAATGCTCATCATTACTGAATATTGTAATTAAAAACAACTATGAATAGAATAATTAACTATACAATATTTTGCCTTCACTTATCCATCAACATACCCACATTCCCTCTGTCTGCCTCTCTTATTCCTATACATTCATCCCTGCACAGATCAGATTGCAATGGTGTTGGTCACATTTTAATTAAAATCCTCTAGAAGGGTCCTATGTAATCCCTCCCTGGTTAAGAAGCTTGAAGAGTGAGTACAAAAGACTACACATACATCTTTGCTTTATTCTGTCCTAAGGCTGTAATCAAATCCATCCGGTGAACTTGTCAAGTGGGCTCATGTCTCTTCAAACAAATCTTAGACTTCATCTAACACTAAACACTGTTTACACTAAACAACACACTATTTATGCAATATCCCAGCACCAGATCATGCTTGTTGATAAGTATAAAGTTTGTCCTATCGTCATGACAACCTGTTGCCATGCACCACGGTGGTCCCTGTTTTAATGAGAATGACAGTTGTAATGTTTCCTTTATGTTTCCCTAGAGTATAACCATGTAGCTTGATATAAAATTGTTTATGCACCCCGATCCCTGACACATGAATATGTATTTTCACATAAAAACAGCCTGTTGGAATCGGCCTCATAGTAAGAAAAGGGCTTATTGTCTGTGATTGATAGTGGGTTTCAGCGACGTCTTTAATAAGCGGTAAGAAGCTGGCTGATGAGTCATCACACAGCAGATGGCTGCTTTTGAGCAAACAGATGGCCTGTTACATGTGGTCAATTGATCCACAGATCTCAATTATATCGGCCACATACCTTCATCCTCTCAAAGGTATGGATGTCAGGTGCATTACATAATCTGAAATGTGGGTGTTTGATATAAAGTGAGTGATATATAAATAGATATCTGATTGAATTGTTCAAGCAGATGTCTGCTCTGAAGAGCTCAAGCAGATTTTGAAGAGTAGTTGGTATTAAATTGATTTCAGAATCCTGTTTACTGTGTATTAATAGACTATATTGCCAAATGTTTTGGGATGCCTGCCTTTACATGCACATGAACTTTAATGACATCCCATTCTTTATCTGTAGGTTTTAATATGGAGTTGCATATTACAACTATAACAGTTTCAATTCTTCTGGGAAGGCTTTCCACAAGGTTTAGGAGTGTTTTTATGGGAATTTTTGACCATTCTTCTAGAAGCTCATTTGTGAGGTCAGGCACTGATGTTGGATGAGAAGGCCTGGCTTGCAGTCTCTGCTCTAATTTATCCCAAAGGATTCTATCGGGTTGAGGTCAGGACTCTGTGCAGGCCTGTCAAGTTCCTCCACACCAAACTCCCTCATCCATGTCTTTATGGACCTTGCTTTGTTGGAACAGGAAGGGGCCATCCCCTGTTCCCATGAAATTGTCCAAAATATCTTGGTATGCTGAAGCATTAAGAGTTCCTTTCACTGGAACTAAGGGGCCAAACCCAACCCCTGAAAAACAACCCCACACCATAATCCCCCCTCCACCAAACTTTACACTTGGGACAATGCAGTCAGGCAAGTACCATTCTACTGGCAACCGTCAAACTCAGACTCGTCCATCAGATAAATTGCCAGACAGAGAAGTATGATTCGTCACTCCAGACAACATGTCTCCGCTTCTCTAGAGTCCAGTGGCGGCGTGCTTTACACCACTGCATTCGACGCTTTGCATTGCACTTGGTGATGTAAGGCTTGGATGCAGCTGCTCGGCCAAGGAAACCCATTCCATGAAGCTCTCTACGCACTGTTCTTGAACTAATCTGAAGGACACACGAAGTTTGGAGGTCTGTAGCTATTGACTCTGCAGAAAGTTGGTGACGTCTCCTCGCTATTCGCTAGCTGCTCCAGCCAACAGCCGACAAGAATGATTTTCACCCCCAAATCATTCTTGTCGGCTATTGGCTGGAGCACTGTTTGTTATGCTTTGTTATCCAGACTGCCCATGTTTGTTTTGGTTGCAGTTTGTGGAACTTATGCGGACTACAGAGACCACGTTTTTTTACAGTGTGTTCAGGGGACAGGCAGCTAGCGGATAGCGAGGAGATGTTTGCTGTATGTGACAAAAAAATGTTTTGGCCTAAAAAACGTGTGACATCGCTTAGAGCACATTTAATAATCGAAACTTTACATCCTGCTTGAAAACAGTAATGTATTTTGCACACAGTTGTTTGTTTTTAGTTGTGTCCAGGACTACTGGGATAGTTAATAGCATCTAATGAATAAAACGTGAATAGACACCAGCAAGAAAATACATACTAGTCAGAACCTTGTTAGCCTAAAATCTTACCAAAATTGTGAATGTGTTTTGTTACCGGTTTCAATTAAAGTTAATAAATAGCAGCAAAAGCATCTAGTGAACAGCTACTAGTGAAACCGAATAAGATTCTAGTTACTTTGGGGTTATTTAGTAATAACACAGTGCAAGCGCTATAGTAACATAAACCCAGTTACTAAGTGTTTAAATGGCTTGCCATAGGCACCTGTTCTCCGGCTCCGTTGCCTCGTGTTATGTAAAAGCATCGCATCATCCACTGCCATAATCTCGCCGACTGCATCAATCCTGTGGCGATTTGTGATTTTAGGTTGACGAAGAACCAGACACATCACCTTATGTTATAACGTACACTTGCTCTGTTTTCCTTTAATATTACTATTTGACTATTTTATATAACTAATTTTATAGATATGCTTAAGTAACAGACCAGTGGCAGAATCGCGGTTCAATCCCGGAGAATTTCTTGCTCTGGCAAAAATTATTTTATTTGAATGTATTCAAAAAGACACTGTATGTTAAGTATAAACTTACCTATCCAGCAAATGTGATCCCAGAATATACAGTCTGCACCCCGCACTTCTTCCTGCGATATAATCCTCCCGTTTAATTCTACAAAAATAAATGCGACTTTCTATAATGGAGTGGGCAAACCAAACTCAGCGAGAGCCCTGTATTCGCTCGGACTGGTTGCCAAAAACCAGCCACAAATATTTATCTGTCGTGACTCCGCATGTCGTGTGACAGATAGCGCGAACGTGCTCGCTGCCGTTGACCGCTGGTTCAATCCATTCTCCGCACCGAGGGGTATTCCGAAAACATGACACTGCACATTTACACTACACTGGGATTAAACCACAACAAAACAATATGACATTGGCCTTCTAAAATCTCTTGTAGACGCTATCAGTTCATATGTATAAAGCATTTCAGTCAATAAAATAGTTGCTACGCAGGTTATCTACAAAAGATTTCGCATTTTGAAAAAACATAAACGTCACATCCTTCAGAATTCTTAATTATTATTTTTATTCTGTTCTTTTAACTTAAATATTCGTGCCATTTTCTTAAATTAGTGTGTTTTAATTGGTTAATTATTTAATTTAAATATATCACATCAGGTCTAGTTAACATCAGGAGAACTCTCATTTCCCTCATGGCTTCCAGGAGATGACTTCAATGGCAGTGGAGGCAGCTCTCTGGATGATGGAGTTAGGGTGTGCGAGTCTAGTCTTCAGCAGAGGCACATGCTCCAGCAGCTGTGCCCGGGCCCTCGGAACCTCTGCCAGGACTGTAAGGGCACGGAGGGCATTGGCACATACAGCTATATTCTCACTCACCGCCAGCTGCAGCAGAGGGGCGATGGCACCTGCATCCAGTGCGTCGAACTTACCTAGAAACAGGCAGACAATAAGATTTTGCATAGCATCATCTAATACAGAGGTTTTCAAACTGGGGTCTTGGACCCCCAGGGGGTCACAAGGGAGTGCCAAGAGGTCACCAAGAATGTTCAGAGAAAAAAAAAAAAGTAAAAATATTTTTTTTTCCTTTTTTTTTTTCCATAGTGCTGAGCAATCGATGAATCGCATCCAAAATAAAAGTTTGTGTTTACATAATATATGTGTGTGTACTGTGTATAATTATTATGTATATATAAATCCACACACATGCATGTATATATTTAAGAATTTTTTAAATATTTCAGTACATACACATATTTCTATATTTGGTTGAGCCCTGCTTTAAAAATTTGTTTTTCACTGTATAAAAGATCTTTATACTTTAAAATATATCACCTTTAAAGGGTTAGTTTGAAAATTACCCCATGATTTACTCACCCTCAAGTCATCCTAGATATATATAACATTCTTCTTTCAGACGAATACAATCAGAGTTATATTAAAATATGTCCTGGCTAATCCAAGCATTAAAATGGCAATAAACCACCTTTCGAAAAAAAAAACTTAACTGGCGCGACGATGACATTGGACGTAGAGTAAACGTTTTGAACTGCGAGAGGCGTTACACTTTCTTCGTAAGTTGAATACGGAAGGCGGTCTGGTGGTAGCTAGATATTTTACCTTATAAAGTTTTAAACATGGATATTTTTCTTACACAAACCCATCAATTCACTTCAGAAGACCTTTATTAACCCCCTGGAGTCTTTAATAGATTACTTTTATAATGGATGGATGCACTTTTTTGGGCTTCAAATTTTGGGCTGCCATTCACTGCCATTATAAAGCTTGGAAGCATCTGGATATGTTTTAATATAACTCTGATTGTATTCGTCTGAAAGAAGAATGTCATATACACCTAGGATGGCTTGAGGGTGAGTAAATTATGGGATAATTTTCAATTTTGGGTGAACTATCACTTTAAGGGGACCATCATATCCGGGGCATCAAAAAGTCTGAAATTCCATGATCTAAAATACAGTATGTGAATAACTAACATGAACACCATCTAGTGGTTTAAGATGATAATAAAAAATCTGTTATCATTTACTCACCCTGAACGCTGGTAACCCAAAAATGTTGGTGGTCATTGACTTCCATTATATGGACAATAATAAAAGACATTTCTCAAAATATCTACATTTCCATTCCACAGAGTAAAGAACAAAGTCATGCAGGTTTGGGGCAACATGATGGTGAATAAATTTTCCCAGGTTTCCCAATTATTTTTGGGTGAACTATCCCTTCAGTGATTTCATACAGCACTTTAACAGATGTTTAAGTATTTCTAACTTCACCATTTACTGGCTAAAAGATGACAAACATGCACAAAGTTGATTTTGGCTGACCCTTAGTGATTACAGCTGTGTTCATAATGGTCCCTGCAGCATTAGCGACTACCCCTTGGTCATCATCTGACAGCAGCTTGACCAACATAGGCAGAAGATTCTCCTCACAAACCTTCATCTTCCCATCTGCAGGCACACTAAGAGCAGGAGAGAAACTGCGAAAAATGGTTTTTTGACCTGGTCTCTGTACACTAATCACTGTAGTAAACTTAACCCAAACTAGATTGTTGGGTGCCATGATGTTGCCTACCTGATTCCCACTAAGGCAGATGTGGCTGCTCGGCGGATGGCGGGGGAGGAGTGAGACAGCTGATCTTTCAGAACCAGAATGGCATCGCTTTCCAGTGCAGGCAGGGCGTTCACACTCACACAGCAGCTTAATGTAGAGAGAATTAAAGCACGGATGTTCTCTTCTTCATCTGAGACCTTCAGCACCAATCTGGGCACCAGCCCCATACACACCATAAATACTGCTCCTGTAGAAGATATAACACAGGACTCTTCAAATGAAAAGCTTCTGTGTGTATGAAAAGTAAAGTAAAAAAATGAAAAGTTACTGTGAAACAGGAGTATAATAAACAATAGTCACCAGAGGGAAATTCAGCGATCCTATTGAGTGCCTGGTGCACATTTTTACGACAGGCATTCTCAGGGTCATCTACCAGGTTTGCAAGGGGACCCACAATGTCAAATTTCAAAAAGGCATCTCTGTGTGAACACAATTTCAAAAATATCACATCCATTCTTGTGATATTAAATATTACATTTTCAAAGTGTTGGACAGTCTAAAACATTATTTGATCAGAAATAACTGTTACTGGAAATAACAATACTTTCTTGATATTTTTGGAAGCATCAAGAGTGTTTTGAACAAACTAGTTTGATTTTTCTTTTGCTTACAATTCCATTCATTAGTTTGGGGTTGTATCTTCCGCTCACTAACACTGCATTTATTTGATCAAAAATACAGTAAATTCAGTAATATTGTAAAATATTATTACAATTTAAAATATCTGTTTCCTATTTTAATATACTTTAAATTGTAATTTATTCCTGTGATGGCAAATCTGATTTTGTTTTTTTGTTGCATCATTACTCTCAGAGTTCAATGATCCTTATAATATACTGATTTGGTGCTCAAGAACAATTTCTTATTATCAATGTTGAAAACAGTTGTGCTAATTAAAAATTTTTGTGGAAACTTTGTGCTAATAATGAATATAAAGTTTCAGGAGTGATGAATAGAAAGCTCTAAAGAACAGCAAATTAAATTGACAGTAAAGACATTTATAATGTTATTATATATATATATATATATATATATATATATATATATATATATATATATATATATGTGTGTAAATAAATTAAACAACGGAACAATTTATTTTATTATATATATATATATATATATATATATATATATATATATATATATATATATATATATATATATATATATATATATATATATATATATATATATATATATATATATATATATATAAAATAAATTGTTTAGTTATTTAGATTTAGTTTAATTTTATAGTCAATGTATCAATTTAATACATCTTTGCTAAATAAGAGTATTAAAAGTATATAAAAAGCAAAAACCTTTGTTGTTACCAAAAATGTTTGAATGGTAGTTCATTTTAGCAAGAAAATTGTTATGCTCTTGCATATTTTCTTTTGTAGAAAAACCCTATTCAAATTAGAAAAATATTATAAAATAAACATAAATAAATATAGTCCTTGTCGTTGAATCCTATTAAGGTTTCACTTTCTGTGTAACAATTTAACATAGAAAATATATTTATATAACTTGACATATAACATAAAAACACACACAAGCTACTATACAGGGCCAAGCACATTCATACACTAAAACACAAGAAAAATGTGGATTCTTGTATGACTCACCTTCCCAAACTGTGTGAAGCAAGCATATAAAGCACTTCAGTAGTTTTGACCCTGACTAAGTTATCCTCATCTTGCAGCAAAACCTTGAGTCTTTCCATACACCCTATGATGACGTACAGAAATGTTATGGTTGCTATACACAGGGGCATAAAACAATTTGAAAGCTTGTGGGATCTTCAAAAAGCAAAGATTAATGCTAAAATGTCTAATTATAATGATCTCTTCGATATTGAGGCTATATTTGGTTTCTTGGGATGGACAAAAAGGTTACCAAAGATGTATTTACCACTGACAATAGCTTCATAAGCCCGCTCGTGGTCATGGACGAGGTCGCAGAGTGCAGCGAGCGCCCTCTGCCGGGTGAACAGCTCGACGTCTTGTAGCTCCATGATTAGCTTTGGAAGCGCCCAGTTACCGAAAGCGATCGGCGCTTGTGTCGGGTCAATATGCGGCGGGGGCATTTCGGATGTTTTCGGACTTGCCATCTTCTTCGACAGGGTGATTCAAATGTGATTTCGTTAAATGTGTTTACATATCGAAAAGTTTTTATTTTAATGGCCGACTCTCAAGTTTGCAGGATTGTTTGAGGGTTAATCATGTCATACATTCAAAATGTAAAATAACAAGTATTCCTAATTTATTTGCATGTTCCAACTGTTAAAGATAATATTACCTTATTCGCCGGTTATAACGTCCTCTTGCTTTTTTATTTCTCCGTGTGTAGTTAGGTTGCTATGGTAACTACGGAATTAACGCATCGCTCTGCTCAGGCAGTAACGTAAACTCCGTAATTCCTTCAACAACAAAAGAGATAATACAGAAATGTGTCAATGAAAATATTCGCTGTTCAAGAACTCTATCACTTTTATGGGATAGTGTACTTTTTGGTGTCACTGCATATTCTAAACAGGATGGAAAGTGCTTTTATTTAATGAGTTTACTTATAATTTTGACTAAATTGCATATTTATAAATGTGTGTTTACTAATAAAAACATAACTTTATGGTTTTGTTGACTGAATAAAGGCTGGTCATAGACATTTATATATATATATATATATATATATATATATATATATATATATATATATATATATATATATATATATATATATATATATATATATTTGGTAACACTTTACAATAAAGTTTCATTAGTTAACTACATTAGTTGTTGACATGAACATGAACTAAGAATGAACAATACTTCTACAACATTTAATAGTCTTATTTAATGTTAATTTCAACATATACTCATACATTATTGTTAACATTAGTTAATGCACTGACTACTAATAGTAGTCAATTAACACGAACAAACAATGAAAAGTTGTTTTTATTAACTAATGTTAATAAAAATGAATAAATACTGGAACAAATGTTTTTTCTCGTTGTTAGTTAATACATTAATGTTAATAAATGAGACCTTATTGTAAAGTGTTACCATTTATTTATTTATGTAGATGTATTCTCTTTTTATATGCAGAATTGTTCATATGTTCAATATTTTCAGTTTGTTTAATATTTACATTTGAACATAAGTGTATGTGTGCATGTACATTTATTCAGTAAAAAAGCAAGAGAGATAATATGTTGTCAGGTATGTTCATTTTAATACATTTATTTAATGTTTATTTTAATGGAATAAACCAAATTGTCCAAATACATTTCAAACGAACAAGTTGCACAAAGTTACTGCCCTAAAAATATTAAAACCCACATTGATCCATATTTCTTCTCTCCCCTCAATTTTCATTTTGACTAATGGTGATAGTGCGTCTAGTTTCTGTTGCCATATAATTGAATGTGAAGGTTGATCAGCTGTCTGAGGAACCCTTGGTTGGGGTAGACACCTCTTCCCTCTTTTACCTTCTTGATTGCTTCCACCAGTGTCATGTTTTGTTTCAGCATGAGATATGCCAAAACTATAGTTGCTGATCGACTCACTCCAACATGACAGTGAACCAGGATTTTCCCTTTGATTAAAATATTTGAGTTTAGTGTCTCTCAACTTTGCAGGAAGGTAGACTGGGTTATGATTTGGTCACACACAACCACTTACCTCCCTCTTCCAGTGCTGTATGTATAAACTTAGCCCCATTGTTAAAGTGGGCACTCATGTCATACGTGAGTGAATCGTGTGCATCTATGCCCATGTATGTGATGCCCATGCCATCATAAATCTTGCCACCACCTCTGGAGCTGTGGGCACAGTTCAGGACATGGGTGAAGCGATGCCTTCTCAGCTCTTCACAATTCTCAGCTATATCCCTAACAAAGAGAACATGCATCACACAGCTTATTGCAATATTCTTGAACATACAAATTATAAAAAATGTCAGCAGAACTCTTGTTTTGCAGGTAACGTTAGCCTATTTCAGTTAGTAAATTCTCTGTTCTTGTTAAAAGAACTAACAATAAAACTTTAATATCTGTGGGATTATGAGCATTCTCATTTTAAAGTTTAAACTCTAAAATGTTCTTACTAGAAATAACAATGATGTGTTAATATGTTAAACGCTGCATAACTATTCTAATTGTTATATTGGTGCATTTATGGACTCCTCTTGTGTTCAACACCATGCACTACATTAGGAAAAGCAGTAGATACTTCAATACGGTTATATAAAGCTATAAATATTATTTAATTGGAGAAATTTGGAAAAACTGCTGTCTGCTTACATGTTCCCGATGTAAAGATTGGGCCAGACTTCATCTGCGTTATTGTGGATGGCTTTTCCTGTTAACAGAAGACCTTCAACTTCCCTTACCGCTAAACCGGGAGAGGTGAAATCAATCTCCGGTGAAGTTGAATTTGAGGTACCTTCTGAATATTTCGACCTGAAAGACATTTGAAGGTGTAAACGGGCATTTAGTGTCTGGAAATATTAGTTTCCCGAAGTTGTTCCGATTGAACTAAGTGCATCTAGTCTGCATGAATAAAAGCCGCAGTGCAGGGGTTTATTTTAGGACTAGTTGGATATCTTTCAAATCGGGCCTGCGCATTCACTCCAGAACATTTCAAGTTATATAAATAAACTATACGTTATCTGCTCGATGATTTGCCGACAGATTTCAATTGCTTTAATCAACAGTATCCTACAAAATTATCATTATCATTTTGTTAATATTACAATATATATCTACACAACACCTTTTAAGGCAATGCAGAAAAATACTATATAACTATATAAAATGTAACTGAACTTTGGCAACACAAACATTGACACAGATTAATTAGGATAGGTTGTGAACACATCACATTGTTGGTTATTAAAATTGCCCTTACGAAAAATAACCATGGTTTTATTGTAGTAAAAGTGTAGTAACCATGTTTTTTTGGCTAATTGATTACCATTTATATAATCACAGTTTCACCACAAATACAATGGTTAAACTATGGTTAGAGTAGCCATGGTTAATTTGTGGTTACCATGGTTTAAATACAATAACCATGGTTTTTGGTTTTATTTGTAGTAAAACCATGGTTCATTTTCGTAAAGGGTGGCCACTGCAAGAAATATAAAGATTATACTATACTTTTTCCATTAAGAATATAAAGTAAAATTCAGGTCAAACAGGTCATTCTGTGCTATTTGAGTCCCCATAACATAATGTGGCATATATATATATTTTTAGTAAAAATAGGCTAATACTTGTTTCTAAATGCACATCTTACATAGTTAATCCCACTTTACCATAGAACACAATAATATGTAGGGCTGAACGATTTTGGAAAATAATCTAATTGCGATTTTTATTTTTATTTAATTTATTTTTTACTAATATTGCGATTGCGATTTATTATGCGATTATTTTTTTAAACTCTTTATCTGCTGTATTATTCAACAAAACAAACAATAAATCATTGTATAGTGGTGGGAATAGTGGTTTAGGCAACTCACAGTCCGATTCCGATTAGTCACGATCCGATACCAAAACTCTACAAAATAGCTACAAAGAAGAATATATATATATATATATATATATATATATATATATATATATATATATATATATATATATATATATATATATATATATATATATATATTACAACAATGGCAATTTTTGAAAAGCATGTTGAAAAGCAGACAACTAGGGATGGTGCCTTCATACCAGAGCCTAAGCTTCCTGTGTGTCTAGCAAAACCTCTTGACCACCTGAGCATCCTTTGGCATTTAGTGCATAGCTGCCCTACTGTACTATTGGAGGACCTGAAACCAAGTTGCGCTGCTCCAACATGGAGTTCATTCCAAGCATTTCTCATCCCAGATACC
Organism: Paracanthobrama guichenoti; assembly: GCA_018749465.1. Taxonomy (NCBI): domain Eukaryota; kingdom Metazoa; phylum Chordata; class Actinopteri; order Cypriniformes; family Gobionidae; genus Paracanthobrama; species Paracanthobrama guichenoti. The sequence continues at coordinate 30,365,789 of CM031950.1, read as the reverse complement.
ATCCCTGCAACTGTGATCAGCTATGGTTCCTTCTTCCCCAAGTCACCAACAAACCCAGATGTGGTTGAACAGTCTGTTCAGTACTGCATTGATGTGTCGAGGAAACATGGTCAAGAGTATGCCATCAACACATGTGACCAAGCAATCTATGAGGTGGTTCTGAGTCTGCAAAAAAAGAACAAAGAGAAGTATGCCAAACTTATCTTGTGCATGGGTGGCTTCCATATTGCTCAGAATTTCCTTGGGCATTTGATGCAGTCCACTGGAATCGAAGACATCATGGTCGAAGCTGATGTCTGTCTCTGTGGAACAGCAAACAAAATCATCAGTGGGAAAGACTACTAAGCAATGCTGCACATCCACACTATGGTGTATGCAGCCATGTTTGCCCTACACTGGAAAGCATTTGCCAGATGGTTGGTCGATGAAGAGAAGGACCTGGAGTACATGTGTGTGTCCAGCTACTCCTAGATGCCCTGTCAGAAGAGGATGTAGAGAAAGCAACTTCTGCGTGTGCTGATGCAACTGACCAACTGAAAAAGCTGTCATGTTTGATGGCTGAGTTTGATAAAGCATGTACCTCATCTACCACAAAGCTATGGCTAATGTACATGGATATGGTGATTATTCTTAGACGGTTCGTCCATGCTGAGTGTGCAGGTCTGTGGGAGGAACACCTGGCTAAAGTGGAAAAGAGGTTACCATACCTTGTAGCTGCTGGCCACTACAAGTACGTATCCTGCCTGCCCCAATACCTAGAAGCTATGAGAAGCTTGCCTACACTGGCTCCAAACAGCTATATGGAATTCAGGGATGGGAAGTTCACTGTACGTCAAACAGAAGGATGGTTCAATGGTGACTGGACAGACATGGCCCTTGAAAAAACCTACAACTGTGATGCCAAGACAAAACTCTTCACTGGCATCAGTCAGCAGCCAGCGGCCATGGAGAAATACTTGAAACCTCTTCCAGTTCTGACAGCTGTGTCAGAGCAGACAAAGGCTATGGACACCAAACACCATGAGGACAAGGACAGCCAATGTGCAAAGGTGGCAGAAGGTAACAGATAACAGATGCCATCAACAACCAGATGATCAATCCTTTCACATGTGAAGAACAGGAGCTGATCAACATTTCAACAGGCCACAAAGCCACATCTGCTGACTTGATCTGTGCTCGTGAAAAAGGACTGGAGGCACTGGCTGCAGCAAGAAGAACAACAGACAGTGAGAAAGTAGCCCAAATTAAACTTTCAACCTTCGCAGGAAAACCAAAGAAGTCAATGTCCATGGCATTCAAAGCCAAAAAGGTCTATGAGGAGGAAAGTGCAGTTGTGCAGAACTTGTACTTTGTTCAGGACTTAGACAGGAGGGTAGAAGTGTTTGGCCATGAATGGACAAGTTGCCCAGCCTCCCTGTTTGAGCCAGATCCTTCCCTTGACCAAAGTTACGCAATGCTTAAAGGAAACAAGGCAGTAGGCAGACTACCTGGCTGCAATCAAGACAGCTCATGGGGGGAAGTGGACAAACTACCACCGTCTGACAAGCCTGTTATAATGGTAGTAGATGCCACGGCGTTCATTCAACGTTACCAACCTCTTGGGAGCAGCACCTTCCATGAACTGCAAGGAAAGTACCTGAGGAAGCTCCTTGGAATCCTCCCAGACAAGTGTGACTGCATCCACTTTGTTGGTGATCGATATGATGTCTCCCCTGCTGAAAGTCTGAAAGGTGAGGATTGAGAGAAGAGGATGAAGACCTGCCCCAGCAAAATGAAGGAGTACAAGCCACATGATACTCTCCCTATACCTGGAAAGGTTTCATTCACAATCCACTGAATAAAGCTAATCTGTTGAACTACGTGGGGGAAGCATGGGCAGCTCAGAGTCACTTCCTGCAGGATGCACATTTATTCTTGGTGGAATCTTTTGTGATCCTAGTCACACTGTCCTCTTGTCAGCGGATTGTCAGGTTGAGCTTCCAGAACTTTCCTGTGAGAAACATGAGGAGGCAGATACCAGGGTGTTTGCTCACATTGCATACTCAGTACAAATTCCAAATGGGCTGTAGTGGTTGCAACTGACACAGATGTGATCATGATGTGCATGTACTACATCACACACATGGATGGGCTGCAGGAGCTGTGGGTGAAGACAATGGATATCTTCCTACCTGTTCACAGAAGTACATCTGGCGGGGAAATATGATGTTGCAGCTTCAGATCTTACATCCTTTATCCTCAGCACCTACATACTTACCCGATGTGACAAGAGGAAAAAGGCAGGCCTACACATCTGCTATTAAACACCTGACAGACCTTCTGCCGCTGTGCAGATACGGTGACCCTGAGGAAAGCCTGGATGTTCAGGAAGTATCTGCATTATTTGCAGTGTGCCACCCTCCTGATTATCCCACCTCACAGGGACCCGCACCTAGTTAATTAAGCTATGTTAAATTATTTTGTTCCGTTAAAGTTGTAATAGTTGTCATCTGAGGCAATAAAATAATGAAATTCATTTTGTTGTATTATATTTCTTGTGTGACACATTTCCATTGGGAGAACAAGGTTATGTTGAAATTAAAAAGATGCCTAGGCCATGATGTTTAATAATGTGGACATTAACAACCATGTTAAATATCCAGCATGTCTTTCGGAATTTTGAGAGTAGCCTAACATTCTATTGAGGATCTGAGCCTGTTGATCGCCAACTAGTACTGAAATCATCACAGATCCATTGATTTTGGTAGGATTTTTATAGTTTTTTTCTGTGAAATGAGTATATTGTTTGGTGAAAAGAATGGCATATTGACTGGCATATTGACCTAACATTCTATTGAGGATCTGAGCCTGTTGATCGCCAACTAGTAGTGAAATCATCACAGATCCATTGATTTTGGTAGGATTTTTTATAGTTTTTTTCTGTGAAATGAGTGTACTGTTTGGTGAAAAGAATGGCATATTGACTGATGTCATAACTTGGGGGAATAGTTGATTGCCAATGAAGTAAAGATGAAAATATTGGGAAAAAGTGAGAAAATCATGTAGATTTGTAGAAATGTAGAAATGTGTTTTAAGAGTTATTTTTTTCAGTGGATGTTGTCAGCACAAGTGTTCTGTGTATCTGGAATCCATTTATTGACAGCATACCCAACCCACTGAGGATTTGAGAAAAAAACAAAACAAACATTTTTCACATTTTTCTGATAAAAAATAAAGGGTGCATATACTAAAATGGCCACATGGAGATATTTCTGGCAGAGCAGACCCTCCAATTATTGGTTCTTAGGGTCAAAGTTAACAGAAAAAACACAAATATAAAGTATGGCAGACCATGTCAGGTTCAACCCATTTTTGAGACAGCGCCACCGCGTACTTGCAGTTGAAATCTAAGCGAATTGATCCAGAATCATTGAGAGAGAATATCTTCTCCCACCCCTATTGTATAATATGACCAACAGAATATTAGATTGATTAAACACACACTGTTCTTTCCTATAGGCGTAACATGTCAAGTTGATGCTTCTTCAGACTGCTTTACTCTCGCATGTCACGTGTCCAGACTGTAATCTCAGCTTTTGCAAGTCAAGTCACCTTTATTTATATAGCGCTTTTTACAATGCTAATTGTTTCAAAGCAGCTTTACAGTGCTAAAAGGAAAATAATGCAACAGAATTTGATTCGGCTGTACAGCCGCTCTGGTGAAAACGGTAATGTTATCCAGTTAATTTCAATTATCATATGGTGTCAATGTGGGCAGATTAGTAATATAGTTGAAATTTAAGTGTCCCCAACTGAGCAAGCCAAAAGCCAAAGGCGACGGTGGCTAAGAACCAAAACTCCCTCAGGGTCAGGATGGAGAAAAAAACCTTGGGAGAAACCAGGCTCAGTCGGGGTGCCAGTTCTCCTTTGGCCGACGAACAAACAGTGTATGATTATAATTCTGGCAACATTACAGGTCAGAAGTCATATTAGATCAATAGATATTCGTAAGATTTTTCGAAAGATTGGAGTCGTCACGCCGGAGAGGGGTTTAATGAGGATGTCGTGTTCGATGCGACATTTACAGCAGGGAGTTTAATTGACACGCTCTCTGCAGACAATTCAGGGATGCGTTGGTCATGTCCAGGCGCAGGCCCACCATCTGGTCTGGATACGGCCGACTACAGTAAACCTTGTGTAACTTTGCAGTTAAAAATATTGCGTTTTATCATATTGCCATATTATCGCAAATGCAGTTAATCGTTCAGGATTAACTGGGTACATATAATTTTTTTATAATAATATTATAAACACGTTTTTATTTTTTATTTTATTTTAGTGCAATTAGGCTAAACTGCCATGTCCCGAGTAAGCTTGCATAACATCAGCCACAAATATAAGTAATACAAATCAAACAAATTCAAAATTTTTCAATATTGTTGTATATTCGATAACACTTTAGAATAATGGTCATTAGTTAACATTAGTTAATGTATTAACTAACATGAACTAACCATGAGCAGTTCAGTTGTTACTGTATTTGTTCATCTTTGTTAACGTTAGTTAATAAAAATACAGCTGTTCATGGTTTGTTCATGTTAGTTCTCAGTGGATTAACTAATGTTAACAAGATTTTAAAAAGCATTAGTAAATGTTGAAATTAACATTAACAAAGATTAATAAATGCTTTATAAGTACAGTTCATTAATAGTCCATGTTAACTAATGTAGCTAACTAATGTTAACTAATGACCATTATTCTAAAGTGTTACCGTATATTCTTATTTATAATATTCCTCACCAAAGTATATTGTTTGTTATTAATACATTTTAATGCTTAAAGTCTTTAAAATATGTTGTGTCCCTGAATTGAATGTCCCCCGTTACTCTGATGGAAAATCCCTCTGAACACACCCCTTGACTGTTCCTCTAATCACATGACTCTCAGGAAGTAGAATGCTTTTTGGCGGCAAACTATCCACAAGAAGCAGAGTAAGAATCACCCCTTAATTTACCCTTTTTTCAATGTTTTAGAATGATTCATTGATGTGGTAAAGCATAACATGTCCGCTCTGGTATGCTTATTTAGAGTGAAAACTGATAATTGATTGTTATTTTGAAAATATGGTTAATAAACAGGTTAAAAATCTCCTCAGTGATCACTGCGTAGTGATTTTACTCTCATCCATCCAAGAACGCCAAGTAAGGTAGTGATTGGTACTCACATCACAGCTGACGTTGTGATTTTTGGATCACCCATCACTTAAGGTGTGGTTTTGAGTACATCAGATGACCACCTTCCCTCTCTCTTAGTTTGGGACACTAGTCAAGGTCTTTTACCTTGGCTGTATGAGAACACTCCAAACAGGAGGCTGCTCATTTAGAATGAATTTAAAGTGGGGGAGAGTTCGTCAGCTGATTTATCTGTAAGATTGGTGTAAAAGATTTCTAACATATAGAGCCTCTTCTGTATTATCAGCACAAGGAAGACACAATTGTAATAAAATTAATTTTTATTTAAAAACTTGGTTGCTCTGTCACAGTCTCATCCTTGCCAGACAGACTCGTGGTGAACATGGTGAACTGTTTGCATCTCCCTAGGGGAGACTCAGAACAAGGAGTGTCTGGTGAAAGGGTACCTTTATCCTTTTCCAAATAGGAGGAGATTGCAATTTGGTGCTTCTCCATTCCAGTGTTGCGCTTGGCTGCTGGCATCAGAGGGGGCACACAATGTGGCCCACCCTTCTTTCCCCTGTGGAACTCATTTGCATACTGCACACAGTTAGAAGTCTTTAAAGTTTACCAATGCATGTCTCACTTTCCAAACCACCACCAGAATACCCTTGGCAATATTCTAAACAGACACCAAACATGATGGAAAAAGATTTAATTGCCATGCGTTCATTCGTTCAGCTGAATCAGCTGAATCAGCTATCACTGAGAATATGTATTTATTTGAATAAGTATGAAATCGATGTATGTAGTTTACATCAGTCTTAAGGTTTCCAAACATAGTTATGAATGGATTTGGATGGATCATTGTGGTTGGATCTTTCTTTGTTTCACCCACAACTGCTGAGGTCCTGAGGAATTTTTATGGCAGTCACAGACCAGGACATTAGGGATCAGTTTCTAGATGGGTAAAATCAGAAACTGCATGTGGACCAATGAGAAGTCCTGTCTTTCCTGGGCTTGGTACCAGAGGTCTTCTTAGAGGTCTCAAGAAATGCCCCACAGTCAGGGCCCTCAAAATTAAAAGTTTAACATTTACAATTGAATGCTGTGTTGATTAGGTAGAAACTGGAATTAAATTATCTTAGATGATTTGCCATTACAATGTGTGTGTGTGTGAGAGAGAGAGAGAGAGAGAGAGAGAGAGAGAGAGAGAGAGAGAACAGTGTATGATTATAATTCTGGCAACATAGTAGGTCTTAATTCATATTAGGTAAATAGATATTCGTAAGATTATTCGAAAGATTGGAGTCGTCACACCGAAGACAGGTTTAATGAGGATGTTGTGTCGATGCAGCATTTACGGGGGGGAGTTTATTTGACATGCTCTCTGCAGACATTTCAGGGATGCATTGGTCATGTCCAGGCGCTGGTCCACCATCTGATCTGGCTGACTGCGGTAAACCTCGGGATAAACAGAGAGACTAACATTAGTGTAGATGCCATTCTTCCTATGATGTAACGAGTACATCAGGTGTTATGGGAAGTGTTCCCGGTTCCGGCTGACCTAGTTAATGCAGCCTAACAATCATTTACTTATTTGAATAATAGAAATTGATGATGTTTTATGTGTAAGCCATAGTAAAGAGATGCGTTTTTAGTCTAGATTTAAACTGACAGAGTGTGTCTGCTTCCCGAACAATGCTAGGAAGACTGTTCCAGAGTTTAGGCGCTAAATAGGAAAAGGATCGACCGCCTGCAGTTGATTTTGATATTCTAGGTATTATCAACTGGCCAGAGTTTTGAGACCGTAATAGACGTGATGGAGTATAATGCGTTAAGAGTTCGCTCAAGTACTGGGGAGCTAAACCATTTAGTGCTTTGTAAGTAATAAGCAAGATTTTAAAATGTATACAATGTTTAATAGGGAGCCAGTGCAGTGTTGACAGAACCGGGCTAATATGGTCATACTTCCTTGTTCTAGTAAGAGCTCGAGCTGCTGCGTTTTGGACCAGCTGGAGTTTGTTTATTAAGCGAACAGGGCAACCACCCAGTAAAGCATTACAGTAATCTAGCCTTGAGGTCATGAACGCATGAATTAACTGTTCAGCATTTTGCATCGAAAGCATGTGCCGTAATTTAGATATATTTTTAAGATGGTAGAATGCAGTTTTACAGATGTTAGAAATGTGGCTTTCAAATGAAAGATTGGTATCAAAGAGCACACCCAGGTTCCTAACTGACGACGAGGACTTGACAGAGCAGCCATCGAGCGTCAGGGCATGAAGAGCAATGGTCCTAGCACTGAGCCCTGCGGTACTCCATACTGAATTGTGATCGGTGTGACATCTCTTCATTTACTGCTACAAACTGATAATGGTCAGATAAGTATGATTTAAGCCATGCCAATGCAGTTCCACTAATGCCAACATAATTTTCGAGTCTATTCAAAAGAATGTTGTGGTCGATAGTATCGAATGCAGCGCTAAGGTCGAGTAACACTAATAGAGAGATACAACCACGATCGGATGATAAGAGTAAATCATTTGTAACTCTGATGAGAGCAGTCTCAGTACTATGATACGGTCTAAATCCTGACTGGAAATCGTCACAGATACCATTTCTTTCTAAAAAGGAACATAATTGTGAAGACACTGCCTTTTCCAGTATTTTTGACAGGAAGGGTAGATTTGAGATCAGCCTGTAATTGACTAATTCTGTAGGATCAAGTTGAGTTTTTTTAATAAGTGGTTTGATAATAGCCAACTTAAAAGTTTTTGGTACATATCCTAATGACAAAGATGAGTTAATGATATTAAGAAGAGGATCTATGACCTCTGGTAGCATCTCTTTTAATAGCCTAGTCGGTATAAGTTCGAGCATACAGTCGGTATAGGGTCGAGCCAATTCTTCCTCTCTTATAACAGTGAATGAATGTAATTTTTTCTCAGTGACACAACAATGCTCTGTCTGATGTGACACTGTAGTAGACGGCTGCATGGTTATAATTTTCTTCCTAATATTATCGATCTTACACGTAAAGAAGTTCATAAAGTCATTACTGCTGTGCTGTTTACAACCATCAGAAGTAGAAACTTTATTTTTGGTTAACTTAGCCACTGTATCAAATAAATACCTAGGGTTGTGTTTGTTGAGTCGAGAAATAAGCAGATCTAGCAGTTTTTACGGCCTTTCTGTATGCGATCATGCTCTCTTTCCATGAATTACGAAAAACCTCTAGTTTTGTTTTCTTCCAGCTGCGCTCCATTTTTCTGGCTGCTGTTTCAAGGGCCCGGGTGTGCTCATTGTACCACGGCGTTGGACTATTTTCTTTAATCTTCTTTAAGCGCCGGGGAGCAACTGCATCTAAAGTGCTGGAAAAAAGAGAGTCAATAGTTTCTGTTGCAAAATCGAGTTCCTCTAGGCTATCTGGGATGCTGAGGAGATGAAACTGATGAGGAAGATTATTTAAAAAGCAATCTTTAGTGGCGGCATAGTTCTGCAATATTTGAAGCGAGGGGACGGCTTTGCAGCCTTAGCTAAATTAAGTATACATGATACTAGGTAATGATCTGAGATGTCGTCGCTCTGCTGCAGAATTTCAACGGTATCAACATTTATTCCATGTGACAATATTAGGTCTAGAGTATGATTAAGGCGATGAGTGGGTCCTGACACGTGTTGCCTTACTCCAATAGTTTAGAATGTCTCTAAATGCTAATCCCAATGCGTCTTTTTCATTATCTACAGTAAGTTGCTGTTACTTTTACTGTTATCTGTGAGATGTTTAAATGAAAAATGTTTAAATTTGAATGGTTGATGTTGTTCATGTGTCTTTCTTCTTCAGGGGGTGGCAGGGTAAATGAGTTGGTTTTCTTTCATGACATATATTGTTGTTCAGTGGTGTGATGTCCTGTTGTTCAGTGCCATGATGTCCACCCTGTTAAGTCCTGCCCACCCCGTTACCCCTCTGTCCACCGTTACCTCTGTTTTTTTATTCTAATAAAATAAGTTATGCATATCTTTATGGTTACTTGAAATTATTTTAAATGGGGCCAAAACATATTTTTTCAAGATAATGCTTGTTATGAACACTTTTTAAAACATTAGTGAGGGACATTTTATATCTTCTTAGAAAAACTGAGTAACTGAGTGAATATTTTGTTCAATTGAGCTACTACAGTGAAGCTATTTATAGGTATAAATAAATTCATATATTGTGTACTGTAAAGATATATCAGCCGATAACACAATCATTTGAATGTCTTGATTTTTAATATGAGAGACCCTACAGTCAGTTGACCTTTATTCAGTCCTACAACATTATGGAGAAACAGCCCCTGCTTTTGTTCAAAAACATGCATTACATTTGGGACTTCAGCAGGCAGGTTTTTGGTCCTTATTTGGGAATCGAGTTTTCAATATATTCGTTATACAAATATACTTTTCTTTCTTCCTGTAAAGATTAATCTAATAAACAATTTCAGGTATATATAAGAGATCATTTACAGAGAGAGAGAGAACAGAAAACACACACAGTAAAGATAAACATGGAATCTGAGACTTCATGCAGAGCTCTGTTGATTTGCAGTTTTTTGTATTACTTCTCTGATGTGGTATGAAAAAGCACCTGTTGATATTATGGCACTGTTTTTCCTGGTTACAAAACAGACATAAGATCCTTGTGGTAGGAGGAAGACCTGTTGGACGGTCCATGATGTCAGTGACTTTGGTGCAAAGTATTAAATGTTGTGAATTTAAAGGGAACTTTTATTCCATGGAGAAGTGCTGATGGTCTGTCCATAGTCTGCATCCACGCTCCAGTCTTTCTGATAGAAACTGTATATTATTCCTTAATGTCTTTTTAAAAAAGGCCTCCTGTTTGACTGTAAACAGGCCTGCAGATCAGCCACCTGAACACTGACACAGATGCATCCATTGAATCAGCTACAAATCAATAATCTCACAAAGAAAAAAAACAATACCCAAAAGTCCTCCGAACTGCAGGATGTAAACAATAATGTTAACACAATGGCCTGTACTAAAAGGTGAACTGAGATGTAGGTGCATTGAACAGGTGCATTGAGATGCAGGTCTGTTGAACATTTTAGAAACCCCATGAAATGGTTTGATAAATGCAATTTTCGTATTAAAACAAAAAGTTCAAAGGGCTCGTCTTTTTATAAAATAGCCTAGTTTACATCACAGCCTAGGAAATTCATGATTTGCTACTTGATATTGCTTGTTAGAGGCAGATGGTACTGAAGGTTTGTCAACTTTTAGCAGTACACTAGCATGTAAATGGTCTCAAAGCTAACTGACATTGGCGTAAAACCCACAAAGGCCATTTTGATTTCAAAGGGTCTTTAAACTCCAGATGCTGGCCTAGAACAATAGTAGCGGGGAACTATGGATCCGATGGCAGTGAGAGCTGGTCTAATCCATCCAGGTTGTGGGTTTGTAACACTCAGTTTGGACAAGACAGACCAATGATTGAGCATGGAAAACTAGCGTGTATAATCAGATAACGTCACATTTACAGTTGCTCTGTGAAATTTTGCCAGTGACATCAAATCTTTTAAATTGGAATCTGCACAATCGTGAGTTTTGCGTCAGGGTGGAACATTTCCCCCGCAACATTTTTTTACACAAATTTGCCGTGTTGACTTCTGTGTGAGCGGTGTGTCGTGCATTGCTACACTTTTAACAGTGGAGAAGAACATATATTTTCACGAAGAAGGTGACTGAATGCAACAAATGAAAAAACTTATGCAAAAGAAAATTAAAATTACATGGATTAAGAGCGAGTTACCAAAAACTGACCTTCCTTTATTTATTAATCAAGATATTTTACAATAAAATCATGAATGTATTGGTATAATAGCAGTGCTAAACAATATTGCAAGCGCAAAATGAACAATGGAGGCTTTTTTATTATTCTGAAAAGTTGTGCTACCAAAAAAACCCTGAAAATAAAATGTGGTTGAATTAGCTGTTTTATCCGTTCAGTCTGAATAGACTCAAGAAAAAGAAAAAAAAAAAGACGGTGCTGATGCAATGAGACTTGTGAGTTTAATCTGACATGAGCAGATGTCAGACTGCTGGATGGCAGAAGGCTGGTTCGAATATGGCACTGCAATGATTAGGACATTTTGCGTCTGTACTTCAAATAATACATTACCATCATTAGGATACATGACCCAAAAACACCACAAATTTAACTAACTGCCAAACTGTGAAAATCCTATTCTCTGACCATGAGAAAAGATCAGTAAAAAGGAAAAAGCAACAACAGAACATCCAGAACCATCATCAATCCACCCTGTTATTAAAAAGCCTTTCTCTCAAGGCGGTCTAAGATGGCCTGGATCCTCTGAACGGCCTCTTTGCGAGCCTGTCGAACGACATCCTGCCCGTTGGTTTCTACCGAGTCCAATTCAAGCAGCTCTTTTGTCAAAAGTTCCTCCAGGCACCGGTAGCTCTTTTCCGTCTTTTTCCCCACAAACTCATCCACGTCCTCTTGGAGGAGCTGAACTCTGGCCATAACCAGTTGTACTCGAGCCAGGCCGGGATTATCACTGAATGGGGCTGAGGTGGATGACCCTGGACGGGAAGACATTGACGGTTGTTCATTCTGGGCTGGTTTGGTCTCAGGTCCTCCCCCTCCAGAGGGACCCTTGTTGTAGATTTGAGGTGGAGCGCTGAACTGGGTGGGTTTGGGCGGCGGTGGAGTTGGGTTTGGAGTGCTGGCACGTGGTTTGGAGCCTGGAGGTTGGTTTCGAGGGTGCATATGAGGCTGACTGTTATATGGTGGATCCTAAGAGACAGATATTTATTTATATATAAATAAACCCTCAATATTACACAATATACCAACTCTAAAACCACAAAAGCATTTTGTATGCGTTAAATTCTGCCGTTACTCACCCTTATGTCATTCCAAACCCGTAAGACCTTTGTTCATCTTCGGAACAAGAATGAAGATATTTTTGATGAAATCCGAGAGCTCTCTGACCACGAGAATACTTTTTGTGCGCAAAAAACAAACAAAAATAACTTTATTCAACTATTTCTTCTAGCATGTGTCTGACTCTTTAAAGGGGTCATGAACTGAGAAATCTAATTTTCCTTTTGACATACAAGAGATCATCATACTATAAGAACATCCAGTAAGTTTCAGAACTGAAAACTTCCTTGTTAGTCCAATAAAAGCTTTTATTTACACCAGGCCCAACAAACGGCAGGTTTTTCAAAGTGGGGATCTATGACGTCAAAGGATAAGCAAGCACAGCCTCTGCAGAAGAAGATAAACGCCTACTTCATCACTGCCTGTTTAGCCCCGCCCACCGATTTGCACATGACATGCAATAGAATAGGTAGCCTAAGTAACATAGGCCTACGTGGTGTTAAACCAGATCGAGCTACCAAGCAATAAACATGCCATTGAGGATTACAAATTATTGTGCAGTGCCTGGACTTGACAGTAATGCAACACGTAAGTAACGGTGTTCATTCTAATGCCTGATCTGAAATGTAATGATTCATGTACAGTCAGATATTCTTTGTCTGTGTGCCAGTAAATCAAACCAGTGACTAAACGTCAACTTACGTTGTTTCACTTAGTAGGATGAAAATAATCTTTAATAAAGAAATTAAATTCTTTAAAGAAAGCTCCCTTTGCAATTGTTGGAGCAGTGCGCGCTAACAATCAAACAGCGAGAGTTTATCAGCGACGCGTTTATCAGTGACTCCCGTCTTATTCAACGAATCTCTTAACTATATCATGTTCGCACTATTATTTATGATGAAAGCATTTTTTAGTGTACAGCAACTGAGTTGCAATGACGAGATCACTGCTTTCATGCGCTCAACATGTCTGTGCATGCGTCGCGGTGCTCACGTGAACAGCGTTGGCCAATGGTAAGCCAGCGTTCTGGTAGTGCTGCGCTGTTTACACTACGTCAACAGAGTCTGACACAGGCTAAAAGAAATTGTTGAATAAAGTCGCTATCTTTTTTACTTTTTGTGCACAAGAAACATTTTCATTGCTTCATAAAATTAAGGTTGAAATTTTCATGTTTTTACTACTTTTTTGGGCCTTGAAAGTGTTAATTAAATTTCTGCCTATGGAGGGGGAGAGCTCTCGGATTTCATCAAAAATATCTTCATTTGTGTTCCGAAGATGAACGAAGGTCTAACGGGTTTGGAACGACATGAGGGTGAGGAATTAATGAGAGTTTTTTTGGGTGAACTAACCCTTTAAGTCTGAAAATCACAACACGTTTTTTCTAACCATGCATACTCTGAATGCTCAACTCACACTTTTATTTTATATTTAGATTTTTTACAAAATAGTTGGCAACACTGGCCTGGGCTGTTGTTTTACAGTCGAAAAAGGGATGGAACAACAACAAAGAGCTGGACAAAACAATAGACTCCTGAGTTGACAAGCATTTGTGTGAGGGGATTAAGAGAAACCTGCAAATCCAATTTACATGAGTAGCAATGCATTTTATATTACTCATAACCTCTGGAGAGAAATAGCACAGACACTAGACAAGAATAAAACTTTCTAGTGCACATGTGTACTTCCTGTTTTCGCACATGCCATCAAAAATATATGTGGCTGTACACGCAAGTTCAGCGTTCACATCAAAACTGTATTTTTTGGGTTTCTGGAATCTGGAGGTGCAAAAAAGTCTAAATATTGAGAAAATCGCCTTTAAAGTTGTCCAAATTAATTCCTGATGTACAGTAACATGTTCTGATAGTGGGAGAGTTGAGTAGTCTTATGTAATCAGCTTTGGGAGAGACATGAGGTGAACCCAGCAATCTCTTAACTGTTAAACAAGCCTTCCCACTTTGCCAAAGTGCCAATCAGTACATTTACATGCACTTTAGAAGTTCGATATCTGGCAGACTAAAGCAATAATTTGTCTTTGTAAAATGTCATGTAAATGTTTTTGTCCAACTAAAATCAAAGCAACAAATTTAGATGTGATTTTGGCCTTGGTGTTGTGCGCTTACTCTGAAAGACAGATGTGACACACAATGTGAATTATTAATCATTCAATATTCAAATACACACTATTATGTACAATAGGACATCTAGATGAACACTACAACTTGACAACACAAAAACCTGCTTTAGCTCGATTATAACCTAGCATGTCATAGAACTTAATGTCAGCATGATTCATAAGGCAAACATAAAGATGCCAACCTGTAATATTGTCATTTCTATGCCCTACCACAATATTTAATAGTTTATCAAAAATTATTACTAATTATAAATTATTAGTCATTACTAACCCTCATGTTTTTCCCAACCTGTATGGGGTTTTATTTTTCCAGTGAAACAATTTTTCTGGGTGAACTATTCCTAAATATAGAATAATCTGATTTAAAGTAGGCCTGCTGTGATAATCAGTGTTACACTGTGTTCAGCCGCACACTGATTATCTTTTTTGGGCTTCAAATTTTGGGCTTCAAATCTCACTGCCATTATAATGCTTGGAAGAGCCAGGACATTTTTTAATATAACTCTGATTGTATTCGTCTGAAAGAATAATGCCATATACACCTAGGATGGCTTGAGGGTGAGTAAATCATGGGGTAATTTTCATTTTTGGGGTGAACTATCCCTTTAATACACATATCTAATATACACATGCGATTTCTTTACTTGTGGTTTACGTTCACAGATATAACCGACTGTGTTTATGTGACCGTGTGTTTTTGAAAGGGTTACTTCAGTGATTAGCATTAAGCTTTGTATCAGTAGAAACCCGGTAGTATATTCAAATTATCATACTTTCCCCCCTCCTATCCCCCTGAGATGAGAGATTTATGTATTTCATGTCTGGAAAAAAGCCTCTGATGACGCAAATATCGTCATTTTGCGTCATCTGAGTATTTTTTGGCCAGAGGCTAGAGACTACAGCCAGTAGTAGGAGCTAGTTCTGCATGTTTTTAACCTGCCCATAGGGGTGGGATCTCACTCACAGAATGTAAATGCAAACGCCCGCTTGGCTCAGGCATTCATAACGGAGTGGTGCAGAGCAAAGTGAGTGTTTCAACTTTTCAGTGAATTCCTATGAAAGTTAAGCTTCCATAGGCATGATCTGAAAACGCGCCAGACTGGACACGCACCGTGAATGACTGCCACGCTTACCTCAGCTCTGCTCAGCTCTTCACTCTCGTGATGAATGTAATCTGACTCCTGCTGCGTTTGTGCAGTGACTTTCGTTCGGCTCACCCACACTTTATTGAGCAGACACGTTCAGTTTTTAACTGTAGTGTCTATTCTCTAATTGAACTAAATTATTTTATTACTATGAAAATCAAAACGACGATGGGTGGTGGGCAAGTGATAACCAGTAGCCGTGGCTTGGGAGTGGCCTTGTTGGGCAGCGAAGCAAATGCCTTCTAGGAGCTGTTGTCTTTCATCCACATGAGACAAAAATATATTTTCTGTCTTTTCTCAGTCTAGAAGGCACCAAATTCAAAAATAATTTCACATTTCTACTACATAAATGACCCAGTTTAAATACACATTCATCTTCCCAGCGCTGAAGTACCCCTTTAAGCACAATATTAAGACTTGAAAAAGAACTTTGTTTAATACTCACGCTACACACCATCTGACATCCAGCTTTCTGTGCACGTGCTTCGGGTGTGTGCGCTCAGAAAACCATATATCAGAAGCTTAAACTGATATGGCTTTAAAAATCGCATGCAGACAATAAACTTTTATGATGCTCTTCTGCAATGTCACGTGAGTGTGACCGTGATAGAGATGATAATCAAAACCAAACAGATTTCTTAGTTTTTGGCAGAGTATCCGAGGCACAAGCTGTAAAGTCTCCACCCTCTTCTGGGAAGCAGCTCATTTGCATTTAATGATATATGCACGAAAACAGCATGTTTTTCCTTCCACTCAAAAATGGGCATTTACAACATGGTATAATAAATATTATGTGGGGTATTTTAAGCTGAAACTTCACAGACATTCTTGTAAATCTTGTAAATGAGGGCATAATATGTCCCCTTTAACACCAGTGCTAGTTGCCAAGAAACAACAAAGGAAAGATTTTCTCAAAGGGGCAGGAGGAGGAGCTCTATTTCATTTTACTTCGTCAAATAATTGCGTCACAATCATCTTAAGGAAAAAATCATCAAATATTATTACGTTTGCGTTGGTTGCCCAAATTTGGAAATATTATTCAGCGGCAGGAAATTTTCGATATATCTTTTATGCTACTGCTAAAATGAACATTAATACATGTTTGTAAAACATCACAAATACCTTGTGTTCATATGGAGGTGGTGCAGGTCCTTGCCACGGTGGGGGGTGAGGTGGTCGTACATGGTTTCCATAGTGGCCATGGGGTGTTTGGGTATTGGTCGGCCACTGCTGTTGAGGCGGTGTAGGCCCATACCCTCCAGAGTGGGACCAGGCCTCATGCTGGGGTCTTGAGAGCATGGGCTGCTGGTTGGGGTAGGGGGCATTCGGAGGGCATCCTTCTCCATAGTGTGGGTAAGATCCTGCTGGGTAGCCAGGAGCCTAAGATGAAAAAAAAGACCAGAAAGACCTATGAGAATAGGAGATATATTTTTTTCATGTGGTGCATTCAAAACAGAGCGGAATTCTGCAGAGCTCAATAAGTCTCTTAAAATATTAGATAATATGAGAAGGTTAGTTCATTTTGTAAAATGTGGTGTGGCTCCCAAAAAACTTATATTAGAATAGTTCATGATATTTGACTAAAAATATATTTAAAAACAATTTGAAAATAATGATCACAATGTGTACACCCCAGTGTTATTTTAGTATTATTTATATACTATTATAGTATTTATTAATATTTTGAATTAGCTTTTTTCATTTTAATTCTAGTATTAAAGTAAATTTTTTATATTTCTATTTCTCTTTCATTTATTTTTATTTCCAGTTTTAGTAATTTCAGTTAGTTACCAAGGCAACATTTAAAATTGTTGTTTATGTTAAGTTTTTATTAAATATAATAATAATAATAATAATAATAATAATAATAATAATAATAAGCCAAATTTTTAATAGTTTTAGTCAACAATAACATAGCTGGTAGGGGCAATATGTAAAAAATCTTATAGATAATCGCCGTAAAAAAAATACTGCGATATCCCAATATATCGTCTACCCAAGCCCCACCGGAGACAACACTGCCAATATACACCGTAAACACACCATGTTCAGTTTCACTGAACTTTAATGATAGCCTGATTTAGTTATTTTAATTTAATTATTGAAATGTTAAAGAGTTATTTTATTTTATTTTTACTTTTCTTAGTTTCTAACAGAAAACATTAGCTTTGCTGTTATGTTGGTTTTGTTAATAATTTCCACTCGGTTCTTATCGAATTTGTGTTTGAAATTAATTTTGTTTCGTGTGGACAACTGCTTAAGAAATTGTCAAATAAAATAGGCCTGTTTTTTTCATAAGGTCTGATGTTTCTCTTTCTTTTTGGTGTTATCACCTGAGTGGACACAATTTGTTATAAATTTAATTTACTTAATTTGTAGCAGAGTCTTTAAACAAGATATAATGTATTTGTTATTTGTCATGTACAGAGCATGTATAAAATCTGACATTTCATAATTTTTCTAGAGTTTCAAAGGCTCCTTAGGCGGTCAAAACTAAATTAAAATTACAGCTTTATTTATTTAGAAACAGAAGTAGTTTAACAATGTTATTTGTATATTTAAAATGCTAAGAACTTTGCACGTGCTAAATCTTTTTTTCCCCTTTTCTTAATCATGGAAACTATTATTATTTGCAATCGACCCAGAATTGTGCTTGGTGCAAAACCAAACTTACATTCATATATTATGTTTATATATGTAACTGAATTTACCCCTTGGCAGTGAGGTACAGGGTAAGGGGGAGGAGCCGAGCCCCTCGCATTTTGTTCAGGGCAGGTTTGGTTGTGATACTGAGGTTGTCTTGAAGGAACCTGGTCACTGCAGTAGAACGGATTGGAAGGATGTAACATACTCGTGGAGTATTGTCCTGGATTGTACACCCCATTGGGATAGGCTGACATTGCCTGAAAGGGCACAGCAAGTGAAGTGGGATAAGTTTGCTGTGTATTTAACTGACAGAAGGTCTTGCATAAGAATGAAGTGTCGGCAGTACCTGGTGATTATATGATGCCTGTCCGTTGACCTCTGTTCCAGGTGGATACGAGTTGCCGTAAGGTCCTGCTGTGTGTGACTGAGGGTACCAATAATTTGAGTAGCCAGGATACTGAGATTCCTAAAATAAAAATGAGTAGATACAGTTATAGATGAGGGCCATATTCACAAAACATCTTAAGGCTAAACGTAGCTCCTAACTTGCCGATTTAGGAGAAACTCTTAAAAATAATGGGTGTGTCAGTCCTAATTTTAGGATTCCAAAATTTTTGCTCAGTATTTCACAAAGCATTTTAGCGCTAAACCAGCTCCTAAATCTGTGAAAATTTAGGGGTAGCCAAGAGGACTCCTAAGTCACTAAAACCAAATCACAAACAATCCTAAAATGACTGTTGCTGGCAATCAGCCTCAGCAATCCAACCAAAGACACTGTACACCATTGAGGCAATAGAGCCTTTTCTTCATAAATGCAATAAATATTTTGATTTATATATTTGTTCATTTATGTTCATTTATGTACAGGCAATACACATTGAATGATGGAGAATAAAACATTGTAAATACAAAAACAAAATAATATCCTATCATCGGCGCCGATAGCCTTATGGGCAGTACAGGTGACCCGAGTTAGAGTTCTGGCTCATGGACCTTTCCCAATCCTGCCCCCCCTTAACTTCTCACTCACTGTCCTATCATAATAAAAAGGCATAAATGCCAGAAAAAAAATCTTTGAAATTAAATAAGTAAAAAGCAAGTTAATAATGTGGCAGTTGTTTTCTTGAGTTCACACTTACAAATGATCGAATAGAGTAAACTAAGCCTATTTGGCGTTCTGTCCAAAGGAAGGGCTCCGAGCTCAGAATTTAGCCCAAACCCAGAGTATTCCCCTGTATCCCCGGCTGGCATAGGAACCTGCCGAGAGTGAGAAGTCTGGGTGGCGGAGGGATGCAGAAAATTGTCAAGGTAACTAGGTGTGTCTTATCCTCTTAGATGCCTCCTCTCGAGCAGATTAGATAGATCATTTGAACCTGCTCCTTTCCGAACTTTATTTATAAAACATCATGTCACTTGAATTCTGCAATCTCTCGAGATACAGACATGCAAGTGGCTGACAATTAGCTTAAAATATATATTGTTTAATTAGTGACACTTAAGCCTACATTTTAAAAATCTTTATTTGAATATGGGAATATTTTTATTTTAATATCTTTATTTGAATATGGCAACATGATACCTCGTTTATATATATATATATATATATATATATATATATATAGGCTTAAGTGTCACTAATTAAACAATATATATTTTAAGCTAATTGTCAGCCACTGCATGCATGTCTGTATTCTCGAGAGATTGTGTATATATATATATATGATATGATATATGTATATATAGACATGATATATATATATATATATATATATATATATATATATATATATATATATATATATATATATATATACACTGTGTGCATACTCAGTAGGCATGATGACATCATCCACACCAGGGGTGGCCAACATCCTGGAGAGCCACAGTCCTGCAGAGTTTTGCTTCAACCCTAAATCAAACACACCAGAACAAGCTAATCAACCAATGAAGGGTTACTAATAAGTTACAAGCAGGTGAGTTTTATCAGGGTTGGAGCTGAACTCTGCAGGACTGTGGCTCTCCAGGACGTTTGCCACCCCGATCCCTACCAACGAGGTCAACCCCACCCTTTCTCTTATTGCGTGTATGTGAAGTTTTAGCTCAAAATACCCCAAAGAACATATTTTACAGCATGTGAAAATTGCCACTTTTGGGGGGTGAGCAAAAATGTGCCGTTTTTGTGTGTGTCCCTTTAAATGCAAATGACCTTTCAAGAAGAGGGAGGAGCTTCAAGAGCTCATGCTCCAGTGTCAGGACAATCTCACACACTGAAAATGTCAGAAACTGTCAGTAGCTGGTTTCAGTTCGAACCGAAGTTGGATAATGACACCTACAGAGCCAGAGAATAAATGCTGCATGGAGATAGAACATGTATAGTTTAATTTAATTACAGTTATAACTCAAGTTGTCATTTTTCTTTTATCCACTATTAGTACAAGCCTGTTGTAGCGGATGCTGTCTGAACGATGGCCAAAATTTTAACTGATGAGTTTTATAAAGTTTATTGTACAGCACACAAAAGATGAAGTGTCTATTTTCACTTCAGAAAAATCACTGAGAGCTGAATACACAGTACAAGAAGTGCACATTAAAGTCTTGTCCATGAACACTCTCTCCCCCTTGCATTATCATCAACATATGCAGCGAAGTACACAAAAACACTCGCTACAACTAACAGTAAACAAATATACAGACCTTATGCCTTTTTGGGGTGCTTAATAAACTGGTAAACTTTATATCCGTAAAACTCAGATGAACTGTAATAAAGTGCATATTCTCCCTTTTATTTACTGCCGTGACCAGTCTCGCTCTATAAGCTGGATCATGAACAGTTGGTACTGATCCATCCTTATGTAACAATTTGAACAAAATCTGAGTTTTCTGTTGTCCCTTTGTATTGACCCTCGTTCACATAACCAGTCTGGCATAAAATGATGCACGCAGGTGTAAACAATGGTATATGGGGGCGCATTCTCTTCAAAAACAAAATGAATCCACTGCATCTTCAGCGGCTCTAATGCCGGAAGTACATAACTGTTTTGCTCACTCTTACAGCCAGCAACAAAACACCTGAGTTGCTTATGGGACAACTCGTCTAATACGGCAGAGTTTCAATGGCATGGCAACAACACTCTACTACAACCCTTCCTCTTCTCTAAAGCAGCCCAACATAGCCTCACCCCCTTTATTGCATGTTCAGGGGTAGGGTTTATGTAAAAATATTAAAAAATATGCTAAATATTAGAGTGCCATTATGCTATTTTAAAAGGTTCTTAATTTTGTTTTGAAGGTCTCCTACAATAGGTTAACATGCATCTAAGGTCCATTATCGTTTACGAATCACCACAACACCCTACGTCAAAGGGATTGTGCTAAAACCGGACTGAAAAAAAAACAAGAATATCCACATGCTCGGGTGAAAGTTGGTTCCTCAGTCTGATAATCAGGGTTTGACGTTAACATTTTTGCTCACCAGACACTGTGGCTAGTGGTTTTCCAAAGTTACTAGCCACTCAGCATTTTCACTGGCTTTTCAATTTTGCTGTTTGTAAATTACATTTTATATGATTAAAGTTGACTTTGGCATTCATTGTTTGGATTTCCATGTGATTTCTCATTGTGGTTGTGATATTATAAGTTTCACCTGACAATGTTTGCACATGACATGTTGATTAATTTGATAAAAAAAATATTACATTTTGTAAGATCATTTGGTTAGATAATTTTGATCAAAGTAATTCCAAACTTCACTCTGCCAAGAGGCAGACGACGACAAATACAATCAACTTGTTTACATGCTCCACAGTGCCTCCCAATGCATTTAGTTATAACTAGGGCTGGTCCGAATACCAATTTGAGCGTCGAAGCCTCTGTAGTAATTAACACCGAATATTCAAAGCTTTGGAGGGAGGGGGCTGAACATATTATTCTTAAGGTAGGAATCTCAAAATTCTCAGTGGCGCACCTCACGCGAGCAGGGCTTATATGCTCCGAGAACAGACACTGCACTAGTGATACAAAACACACAGGTCTGTTACGTCCCAGTAACAAGCTCCTATATTTCGCAGTAGATTCATTTAGATTGAAAATAACAGGTAATAGGCTTGCTGCGATAGCCGGTGTTACCGGTGTTCAGGCATAACACCGGTTACATCACTTGCCCACCACGTCACCGCCCCCCCACCGTCGTTTTGATATTTTATAGTAGTAAAACTCATTTAGTTCAGTTAGAGAACAGATTAACTTAACTGAACGTGCAGCATGAGCCGAACGAGAATGGCAGCACAGACCAGCAGCAGGAGTCAGATTTCATTCATCACGAGAGTGAGATGCTGAAAGATGATCGCGGAAGATCTGGTTTCAAAGCGAAAAGTAAAAGCGCCTATTTAAGGGAGTGTACTTCTTTGTTGTTTTGTTGTGTTTTTCATTAAGAATAATAGGCTAATGAACCAACCATTTAAGCAATCCACACCCAAATTGGTGCTAATTCTAAACCAAAAGTAAAATGCGCACGGCTGCATTGACATTCGTTCACGGCCGCACTGTAATATGACGGTAAGATCAAATTTTCTCACCGTCAAATCCCTAATGGGTAAAAAGGCTAATACATTTTGATTCTATTTTTCTATTTTCCACAATGTCAAACCAACGCAAGCTCAGGCATGCACTTCTTCCATATAAGCTCATGCAGTTGTGCGCTCTAGACAGAGAATACTCCGATGCAGCCTTGCAGGGAACACTTAGGCTAAGAAGCAACAAATATACTTAGTGTAACAAGGTCCTACTCAACTGTCCATCCTATTAAAACGGCTAGGCTATAAGATAATTGTATTTAAAAAAATAAAATAAAGTATTTTATTTCGCCAGATTGTATAGTGTAAACATATTCACACGTGAAGAGAACCGTTTCGAGGAGGATGCCAGAAAAAACTAATATTCAAATCCCAAAATTGAAAATTTGAATCAAATACCAACCCACCAATGAATATGCGAATATTCAGGTTTTAGGTTTGTAAGTGTGTTTAAAAGTGTTAGTTAAAAGTTAAACGCAGCCTTATGCCAGGTTCAGACTACACAATATTTTTGTCTGTTACGATAGTCACTGTCAGATTATGGGATTTTGACTCCTAAATTCTTGCTGTGTTGTGCACAAAAAACATGTCAGACTACACGTTGCTTGCTGACTAATCATTGCTTGCCAACTTTAAGGTCACGTGTGATGTCATCAAGAAGGCGAAACTAGCGACTGACTTCTGAAAACAAGAGAGTAAACAAACTACTGAAGCGGCGTGTTCGCTTGATGCTAATTCCAGTACTTACCGGGTTGCTGAAGCGCCTCCATTATCTTTCGGGATCATTTGTCTTTTTTTCACTTTATCATGGTAGTCACTTAAGTGGGCTATCTTCCCAAAATAACATTATGGCCACCTTCCTAATATTGTGTTGGTCCCCCTTTTGCTGCCAAAACAGCCCTGACCTGTCGAGGCATGGATTCCACTAAACCCCTGAAGGTGTTCTGTGGTATCTGGCACCAAGATGTTAGCAGCAGATCCTTTAAGTCCTGTAAGTTGCGAGGTGGGGCCTCCATGGATCGGACTTGTTTGTTCTGGGGAATTTGGATGCCAAGCCAACACCTCCAAAAACCATTCTTGAACCATTTTTGTGCCATGTGTTCCCCAGGTAAGCAACCTGGCCATCCTCGTGATGTAAAAGAAAACGTAATTCATCAAACCAGGCCACCCTCTTCCAATGCTCCGTGGTCCAGTTCTGATGCTCACATGCCCACTGTTGCCGCATTTGGCGGCGGTCAGCATGGACACCCTGACTGGTCTGCGGCTATGCAGCCCCATACGCAACCAACTGTAATGCACTGTGTATTCTGACACATTTCTTTCAGAACCAGCATTAACTTCTTGAGCAATATGAGCTACAGTAACTCAATATGTTTGATCGGACCACACGGCCAGCCTTCGTTCCCCACGGGTATCAGTGTGCCTTGGCTGCCCATATTTTGGAGATGCTCTGACCCAGTCATCTAGCCATGACAATTTGGCCCTTGTCAAACTCACTCAAATCCTTACGCTTGCCCATTTTTCCTGCTTCTCACACATCAACTTTGAGGACAAAATGTTCACTTGCTGCCTAAAATATCCCACCCACTAACAGGTGCCGTGATGAAGAAATAATCAGTGTTATTCACTTCACCTGTCCACCATAATGTTATGCCTGATCGGTGTATAACAAACTATCATGATGCACAATCTTCCCAATTTTGAGATGTACTATCGAGAATATCCAGACTGAAACAAGCCTATGGATTATCTATGTGCACAATTTAAAACACAGTATTGCATTAAACAATCAGTTGTCAAAATAGTCATTAAACCCTGAGTTAAACTTTGAAACACTGCACAGTCTTCACTGTATGAATTAATATATTGATTCTTATTAAAACTACTAGTTATTCAGTCAAGAGCAGTGAGTGATTTTTTCTTTGTCTTTTATTTTTCATTAATGACACAGACAGCAGCAGGTATTTGTATTAGGTTTTAAGGCCGAATGCATGGATCTAATATAACGACACACATCCGATTTCTTTCCCAACTGTTACTTAAGACATAACTGACTGTCTTTATGTAAATACTCATCAAGACCAACATATTTTTGTGTATATTTGACCTTTTAGGCACATGCAGTAGTGTAGTAGACTGCATTTTATGACAGCCATGTTACATTATTTGACTGATTTGGACATTAAATTTGGGCTTTTTAACAGGGGTGAAAGCACACCACTTTAAAGGAAAGGAATGGCATGCGGCACAATGATAATTTTATCTTGATTAACAAGTTTTCATAACTGTTGGAAGCCAAAAACAAAACCAAAACTAAAATTTGATTAATTGTTTTTCAAATCCGTCACCATGCATGAAAGACACATTATAGAGACACATGAGCACAGCTGTCTAGTAGTCTGTATTTTAACATTACGAGGACATAAAATATCATGATCGCTACGATTCACTTAAAGTAGATTGTGGACATCTTCAAGATAGATCACAATATAATATCCTCAGATTGCCCACTCCTAACTCGAGGAAACATCATAAAGGCAGGAGTATTGTTGCCATAGCTCCACAAACCTTTCCTCCATTGCAGCAGCACCAATACCATTGCCTCGCTTTCGTTTGACCATGTTTGAAAGCTGTGTAGGGAGTTTTCAGAGTTCAACTTCACAGATGTGACGGAACCCATCGTGGAGGACCGAAAAATTTTTTTTTTAAACATGCTAGTCTTTCTGTCATGACATGAAGAGTTGCAGACACAACATTGGTTGTCGTCCACTATGACACTATACGAGATAAAATAATTATTGCGTTCCGAAGCCCATTATCATTTTCGAATCTCCACAGTACCCAATGTCAAACATATCATGCCAAAATGGGGCTTGACATCATGGGGCTTGTAGTTTGAACAAGGCATTACGAAGTAGACGTTGTTCCAATGAAGACCAGGATAGCATTATGCAAATTTGTTACAAACCTACATAGGTTCATATTTATAGTGCACTTTGATCTTTAAAACTTTCCATACCTTTTGTAGTTGTTACATGATTGTTTTTTTTTTTTATCCATCAATGTGATTGGTTAGGGAGAGAGTAATCGGTCTCGTGACTCCCGTCAAAGCCAATCGCACATAGAAAAATTTAGCTACAGCCCAGTAGATGGTGTTAACTGCTATTAATCATGAAAGCACATCTTTCAAGCATCAATTCAATTGAAATATCAGCATTTAATTCTTCCTCTAATTTGAAGAAACATGTTAAGGTAAATTCTAAGATCTGCATATCTTCAGGGCCTGAAATTTGGCACAAGGTTGTGGGTATTGCGTACAATGTTAATAACATCTAAATGTGCCACGTTCATAATGCGGGGAATTCCCACTCCCATATATTAACTTGAACATACAGTGTGTAGACTGTTTCTCTCCGTAGCATACGTCCTGCAGCAGTCGGCAACTCGACTCTTGATGAGTTTAGTATGAGCAAGCATGCGATGTGTGCTGTGAAAAAGTGTGTTGAGGACAAAAGCTTGCTTAATGTACTGAAATTGGAGGACCAAATTCACATTATTGATGACCCATGGCATTATTCTGCATCTCTGTCGGCGAGTGATGTGATAAAACTACAGCTTGTTTATAACCATTTTTTGTTTGTTTGTTTGATGCATTTCATACAATTTCCCTTCATTTAGCGAGTATATACTTGTGCAAAAACATTTTTCAAGATGCTAAAACTGGCGCCGTTCAGGAAAATAGTTGCATCTCTCTCTTTTTTTAACCCATCTCTGGTGTGTGATGCTGCCCTCTCACATGAGAGTTTTTGTATGGTTTTAGTATTTTTTGCACTGTTCTGTACATTGATATTTTATGAGCAACAATTGCTCGCTCAGTGTTCATTAAGGCCTTACAACTGATTTAAAATATAGTCTTTTCATATATTATTATTCAAAATGGTGATGAGTGTCCTGAAAATAACTTTTTTATCTTTTCATTTCTGTATTTCTTTTAGTATTTCCATATTGCTTTGGAAATAGATAGAGTACATTTTATCAATGATAAGTGATGCATTTTAAAAGTTCCAAGTCAAAATTTAAACAGTTGGAGAATTTAGATATTCCAATGTGAATTACAGTATGTAGTATGTGTTTTCTACATTTTTAAATGGCAGTGTACAGTGTTTATTATAAGGGGGTAGAATCCGCAGAATCCAGACTCATGAGTACTTTTAATTAAGCTACTCTTTTACGCTTATTCAAGTAGTTTTTTTAACAGGTACTTTTTTTTTACTTTACTCACACTACATGGAAAGTAATGGTACTTTTACTTGAGTATATTTTTTCAGTCCTCTTTTTCCATAAAAGACTAACTGTACCAACACCAGAAAAAACTAATGGCTACTACATTTAACGTGTGATGTGCAGAATCATTCAGTCAGCACCGTGAGAGGGAAAATACATTTTAAAACATTTTAAAACCACCATGGTGTCTAAATTCATTCATTCAAAGTGTGAATGGTCAATATTTATAATACATATTGCCAAAAGTATTGGGACATCCCTACAAATCATTGAATTCAGGTGTTTCAATCACTTCCATGGCTAAAGGTGTACAGAATCAAGCACCCAGGCATGCAGACGCTTCTACAAACATTTATGAAAGAATGGGTCGCTTCTAGAAGAACGGTCAAAAACTCCCATAAACACACTCCTAAGAGTGTGAGTTGAAGCTGTTATAGCTGCAAAGGGTGGGCCAACTATAGACTGAGTTTATAATGTTTGGGGAAAAAACAGCTTGGGAATGGCCTGGTTGAAAATTATGGACTATTATCCAACAATATTCTTGTGAAGAACTTGGAGTAATTTTCGATTCTGAAATCAGCTTTGATCGTCAAGTTAAAAGTGTCATGAAAACATTTTTTTCAGTTAAGAAAATTGTCAAAACTATAAGGACCTGGAGACTGTTCTGCACGCCTTTGTTTCCACACAGTTGGACTATTGTAATGCTCAATATCTAGGCATAAGTGAATCTCTGGAGATTAATCATCTTCAGTATGTCCAAAATGCTGCAGCGAGAATCTTAAATACCAGAAAATGGGATCATATAACACCTGTATTGATATCTCTTCACTGGTTACCTGTAAAATATAGAATACAATACAAGGTGTTAATGTTTGTCTATAAAGCACTGCATGATCAGGCTCCTGAGTAATAAAGGATATGTTGATCCCTTACCAATCTCAACGTCACCTGCGCTCCTCTCAGAGCATGCTCCTAACTGTCCCACGGTCTCGTTTGAGGCGTAGTGGAGATTGTGCTTTTTCTCTCGCGGCTCCTGCACTCTGGAATGTGTTGCCATTACATATTAAATCCTTGTCAAGCATGGACATTTTCAAAAAGGAGGACTCTGTCTAACAAGCTTACAGCATTTGATTGGGTCTGAGAACTGTGAGTGATTGGTTGCATGGTTTTCTTGGTGTTATGTTTTGTTGTATTGAATGTTTGTATGAATTCTTATTTATTTTTCTATTTGGGTTTTTCTACTATTTTTTACCATTTTATGGACAGCACTTTGGTCCATTCGAATGGCTTTGAAAGTACTTTATAAATAAACTGATTTGAGTTGATTAAACCCTACGGATTAAGAATGGGATGTCATTAAAGTTCATGTGCATGTAAAGGCAGGCGTCCCAAAACTTTTGGCAATATAGTGTATTTGCCACGTCGTTTATTATCTGATGAGGATGATCCATACTGAGTGAGTGATCTAGAAACACACATTTTGTCTGTACTCAGATTCATTGAGTGGTAAAGGTTTATGTTCAGGCTCAAGTAGAATGGAATTAAAGAGTTAATGAAACACAGTCCAGTTTATCCACACCGCCTTCTAAAGGTATTTAAACCCAGATTACTGAAGGTGGGACCACACAAGCTGTGAATAAATCCATGTGTAACGCGTTGCAACAGTTTCACGTCAAATGAGCGTTTCCATAGCAGTCATACTCTTTTGCGCTGGTAAACAATACTGTCCAGTGTCCATACAACCCGAGCATGCAAGACAGAAAGCATGTGGTTTTGCCTGATTTACTAACAAACCCTGCGGGCCATACTGTTGAGTCCAGCTCCTTTGCCGTGTGAGCGAAAGAAATCGTTAGAAATGCTGTAACAGCTTCTATGCTATTTCTCCTAGCGACCTCTACCAGTATCAGACGACAAAAGACTCACCATGCCGTTGTTCCAGTTATTGTTCTCCGAGTTGTAGCTGGAAGGCCAGGATGACTTGGGATCAGACTGCATCTGCTGATGCATGATCCACGCAGCCTCACCTCCGACTCTGTCGCTGCCAACTGAATCGAAAGCCATTCGTGACTAAACCACGAACTCTTTTTGTCTTAAGTTCACTTCTCTCAACCACAGCTAGATTTAGACCGAAACGGATCTTCTCAAAACTGGTCTTTAATTATCTGCCACCACGTTTCACAATATGCTGCAAACTAGAGAACATCAACTAGATATATTTCCCATTTTGTTTGGTACATACACTGAGGCACGGCGCTGTCATTCAGTTCAACTCGCCAGCAGACGCGCCTTGACTGACAACTCAACTGGCCAATAGGAGACGAGCACAGTGGTGACGACATACCCATGTGACAAACGTAAAAATTTCTAGTAATGGGAAGTCGAATCGTTTTTTTCCTAAATGACCGTGTCAGTGATTATTTTACATCACAACGTAATAACGTTAACATGTACTAAATTAATACATTTTAATAATAGTTTTATTATAATTTCACATACGGTTCAGTTGGTTGAACTCATGAAAACATAATTTAGAACCTAAATAAACGTTTTAGTTAACCAGTTCATTGAAAAGATTTGACTCTAACGAAAGATTTGTTCATGCATCGGATATAGATGTTGTAATCTAACCATCATCAGTGAATCAAACTAAAATCACATAGTGATTTTATAATAACTTTAGCCGTCATTATAGGTAAACAAAAATTTTAAAGCTACGCTTGGGACCTTTGGAACAAGCGGTAAGGGGCGTGAGTGTAAAGGGTTAAATTGAACCGGAAGCACTTTCTGTGTTACATCCTGTGGAATAAGGATACACATTTGAAATGGTCCATGGCTTGATACTTTATGTTTAAAAACTCCCAAATGTCAGCAAAATGAATTACATGCCAGGGACTGCGAGCCTCATCGAGGACATTGATAGTAAGTTAATTGCAAAATAATTAAATATATTGGAGTAAATTCACCCCGGCGAGAGAGAGAGAGAGAGACACTCACACAGTTGGCGTTGTGTAATGATGTTCGTTTAGGCTCTTTGGGCATTTATAAAAGTCACGTTGGTGTTACATGTTTAAGCTAAAAATAGAAATCTAGCCCTCTTTTTTATTGTTCCGCAAGCTGAACTAGCCTGGTGAATCAAATAGCTAATCCAGAGTTCGCGTTAATAATAATTGCCTCAATAATACAGGTGTTCGTGTGATAATATCATACAATAAACTCATGACAGGAATCTCATATCAACAGTATTCATGTGACTGAAAATGCTTTAATTTCCCCCCTTTTTAGAAAAACACCTTGTCCTCCTTCGCGATGGAAGAACATTGATTGGGATCCTTAGAAGCATAGATCAGTTTGGTATGTATAATGGCCTGACATTATTTTGCAAGCAACCATTTTTTATTATTCCAAGATATTCTGCTGTTCAGGTGGAGGGCTCAATCATTAAAATATAGTTTGATTTGTTATCATTTACACACTCTCCTGTATGCGATTTAATGAACACACTGGAAATGTAGAAAAATGTCACTTTATTCTGTCCATACAGTAAAGGCAATGTTATTTGGACCCCCAATGATTTTCAAAATATCTTTTGTATTCCACAAAAGAAAATCATGCAGGTTTGGGATGCCATGATGGTGACAGAATATAATTTTTTGGTTGAATTATGTCTTTCAGACCAGTAGTAATATGAAAAGGAAAAACTGACTGTTTATTTTATTTGAACAGTGAACCTGTTTCATGATTATTTTGCTTCTTCCACAGCCAATTTAGTTTTGCATCAAACAGTTGAACGAATCCACGTAGGTAAAAAATTTGGTGACATACCTCGTGGAATATTTGTCGTCAGAGGAGAAAATGTCGTCTTGCTTGGAGAAGTAGTAAGTACATGTTTATCATCCTGCTACCCTTGGTACAACATTCCATGAGGGTAACAAATCAGAAATCTTGCCACTATTCACTTTTATAATTTTTTTTGACTTTCTAATAAGTTTAATATTGTGCTCCTTTTTTCCCTTCCAGGATCTGGATAAAGAATGTGATCAAATCCTCCAGAGAGTTTCCATTGAGGAAATTCTGGAAGAACAGCGGACAGAACAGCAAGCCAAGCAGGAGTCAGAGAGACTGAAGCTACAGGCAGTGAAAGAGAGAGGGTTATCGATCCCTAAAGCTGACACGTTAGATGATTTCTGAAGCATTTAGTTCTTTTTGGATGATTTTATTTCTGTTTTATTGGATGGTTTTGTTTGGTATGAGACGACAGTCTGTCTTGACTTTGAAATCATTCTGAGTCTCGCAAGATTATGACTTCAAGATTTTGTTTCACTAGTTGCTGTAAAGGCACGTTTGAGAATTGCCCACCGTCTTTGTTTTTTTTATGGCTGATGCCATACTGAAATGAAGGATGGACCAAACTGAAGCACTTGGCCTGTTGGCTTTTAGTTTAAAATTAAACAACTGTAAATGGTATACAAGAAAAGTTTATTTCAGTGTTCATTATGTTATGGATATGACGCTATGGTTAAGTTGGTGTACTGTATAATGTAAAACGCATGAAACACTGAAAATATTTTTGTTCTATTAAACCTGTTTTATACTGATGACAGACTTTTAATTAATTGACACTCTACTTGATTCTTAGAAACCAAATATAATTTTGATGTCTTGTTTTTTTAATGTACCAATCTCCAGAAATGTTCTTAGTAGCCAATCTACACAGAGGGCTGGTGTTTTAAAACATTAAAGTGCATTTACGCTGGATTAGAACACAGAGATTAGAATTATTATTTAAAAAACAACTATATTTTATATGCAAATAATATAATTATTTACATTTATAATTAATTTTAACATTTCCACATACAGAGCCTGGCTTTTCATGTGAAACATGTCCTTGCATTAATCGGTAGCTAGGGGTGATTTTGCATTTGTTCTGTTTCGAGGCAATAGTTTTCGGAGAGAAGGACATTAAAGTTTGAAGTTTAGACGACAGGAACTTTTTCACATAATGAGAAGAGGGCATATTAGACTAAATTGCACATTTATTACAGCGAGTAATAAAGTTTATACTCCCTTAATGACTGTTTAATTTGAATAAACTCGGAGTATTTGAGAATACCTCAAATATGCAGCAATGGCATTAGGGAGGAAACCTAAATTTCACTTTATTGGCTTTAAAAGTGTTTATTATTATGATATATTGCTTTAAATATTAACTATAACAAAGCACAATGGCAGGGGACTGTAACAGCTAATGTTCGTCGCTTTTCACTCTTCCTAAAGCGAGTTTCTCTCACGAGTGGAAAAGAAAAACAGAAATCCCGGAGTGGAATTAGAACCGGGTGATTAAAAAACCCTTTGGGAGGTGAATTTTTTTTGTTACCATTGAAACTTCCAGTCCGGATTTCAGTATGTGCGGTGTTTGGTGACAAGCGAAACTAACCGGTCAAATAAGTTCTTGAGTATTACTATCTTGAATTGTTTTATAAAAGCAATACCACTAATCGAATTAGTGTTGGTTGGTCTAATTATCAACCGAGCAGCTGAATAACGTGTTTAAAATATTTCTTGTTCGTGTTATATTAAGGGTAAAAAACCCATGTTCACCTCATCAAATGGTGTTGTAAGAACACAAAACTTGTACACGCCATGTAAATGTTAAGTTAATTGAAATGGCCCCACTTAAATGAAACAAGTGTAATTCGTCTTTGCTATTTATTGGCCTTGACTTTCAGGGCTATCCCACTTTCTATTATTGCTCCCAGTGCCGACTGAAAGAGCGGGAGCGGCTTGAATGTGCTGCTATCAAATATCCTTTGACAGCCATGCATGCTTGTTCTTCAAGGCCCGTGCGTCACAGCTGCATTTGAACACGCCCATTCCAAACGCTTGTTGAATAGGAATGACAAGGAAACATGACAAGATGAGATGAACACGCTGAAGATGAATCTCATATACCGTTATAACCGTGCGCGTCCTCATCCTTTCGCATCGCTACGCCATTTGAACGCCGCTCTACCGCTGTAAATCTGAACGGAGCCACGGGGAAAGCCGCTTGGGACCCAGCCAGAAATTACAACTGAAAGCAGTAACCCAGCCCTGCTTTGATTACGCACCGAGAGAGGGAGCACGTTGATAGTGACAGCGGCACTTCAACAACTCATCTATGATCGACTCGTTTTCTGCCGTGCACCCTCAAAGGATGTAGACCTCGGCCTGCTGACTTTGGCATGTACGGTTTAACGGGACTTGTCGCCAGTGGCTCGACAACGCTGTGTTTCAACAGGCAATGCCTTCCTTACGCGTTTTGTGGCGCAAACTACAACAACCACACGCGAGTGTCAGTGATTCGTTGTTTTGTTTGTATATACGTGTGCTGATCATTTAAGATGCCTAGGTTTTGATTTAAATACTTTTATAAGGACGGAAAATAGCGTATTCTGCTGGGAGGAGCAATAAGGAGCTCTATTTAGGCTACTCTTCGGCTTCCACGGCAATATCACGGTGGTATTTTGATGGAGCTGGAGAATATTGTTGCAAACACGGTACTCTTAAAGGCAAGAGAGGGTGAGTACGCAAAAATGTGATTTATTGTCATTATTTTAATTGTATGTAGTTTGCTAGTTTTTACAGCCAGGAAAAGCCGTGAAACCGCTGCTCGTGCACCTTTATGTGATGATGTAATCTCAAACAGATGCTGTGTGAATTTATCCAGTTCGACATGTAACATTGTTTTAGTATTGAACAGCTCCAGCGGTTCCTTCATCTGGAACCGAAGTCATAACGCCAGCGTCATAATGCTGGAACATTGTATCGTTTGACAGTTGGTACGTGTTACGGGTTGAACGCCCGAAAACATCAGCTCCCCACATCCGTTTTACGCGCTGAAACGCGAGTCGTGATTTTGTTTAAATACAAGTTATTAAGTGTAGAGAGACTACAAACTTCTCGCGTTTTGGTGGTGTTTTCTATACGATACGTTTCCACTGAGGTAGGCTACATGACGTGAGCTGTGTGTAAGGACATGGTAGATATGTTACAGCTGCCACCTTTTTAACGTTTTTCCACACAAACACGTACTACTGGCTGATATTAACTTGGTAGGTCCATCAAACCAGGTCAGCAGTCGATAAGGCGATGTGACCTACGCTTGTCTTCGTTACCACGAATACCACAATAACCGCTACTTCCTTTGCTGGTGTTTTGATGTAAGGCCTCGACAGACGATCATTATTACGCTGAAGCTTGAATTGATTAAGATTCAGAATGAGCCAAATGTAAATCAGGACTACAATACTAGGGTAGAAAGAGTTGTAGTATGTGTTGTCTTTTTGTCAGGCCTTGAATGGAATTGCCATAGGACAGATGATATAGCAATAATTTTTAATTTGACATTTTCCAGTGTGAAAAAACAAACAAACATTTTAGCTGTATTCTTAGTGCAAAGCTGCTCTCTTGAACATGTGTGCATCATGTAAATTTATAATGGATTCTTAATGGGTCTCGAAAAGGAAAGGCGAGAAACGAGATTTCAAACAAACCTGTTTAGATATGGTAGCCACTTAACTGTCTGTCCATTTCAAAAGGAACATGATATTAAGCAAGATTGCATTTACAATTCACACTTCAATTTTAGAAAATGAATCGCCAACTCTTGAATCTCTTTTGATCCCAATCTAACAGTTACAATTCAATCAGTCATACAAATGTTGCTTCTTGCAGTTTGTTGCAATCTTAATCTCTAGTTACATCTCAAGTGTGTCTTTCATCTTGTGCTTTTTGCCATCTGTTGTGATCCTTCAGAGCTCAGTTAAGATGTCGTTCAGCAAAATTGTAAAATATGGAGCTGGTGAACCTTGTTAGCCATGGATTCCATGAACGTTTTGCACCATTGGCTCCATTAATTACCAAAATTCTCTTGTGAACTGGCACAAGCCCAAACATTCAGTTCCTATGCTCATTGTTGTCCTTAGCCCAGAGTTTACCATAAATGACCAGGTTTTGACAAGTGTAAGATTTAGTGTACCCTCACTATGTTGTTGAACAGAGAGCACTAGCCTAGGCCAGTAATGTTAGCTGATCTAACTGAATGTAGATGAATAATGTACACACAGAGAAAAAGGGTGTCAAAATTGTACCTTTAGGGGTACAACACTGCTTGTCACTGGGGCAGTACCCTTAAAACGACATATTTGTACCTTTTTTTTTACTCCTAAAAGGTGCACATTAGTACCTTTTAGAGAGAAGTACAAATGTATACCTTTAAGGGTTAATTCACCCAAAAATTTAAATTAGCTCATGATTTACTCACCCTCAAGTCATCCTAGGTGTATATGACCTTCTTTTTTCAGACGAATACAAACGGAGTTATATTTAAAAATGTCCTGGCTCTTCCAAGCATTATAATGGCAGCGAATGAGTGAATATCTAGGGTCCGCTAACTGTCGTACACGCGTTTATGAGAGACTGGTGTTCCAGCGTATATAACGTAAGATGCAGGCGTAGCGTGAGTTCCGGTGACGAATGCGGAAGTGCAGAAAATGGAGCAAAACAAAACTTGCTTCTTGTGAGAACGAGCATATTCTCACGGAGCGTCCTACATCATGCGCTGGAGCGCCAGTTTCTCGTAAACGCGCATACGACAATTAGCAGAAGTTAGAGATTACAGTTTATAAAGTTTTAAATATGGTTATTTTTCTTACTCAAACGCATCGCTTTGCTTCAGAAGGCCTTTATTAACCCCCTGGAGCTGTGTGAAGCACTTTTATGATGGATAGATGCACTTTTATGGACTTCAAAACAGAAACAGCCATTCACTGCCATTATAAAGCTTGGAAGAGCCAGGACATTTTTTAATATATACACCGTCATATGCACCTAGGATGGCTTGAGGGTGAGTAAATCATGGGCTAATTTTCATTTTTGGGTGAACTGTCAACTATCCCTTTAAGGTACTACTATGAACCTTTTTGTGGTTTTAAAAAAAAAGAAGGTACAAATATGTCCTTTTAAGGGTACTGCCCTAGTGACAAGCTGTTGTACCCCTAAAGGTCCAATTTGACACCTTTTTTCCCTGTGTAGAGATTTTAAAGAAGCTTGGTTTATTTTGCTTTTCCACACTTTTTGTCAGGCCTTGAATGGAATTACCATAGGACAGATGATATAGCAATAATTTTTAATTTGACATTTTTCTCCATTTTGTCAATGTGCGAAAAAACAAACATTTTAGCTGTTTTCCTAGTGCAAAGCTGCTCTCTTGAACTTGTGTGCATCATGGAAAATTATAATGGTGTCCTGATGGGTCTCGAAAAGTAAAGGCGAGAAACAAGATTTCAAACAAACCTGTTTAGATATGGTAGCCACTTTTCTGTCTGTCCATTTAAAAAAAGGAACATATTAAACAAGATTGCATTTCCAATTCACACTTCAATTTTAGAAAGTGAATCTGAAGTGAATCACCAACTCTTGAATCTCTTTTGATCCCAATCTACAGTTACAATTCAATCGGTCATACAAATGTCCTTTGACAAGCTGTACCCCTTAAGGTCCAGTTTTGACACCAGTTTTTCTCTGTGTACAGAATTTAAAGAAGCTTGGTTTATTTTGCTTTTCCACACTTCAGATAGTAGACAAAAGAGTTTCTCTCAAAGGACAGCAGGCTTTGCGGAGTTTGTGTGGACTGTAATGGGGGTGAGTGTTCATAGTTTAATAGTTAATGGGACATTTCACAACGTTGTACAAATATTGAAAAAAGCCTTTTTACAAACATGTTTCTCATCATGCTACTGCTCTTATTCAAGTTGAAACCTTTCTGAACACACAGTGAACATCAGGAAATCGGCCTTTTTAAAGTGGTCTTGTGTTTATTGATGTGTGCAAGCCTCTCTGTGTGTGCATGTGTGTGAGAGAGCACTTGTTCAGTAAGGGTCTGCTTTGTTTGTTCTACGTCCATGTGTGCGCCTGCCCCCCAACATTTGTTTATCACGCTGTGTTCGGAGCAGAAAATGAGGCGCAAGGCACGCAGACTCATGTCCAAATGTTCGACTAGCAGAAGATAACAGGAAAAGCAGAGTTTACAGGCCACACAGTCTGTTTACATGGCTGAAGCTATGCTTCCGAAATCATTAGAGAGTCCGGCCAGAGCCAGGCAGCTCCAAACTAAACAGAAAGCCCATCTACGTCTGCTATGATATTGTGCTTGGAGACTAGGCACAGACATCATGTTGGCATTGGAAAAAGGTAGGCCCTTTGTGTTTAGTCTTAATTGGTACTGAATTTGAATGTTTAATTTCATTGAATATTCTCAATTATTCAATATTATTCAATTATTCTGAAAAAAAGGTACAGCGTTGTCACTGTCACCCTAAGGTACAAAGTGACTTTTACAAAAGTACCCCTAAATGGTACCTATTAGTAACTTAAAAGGTACATATTAGTACTTTAAATTTTTATACCTTAGGGCAGGGGTTTTCAAACCTGTCCTGGAGGAGCACTGCACATTTTGTATGTCTCCCTCATCTAACACACCTGATTCAACTCATGAGCTCATTATTAGAGACTGCAAGACCTGAAGTGGGTGTGTCAAATATGGGAAACATACAAAATGTGCAGGGCTGGGGGTCCTCCAGGACAGGTTTGAAAACCCCTGCCTTAGGGTACCGCCCCAGTGACGCACTGTGCCTTTTTTCTGAGAGTGTTCATGTAGCCTGCCATAAGCCTATGACAGTTTAACTCTAACTTTCTCTTCGAACTGTCAGTCCAATTTGACGTAGTCAGAGCTCCGAAAACATGTTACACTAATACACATTATAATATGGAAGCCAAGTAAAAGATAAAAAGTGGTAATTGTGAGAAAGTTTACAAAAAGAAGTTTCTCGCTCCACTCAATTGCAGGATGTAATGTCACAGTTGTGAGTTGTAAAGGCATGGGCTTCCATATAGGACGGTACTATAGGAACTGGCTGAGAATTCATGATGTGACGAATGCATTGCATTGCGCTCTAACATTTTAGAATGCAGACATGATAAATTGAGCTGGCATTGCAGCATTTGCACGTGCACTTGCGCAGAGTGTGTTTTGGGCATGATCACCCTTTCCACTAGTGACATTGTTTCCTACTGTAACATAGTGTCTACAACGGACGCAATTGGAGTGACGTGACAAAAGACAGTAGAACCCATTATAATTAGCGACGCTGTCTACACTGGATGTGACGCAACACAACAAATTCCCAACTGTAAACAGATGCCCTGTTCTATTTCTGACATGTACTTCTGACATGAAAAACAAATACATTTGCAGTGGTCACATTGTCATGTCCAGTGTAGACACAGACAGCCTCTTTTGTGTCCGGTATAGACACTGTGTAAGATGCTGCATCAAGTGAGGTGATCCAGTGTTATAGTAACCTCCAATGCACATATGCCAACCTTATGCAGTTCTTTAAGCCTAGGAAATTTCCACAAGCATGAGCTGCAAGAATTGTTTGAATTTATCAGGGAAGTTCATTCGCAAGAGGAGACATATCAAGACGACGTAAGGCAAACATATCAGTCGAGTTCGTGACCTCAGATATCTGGTGTCATTATTATAGACAGACAATACAGGCAGATAGGACATAAATGATTGTCTTCAGTCCAGGGTCATCTCAGAGTTGGATGTAAAGTCAACATGAATTCAAATCTGACCCTGTTTAGTTTTTTTATGCAACGTGAATGGTTCATTTGTGGATGTTATGTTTTAAAGAAATATGTTTTTCTTCATAATCCTTAAATGTATTAATGCACTCTTCTTTTGAAACAACTTTCCTCCTCAGCTAATATCACTGATAACAGTTATTATTTAGGCATTATTTTAGCAACATTTTATTTGATTGCATTTATATTTATTTGGTAACTATTATGGATCACCCACTTTTTACTATCCAACCCCTACGTTTGTCTCATGAACATTTTGAATAATTATGGTTTTGAGGTGGAATAAACAGTAAATGAAATGACGGTAAAAGGTCTATGAGGAAAATAATCACCATCATTTGTAGTGGCAAATCTCAGTATAGATGTGTGAATCTTTACTTGCCTCACAAGTGGCAATCACAGTTGGGTAACGATTCTATTATCAAACGATTCTCAATGCATCATGATGCATCTTCATCCTATTTTTTTAAAAAGAATAATTACTATATTAATACAGTGCTTTACTTTTTTTTTAGTATTCAAGTATGAAATAATACAGAAATAGAATAGAAATAGAACAATTAAATGTAGAAATAATCACTACATAGTCTTTAGTGTATTAATTACACTAAACTGTTTACATTACGTTTATCCCCAACTGTTTATGTTCACTTAAAGGGTTAGTTCACCCAAAAAAGAAAATTATCCCATGATTTACTCTCTCGCAAGTCATCCTAGGTGTATATGACATTATTCTTTCAGACGAATAAAATCGGGTGTTATATTAAAAATGTCCTGGCTAATCCAATCTTTATAATGGCAGTGACTGTTCATTTGGTCATTTTTTTTAAGTCCATAAAAGTGCATCTATCCATCATATAACTGCTCCACATGGCTCCAGGTTGTTAATAAGGCCTTCTGAAGCGAAGTGATGCATTTGTGTAAGAAAAATATCCATATTTAAAACTTTATAAAGTAAATTATCTAGCATCCGGCGAATTGCTTTCCATGTTCAACTTGCAGAAAAAGTGTAGCGCCCACGCCTCTCGCAGTTCAAAATGCTTACGCTACATCTGACGACATTGCACACCAGTTATGCCATTTATAAAGCTTAGATTAGCCAGGACATTTTTTAATATAACTCTGATTGTGTTTGTCTGAAAGAATGGCATATACACCTAGGATGGCTTGAGGGGGAGTAAATCAATGGGTAATTAAAATTTTTTGGGTGAACTAACCCTTTAAGACATAACTGACTATGTTTACCTGAATACTTGAACTGGGCATATATTTTGAAATAATTTTGTGTATCTGAGAGTTCAAGCACAATACGCTGCTAAAGAGAACTGAATTTGGGATCACATGGTGACTAATTGTGCATAAAAAAAAATCTTTTTAACATTCACTTCCTGCTCTTTATTTTCTTATTCATGCATGTTTCTTTAGCACTATAATGTTTCAATAATGTTTAGTACAGTGCTATGCTGATATACTTGCATACCACAATATAAACGATATGGCAAAATCTCTAACGATAGACACTTTGGGCCAGATTTACTAACAGCTTGTGCTAGCACAAACCCTCTTTTGGCATTAAAAAACTACTGTCAGGATTTACTAAAGACACACATAAAGTAATTAGCTTTGAAAAGGCATGCATAAAGTTTTCTTTGTGGCTGACCTTATTTGCATATGCATTTGTAGGAGTTTCACTTTCAGACTCAAAATGTATGGGAGGAAAGTATTTAAATGAAAATACTGCGTTGATCATTTGCATAATGATCAACGCAATCTACCAGGAGCAGCACAAATTAGCAAAGTTTTTTTGGGGGGTGGTAAATAATGGTGCAAAAAAAAAAAAAACGAACAGTAAATGGACAAGCGCAAACCGTAGTGAATCACTGAAAATACCGTTTCAGAAAATACAGAAAATACCATAGTGATTTACTACGGTTTGCGCTTGTCCATTTACTGTTCGTTTATTTTTTTGCGCCATTATTTACCACCCCCCAAAAAAACGTTGCTAATTTGTGCTGCTCCTGGTAGATTGCGTTGATCATTATGCAAATGATCGGGCTGCATCTGTGTTCTTTAATTTGCATGTCATCAGGAGATCATGCGCAGAACTTTCCACTCCCATCAGCGTTTTTTTTTTTTTCTTTCTCATGCTAATTTACCCTGTTTAGTAAATCTGGCCCTATATATCCTTGCCACTATATATATTGTCATACTGCCCAGCCCTAAGCCATCAGTGCATTGTTTAAAAACCGCTTATATGGTGTGCAACAGAATGAAAAAAAAAAAAAACCCACAGTGGTCTATATATGTAGTATAATTAGTTAAAAGTTGAACTTTATGTGCAATGTGAAAAACTGAGACGCTGAATTATTTTTTTTAAGTTGTTAGGGGAAACAAATCTATAGTCGTCACTAGACCTCACTAATCAGCTAGGCAATTGCTGGGTAACTATGTAGATTGTTCCATTATTAAGCTGACAGAATTAAATGTACCATGGAACAATAACCAAGTTAACCAGGACCTTAGGTAATTTTTTTTTTTTTCCTTTGGCAACCTCTCATGGAAGTAGCATTGTATTGGTTTCTTTTCAAAGGAGTGAGTGACTGTGTCTGAGAGATGGTGGGGGGTGAATTCCTAAGCAAGGCTGTAATCTGACCCTGGCCTCCTCAGACAGCATAGGCGATGTGGAGTGCACGTCGTAACCCATGACGACGGTGGACAAGGGGCTCTCCTTCCCATTCAAGAAGTCTGGATCTGGCAGACTGCTCCTCTACGCTGGAAACTGTGCCGTGTGAAATCCTGAAGAATAAACATCATCCAGACCCATGTAAAGAGGTAGTCAGAGGCAAATGAGGAGACGAGTACAGGGAGCAAAAAAAAAGTGATAGAGAATGCAAGGCAGTAAGAGAAAGGAGAAAAAACTAAGAGAAAAAGAAATATTCTGTCACACACATAACGAGGGGGAAATCTGTGCTGCTGCTGCTTTGGCCAGATGCTAAAAAATGCACCACTGCATTGAGGTATTACATTCTTGTGTTGTTACTATACAGCTTCCTATGTTAAAATGCACTCTGCTGTCAGAAGCATCTTCTTGTGTAGTTACTCGGTCATATAGGTGATGCTTGCTAAAGTAAGCATGTACTAGGCATGGGCAATGATTTTGCTGGAAGTATACAGTTAAGCAACACTGAATATATTGCAAATAAAATCTGCGTCGCTTTAATTGGTCCAAAATTGGTTAAAAGGGGGGGTCTAATGCTATTTAATGCATTCTGACTTATTTACACTGTTAAAGAGTTGGCTTCTCATGTTAAACATGGCCAAAATTTCAAAAAACAGGTTGGACGTATTACTGAGTATTTCTGTGCCAAATACACTCCTTCAGGATGAGTATTGAGTATGGCCCTGTATGACATAAAGGGTGGAATTCCTTGTATGGGCACTTCTCCTGGATGAGCGCATGCGCACATCAACCTGAGCGAGAGCAAGAGCACGCCCATCAACGAACTTCACTCGGTTACGGGAGCCGTCGGCAGCGCTGTCGTTTTGTTTTTAGACCACGAAATCAACAGTGTCACTAAAGAAGTGTGTTTTTGGTTGTGAGGGAAAGATAACCTTGTTCAGCTTCCAAAATATCCCAGTGTTAAGGAAACAGTGGATGCAGTTTCTCCAGAGCAGCAATGGAGTTCTGCAAGTGTGTTTGTTAGTTCCCAGTCATGAGTGGAAACCGCAGGCGGTGAGTGATACTGCATCAAATGTCTGTGTTTTGTTGGCAATCGGCGCGTAAGTGCATATCATGTAAACACGAACGTATAGTGAATCGAAAGTTATCCAGGTATAATGCCATGATGTATTGTGTGTGTGTGTGTGTGTGTGTGTGTGTGTGTGTGTGTGCTTACTCTTTAGCTCCACCCACTGCACACCTCCATGAGTTTGGCTGTTTTCGGAAAGAATCGGCACAGCGTATCTGTCTTTTATAAATATGATAAAACAAAAGACTCTTCTGCGATATGAAGGATGCAATAATACTCTATAGTTACTCAAGATTAACATGAGATTGGGAGAAACTGTGTTATATACCCTTAAGTTTTCTAACGATAAACAGATAATTTAATAGTATCAATAATATAGGCTATATATATTAAAAAGATATTTAAAGAAATTCCTTTAGGTGAAACGGTAGACCATGGGTTATGGGTCTGATTCTCAGAGAATGCATAAAAATGTGTACATTGAATACACTGTTGGTTGCTTTGGATAAAAGTGTCAAATGCGTAAATGTGATTGTAAATTTCTGATGTAATCTTCATTAGCTGCATAAGAGTTCAGAAGTTTGTGGCAATCTATGATTCTTTTGAGTAATTCAAAGTCAGTGTCAGTGTGCCATTATTCATTTCTCAACATGTTTTAGTTAAAAAAATAGTAATAGTAAGTACTATGTAGGTCCTATTGATATGGGTGCACATAGCATAACTGAAAATTAAGCATAATTTTTAGCAGTGCTCATTCAGTGAAACACTGTAAATATACCATGATTATTTTAGACTAAACTAGATTTTTACACTACTGCTTGATCAAACAATGGCTATTGAAAAAATCAGTAATTTCTCTAAATAAAAATGATGGAATATATTTTAGTCTTATAAAGGCTAAGATTTGTAATTATAAATTTTTATTGTTACCATTATTATTGCTACTTTGAGTAGGCCAGGCATACATTATTCTCACATAGCATTTTGCTGAACTATTGATTATCCACACCCAGTCTAGCAATGACTGCCGCATTGGATGGTGCCGTATTGTGGTACAAGCAACACAGATGTGTAGCAGAATTGCTGAAGCTTGTGTTGGGCCGAGACTGATAGGCGTGAAAATTGAATTTGACTTGTTGTAAATGGCCAGTTGGTTTGAGAGCGGATGTCTGTTGCTTTAGTTGATGTCATTTCTGTCTGATCTAATTCCACATGGTCAATATCCATACTGACTTGTTGACTGACTTGTGGCATTAGTTACATTTAGAAGTGGTTTGAGGGAAAGTCGTGTATGCTGAAATATTGAAATGGCTGGGTTATGTTTAAAGTTAGACTTGAATGTTTTTTTTATTCAAATGTGGATGTATCAAGAGAAGATGGCAGGGTCTTTGGGAAATGTATGCACATGTTAAAATCTAGGAAAGGTATGACCTTGCTCCTCTGTCAAGGACGTGTTAATTGGTTACACAATGCTTTGGTAGCATTTAGCGTAGCATAGCACAGCACTTGCTGAATGAGGACAGCAATGTAATACATTTAACATATATATCTGTTCTCAAACTAAGCTCATGCTCCTCTCGTCACCATGGTAACCCTAAAAAAAAAAAAAAAAAAAAAAAAACAACAACAGAAACTCTTCTAAACTAGCATAACAGAACATTAAACACTACTAAATCTCCCACTTAACGTTAATCTTGCACAAAAAACATCATAATATAACATTTAATTTTGGCATTGAGTGTCATGGCAAAGCATGCTGGGAAATGGAAATCCCAGCCCAGTTTCAGTTAAATTTAAGCTAGTTTTAATGAAAAGAAACAAGTTCATAAAACTCAAAACAATTAAACAATTCAGATTAGTTTAAAATGTCAGTTTTGAGAACTCAAGAAAAAGAAAGTTCTAAATGTGCATAAAAGTTAATTTGTTTGAACTAATTTGTTTAATTTGAGTTGACTCTACTCAAACCAATTAATTATTTTGAGCGTTAGGGTTTTACAGTGCAGCATTCGTCAATGAAAGTGTTTACACATTCTTAACCCAATTATGCTTAACAATCTGACAATGCATGTGGTCCTTTTAAACACATTAACCCGTTCTCCTTTATTAGATTAAGGTTATAAACGGCTTCAGCATGACCCAATCGACATTTTTGCCCCTCCCCCCGATTTTGCACTCAAAAAAAATTACTTGTTGAATTTACTTAAAGCAGCGTTCCACACAACTATATTGAGTAATAATTTTTACAAATAACAATTTAGTTATGTGAACAAAAGAAATTCAAGTAAAGCTGACAAAATGTCTTTGAGTAAATACAAACCATTTGAATTTGTCACTGTTACATAATATTTATATGTGCAGTTTACTTAATGTTGTTAAATTTATATACATTTACTATGTTAGGTGAACACATTTATCGATTTAATTTAACTTATTAAATTAACTATTTGCTCTGCAAGTGTAATTGGAAAACTTTTAAATAACAAGCATATTTTTTAGAAACAGAATGCAAAATAACTAATTGGACAAACTCTATTTTATTGAGGACAGGAATTCCATCCAATAAATATATGTATATGAGTGCCCACAGCCTAGACACAGG
This sequence comes from Paracanthobrama guichenoti, assembly GCA_018749465.1. Classification (NCBI taxonomy): domain Eukaryota; kingdom Metazoa; phylum Chordata; class Actinopteri; order Cypriniformes; family Gobionidae; genus Paracanthobrama; species Paracanthobrama guichenoti. Next base: position 30,320,913 of record CM031950.1, on the reverse strand, counting down.
CACCACTCTTCTGCATAATGCAAAATGTATTCCGCATGAACCACAAAATTACAGAAACTTCTCTAAATGTCCAACATAACTGAACATCAAACTAGCATAAACTAACAACATCTTTCCCTTTACTGAAAAACACATAAAATAACACTTTAATCCATAAAACCCTTGCAAATACCCCTTGCAAAGCATGCCGGGAACTACAGATCCACTGCCCAGTTTGTTCGTTTTACTCGGCAATGTTAAGTTGACCGAACAAACACTTAAGTAAAGCTGACAATACTAATTTTTAGTAAAACAACTTTAAATTCATGTAGTCATGTAGTTCATGTACACAAGTAATGTGAACAAGGATGATTTGAGTGCAACTAACAACAGTGAAAAGTTTTTTTTTTTTTTTTTTTTGTGTAAACACATTAACCTTCGTTTTATCGGCTTATTGAAGTATGTGTTCTCATCTCCAGCCGAAGTAAAAGTGGTACAGTCAAAATACTGCTTATTTAACATCACATAACAAATGGAATACTTGGAGGCAGATACACAAATTATTAGGTTTTGACATCACTGCTGGAGAATAACTTTTTATTTTTTCTTGTAAACACAGTTTACTTGCGTTGATGGATTATTAGTTTGTATGGGACAACTGGTTCATTTAAAAAGCTGATTTTTGGGAGTTTTTCATCATATCAGTGTGTATTTAAACATGCTCCATGTTAAAATGTTTGAAGGTGGGCTTTACTGTTCAGAAGGCAAACATAAATTCCAGCATTCTGTTTTAGCAGTGATAGAATGTGAAGTAAGATGTAATCAGCTAAACATTTAGTAGGCTATTTAACAACTGTTTTATGATAGAAATGTTAAGTGACCAACAGTAATATCCAGTCAGGCAGACTACTTGACTTTTTGTTTTTTTTTGTCAAATTTTGCTGTTTTGAATTGTTTCGTCATTTTGAAGGAAGTGATTCATGTAATTCACAAGACAAGAAATTATAACAGCCGTTTTCAACATATTAGGAATTCCATTTAATGGGGTAATTCACCCCAAAAATTCTGTCAACATTTACTCACCCTGAAGTTGTTCCAAACCTGTATGAATTTCATTCTTCTCCTGAACACACACAAAAAAAATTATATTTTGAAGAACATGGAAGAAATATGGAAGTCAATGGCTACCGTCAAGTAGTTACCAACATTCTTTAAAAAATATCTTCTTTTGTGTTCAGCAGAAGAAAGAAATTCATACAGGTTTGGAACAACTTGAGGGTGAGTAAATGTTGACAGAATTTTTTATTTTTGGGCGAGCTATCACTTTAAGAGTGAATGTTTACTTTTTTCAGTATTAAAGTCATAGTTCTGGCCTTTCATGAAGCTATATGGCTTCAAAAGAGTCAGAATGTTGTGCTTTGTGGTCTTAAGGACTACTATTAATTGTCCATTTATGGTATTTTTTTTTTGACATGGTTACTACAAACTGTTATCGTATTGAAATAAGCCGTGTCAATGCGAGTAAATAAACGTTAGCTTAAAATTGACGTTAACTGTTCCTTTAAGAGCCGCTCACTGATATTGTAAGCAGTGAAGAGGTGCTACTAGAACAGAGTTCCAGCATAAGGAAAGGTCAAGATAGCATGACCTTGAGCTGTCCTGGTACTCGTAGAATACATTGCTGAATGATTAGATAGTTGTTAGCATGAACTTGGTTTTGACAGAACTAGAAGTACTGGGCAAAGGTGCTATTGGGGTAAAATAATCCATATGATTTCAATCTAAGGTCTATGTTAATTAATGTACACTTTTAAAAAATAATGGCTATTTATTGGCATCTATGGTTCCATGAAGAACCTTTGATGTCCATGGAAACTTTCCACTGCACAAAACGTTATTTATAGTGGAAAAAAGTTCTGTGGATTTAAAATTGTTCTTCACACTAATAAAAAATTGTTCTTTTTAAAAACGGTTCACTGAAAGGTTCTTTGAAAAACCTGAAATTGTTCTTCTTTATGGCATTGCAACGGAAATCCCCTTTTGTATTTGAGTGTAAATAAATAATGGATAACTTTAGACATTGATTGGTTCAATAATTTCCTCATTTATTTTTTTAATTGTAAGAAATTAATATAATGAATATTTGAGGATCACCTGCTGTTTACTTGCCTGTCATTATAGAGAAATGCTGTAAATGTTAGTTACAAAAGTGTTACAGTGAAGAGACTTGGGACTAATGACATGGTATCTTGCAAAGGTGTAAAATAGAGTTCTATTTTCACCACAACAGTTACAGAATGAACAACTTTTGATAAAACTACAGCATGTAGCAACAGGTTTTAGGTGCTTGTTGATGTTCCACCATGAAGAACAGCTTAGCGGTTGCATCATCAGTGAGGGCATTGACATGAAGCTAAGAATGCTCGAGTCAGAGCAGCTGAACTTTTAACCACATTCTGTCCTGCTGAAGTGCAGGGGAGTTTTCTTTCATTTTCATCTGCCACTAAAGGTTTTTAACAGGCTTTATTGCCTGTCCTTAAATGCAGTCTCTTGCTCTCTTTTTGCTCTCTTTGCGCTTTTTTTTTTTTTTTTTTTTTTTTTTTTTTTTTTTGTGTGACGTAATGCAGTAAAGTTTTAAAAGCTCTTCTGAGTGGAGAGACTAATGGAAGGGAAGGTCCATCATGATGAAGTCTGAACCTCGCCTTCAGCCCACTCACTCTCCATGAGAGCCTGCTTGTGTTTATGTGAGAGTGAGAACAGAGCCAACTGTGAAATATTTAGTCTCAATTTGGACTGGCTGTAAAAAAAATCCCATGCACGTCCCATCCACGTGTGTTCATCAGCAGCTTTTTAAAATTGTTTTTTTTTTTTTAGCTTTTTTGTCTTTTTTACTTCTGGTGGTAAAAGTGGGATTGATCTGATTTAGCCCATTACCACTGTACCATGGTGCCAACCATGTCATTTAGGACAGATGATTGGTAGAATATCACATTACATGTCTGAAATTCTGCTTTGCATATTACAAACCATGAGTAGATGCTTTGCATATCGCATTGTCTGAACGAATACAATGTGTCCTATTGACACAAAATTTGAATAACTTCCAGTTTTTCAGTACATAGAGGAAAGTGGGGTAAGATATGGCATCCTTAATCTAGCACACTGTGTATTTCCTGCTGTATATATTTAGAATGGGCTTATCGTACAGAGCTGTACATTAGAAAAATGACCAGCATTAAGGCTAAACTTTTTTGCATGTCAAAGTACATTTTTTGCATGGCAGGTAAAATCATTTTTATGAATCGAAATTGTATAAAAAAACATTGCTAAAAATATGTTATACATTATTCAATTAAGCATTTTTGGTAGCTGTTGGGGGTAAAGTGTGCCAGATGCCTTGGGATAAGCTGTGCCAGTGGCTCTACTAATAGAAATTGTGAGCTTTGCCTTTGACATCATTTACCAAAATGTTGAAATTTTTGAATGTTGAAAACAATGAATGTTGAAAACAATGAGCCACGAAACTTTTCTTGGCTTGTTTATGCAGATAATAACTCACATTTCTAAGGCCTCTAAATTATCAACCAACTTTGCCTGTTGTACACAATCATCTACATGCCTTCTGTCGTCGGATTGATAGTTTATAATTTTATCAAGTAAAAGACCTTTTAGAAGAATTTTCAGTGTTATTTCATGTCAGGCTTTACAGGATTAATGATGTGCTGCAAAATAAAACATTGGAATTGTGCATTGTGGGATTGTGCACTTTTAAATATAAAGTTTTTTTTTTTATTGGCATTGATGGTTCCAAGAAGAACCTTTAACATCTATGGAATCTTTCATTTGGACCTTTTTGGAAGAGACATTTTATTTCTATGGTCCTATACTGTAGATGTCTTCTTGTAATTTCAGCTGCTATCAGTCTTCAGATATGATAAGGAGTATTAATATTACCACTTTCTCATTTATGCTTGCATAGATGACAATTTAACAAAACATGGCTCAATTTACTCCACTTCCCTTGGCATATTAAAATTCTTGAAACAGCAACATCCTTCGTAAATGGAAGGGACATGATTGGTGTTCATTACAGAGAAATATAGTTTCTGAGGTCTTCTAAAATAATCCCAGATGACATTTCCCTCTTGATTTTTGGGTGGGGTGGGGAATCCTAATATTTTGTGGAATGGATCGCAAAATGTTTCATGGAGCAGAGGGACCACACTACTATTGATAATTGAGAGCACAAGCAAATTCTCCTAAATATTTAATAGCCGATCACGTGAGGGGTGTAGCTTGTGTAGAGCTGAAAAAACAGCTGTTTCAGGAGAAAACAGCAAAGCTTTCTTGTATTTGTTTTATTTTGTTTAGTTTCAGTTAGGAAAAAGATCAATAGCACAAAACAAATTGGATTTATGCTCAGATCCTAATTAATGCAGCACTAAAATTGGCTATATTTAGCTCCGAATGTTCTTTTTGGACAGTGATGTACCAAGAAATCCTTGAACTCGTAAGAACAGTCAGGTGGAGGCCATGGGATGAATATGAGGAGCTTGAGGGGGAAGAGGCAGAGGGAGCGGTAGTCGTGTAGGGGAAATCAAGAACAGCTGGTGAGGAAGTTAGAGGCTCTACGAGGAATAACGAAACCACTTTGACCCCTTGTCCAAAATGACTACTGTGAACGTGTTTCTGCTTCGCCGCTTTGAAGTTCTATAATGAAACCATTGTCATATTACTTGATGATGGCATTCCATGCAACCATTTAAGGCAACGTCCCTGATTACAACAGGCTTTTTATGTTTAGCAGAATGACCTGTGTGTAAAAGAAAGAATGGGGTGTAAGAGATAATCAAATGCCATCTGCCCCTCCCTGATCTTTCGTGTTGGGGCATGTAACTGGCCTCTCCTCCAAATTTTTTTTTTTTCTCCATTTCTATATCTATTCTTTTCCCGTAGACTTTGAGATGCCTCGGTGACAGCATTGTGCGGCACACTTTGAATGCAAATGCTATGTGATGCTTGTGTGTTATGTAATTCTAGCACAAAGCAACCATGATGGCAGTCAGACCAGCATGCTTTCACAATTTCCACACTGTTGCTATTTATAGTGCCATGGAGAGATACGACACCTGGCTTAAGTCACAGGAAGAGTTTAATGATTCCTTTTGTAGTACAGGACCTACACGGATTAAACATAGACAGATTTACATGCTCACACACCCACATGCCAATTCCCCGAAATGCATATCACAAATACACACATATAGTAAAAAAAAACAACAATCCTGTCCAGGGCTCAACGTTAAGGATCATGGGAAAGTTTGTTGGAATTGTTAGGGGCGTCTAGCCTGCATTTTTATGCACAAGCACATTTTGGGCCCTATCATACACCCGGCACAATGCAGCACCAGGCGCGACGCAAGTGTTTTTTGCTAGTTTCAGTCCGACGCAGTTATCGTTTTCACGTCCTGCACCACGTTGTTTAAATAGCAAATGCATTTCACCCATTTGTGCGCTCATGGGCGTGCTGGTCTGAAAACGAGGTGTGTTCAGGCACGTTGTTGGCGCGTTGCTATTTTGAGGCAACTGAAATCGACTGCGCCATTGACCAACTGAAACCTAGTCTAAAGTCAGTATTATTTTTGTTATTTAAAGAGCGCTTTAGTAATATGCACCTATAGACCAATTATCAGCCTACGTCACACTGACAGGTTCAACTGCGCATGTCAGTTGCAAAAGACGATCGGGAAAATGTTATAATGTATGAAACGTGTTGGTTTAAATCGTGCTTTAGGTTATACATATAACAACAGAATGATTGTTATATTGAATGATTATTGAATGATTTCAGCAAATAAGCAGTTAAATTTGATTAAATGTTTGATGAAATTGCTGACACTGAATGAAAATAATGAAAATTTAAGAGAGTACATTTTGGTTACAAAGAGAGTACATTTTGGTTACAATACATGTGCAGTTTCTGCACAGTTTTTGCAGTTTCTCTTGATGATGATAACCCAGGCCTTGTACAATTCAGTCTTCTTACCCTGTCTTTGGCTAGGCAGAACCTCAGTCTTCAGCACTACGAAATTTTGAATGTGGTAATCATGAAACTATGTCTTGGACATGACCTACAGCACTGTTTTCTACTTACTGCAGTAAATTATGCGAATACACTCCTAATTAAAAGCAAACAAAAGGAAGACATGTTTAGTCCCCTGTGAGAGACGTAGATAAAGATTTGGGAAAATAAATAAGCGATTCCATGTCCAGTAGAATAAAATGGAGTAAGCCTATTGTTAAATTCATGGGAAATTGGGTGACCAGATCTCAAAACGCAGGCAACGCTTAAATTTAGCTCGACGCACAAAGCCTACGTCTCTCGTTTGGCATGAATCCATATGTTTTGATGACTGCGATGTAACCTTTAATTGCGAACCTATTTATTTATTTTGTAAATAAATGTTTGTGCTTCACTCGTGTCATAATATTCACGTAAAACGGCATTCACATACAAAGAAAAGTGTTTTGGCTGATCACCGCCGGTGATACTCAGCCACTGCGGTGGTGCGGTTGTCATGTTTACCGGCACAGCCCTATCGCTGGGTGACAAACTATTGTAATATGCGGACAACATTTTGAAAATAACATATTATCTATAATTAGTCATCTATAAATATGTATCCATGTAATTTTCTGTACGTAAACACTGTCTCTCCCTGGTTTTCTGCAACCTAGCTGCGCGCATCCTGTATGCTTACAAACAGATAATTGGTCTATGGCGGGTCCACAACGCACTCTGTACACTCTGCACACTCTGCACACAAACATTTTTAAATATGAAAATTTAAGGATTAAAATGTAAAAAATTGTGTACATAAATATAAAAATGCCTACATATCAGAATGGTTAGTCATTGCATGTATCAGAATTAGCCTACCTATTTGCAGTAATGATGAGCAAGCAGGCATCATTGGACGAGCAGATCCATTTCCTCGCTAGAGAAGCGTTTCAGTTTTTCCGCCATGGTGCAAGCGAAACTGGCTTTTAAAGGGAATGGGAGATGAGACCATATGCCCAAAACACACCCATAACTCATTAAGAGACTAGGTACAACCCTATTAGACCATGCGACGGGCACACTGACCATTTTCCCGTTGTTAAACTAGGGCCCTTTTTTTGTGAATGGCTCCTTGTGACCCCATTTGGTTATCTTGTAAATGTGTTTTAATTAGGAATGTGCAAAACTACATTATCAAAATGTACTAATTGGTGGGTTGCCTGAATAACAAGTCAATTAAACTACCCCTATTCTGCATTTTCAGATATTCATTTAATGTAGTATGTAATATAGCTATTTGTGAATTTTATTTATTTATTTATTTTTATTATTTGAAAGGTCAGCAAAAGTTTTTATGTACAATTTTGAAGTATTGCATCAGAAATGAGTGAAAAAAATCCCTTAATTCGCAAAAAAGTTTCTACACTCACTTATGGTGTTTTTTTACTTGTGTGAAAAGGAGTTAATGGGAGATGGAAACAATAATATAAATAAATTCTGACGTAGCGAACACTAAACCAATGTGACTAATCGGCTGTTTCCGCTGATGGTGTCAATAATGTTGAACATTTCAAATGTGGCCTCTGACATTCTGAAATGTCAGCCAAAGATTGTGAGTAAAATGTCTGGTCACTACGACCTCCCAAAAATCCTTATGAATTGGTCTTTCCCATATGAATGAGGCTCGACATCATTGTAATGCCCTTGCTGCTGTTGCCTTCATCAAAAATTCTTCATTTCTTCTTCTGTGCATAGCATTCAGTTTGGCGATTGCAAGTTGCACTGCTTGGAAATTTTATAACTTGCCCAATCGTAACTAAACGCAGTCCTGTGTCCATTTCCTATGCATGCCTTGTTTTATTCACTGTTGGTTACTAGGTTACCAACACCACCGTCATCCACTCGAACAACTTGAAACGCACCTAATTCACATTTGTTTTGTTTTTTTGCGAACTTTGAAAAGATTCGCTTCACGTTTGTATGGAAACCCAGCTATTGTCTCCCAAAAGAAAGAACCGATTCTGAACTGCCTGAAACGAATCGTCAGTAATTCCAGTCTTTCCTACTTTGGTTTGTAACAAATTTGCATAATGCATGCTATAATGTTCTTCATTGGCTGCCTGTGAAACACATCTGCTATGACCCGCCCTCAAACATATAGTTGTAGCTGAGGCCTGCAAGAGTTTGGTTCACGTTGTCGACCTGTAGAGAGATGGTTGTTTTTTTTTCTTTTTTTCTTTTTTTTTTTTTTTTTTTTTTTTTTTGCAAAAGCAAATCTACTTCCAAAGGATGAGAACTCTGGCTCGAATTGATATGGTAAAACCAACCTATCACTGTGTATAGAAAAGCTGAGAAGTCCTACAGAACTGAAATTCAGTTATGGAAATGGGCATTTTGTTTCCGACACATGCTGTAATAAACAGCTGTTATAAAATTCTGCTGAGGTGAAATTTAGTGGTGACCTGTATTGGGAATTTTTTTTTTTTTTTTTTTTTTTTTTTTTTTTTTTTTTTTAAATATATCGTATTTTGGCCTCTGTATCAGGATGCGTATCGTGATTTGTGACTTTTTTGTGCTGTAAAAAAAAATTACCCACATTTTTTTTTTAATGACTTTACATATTTGGTTGTGTTATGTATTAAACATTGTTGTGAAATCTGCTTATTTAATCATTAATATAGATGAGGTTTTGTATAACAGACAACAGAAAATTTGCCGTACAACTGAACTTGTGTGCAGCATAATAAATCTGGTAGAGATTTGTAATGAGAGCATTTTGTTCATTTAGATCATTTTCCTGCCCAACAACCGAAGCTCATTAGTCGATCATTAACGTTAAGTTTAGAATGTTATATTAAACTTAAATTAAATTTAAAATAGATTGGTGTCTGTGACCCATTTAAAAATACCAGGCTTTAGTTTTATATGCAGTTTTATAGCAGCATAAACAACAGAACATTAGGATTCGCACATCCTCACATCACACGTTAAGAGACTCATATAGTTCACTTAATTAATAGATTTACAAATGAAAAATACTGTGCGACAGGTAGCTATGCTTGTGACACTCTTAACGGACTGTATTTGTTTTCTTTGTATCTTTATTAAATCCAACTGATTGCTCGGGTGCCTCATGTGCACACACCACATATCAGTTCTAGCGTTGCTAACTTGACATTTCAGCCATTCATCATCAAACTGCTCAAATGAAATGGTCCGCTGTAAAATCATTGTGCCCAGCGCCCAACCAAACACATTTTTGCACATTAACCTTATTTAAAGCAAAAATAACTATTATCGTGATATATATCGTCATCGTGAAAAAATGTTCCATGAATTACGTGAACCGGGTCTTAAGACGTTTTCTGCGCTCTGATCTGCACTCGTTTCTAGGTTAAATTGATAAATGAGGCCCATTATTTTCACCATATTGTTTTTTGTTTTCAATTTTTACAATATTTTATGTAGATTCGAGTTTTTATTAAGAAAATTAAAATGTAATGAAAAAATTAGTACACACTTCCGGTTAAAAAAGGTTTTTGAAAAGGGATATGCTCACCAAGGCTGCATTTATTTGAATAAAAATATAGTAAAAACAGTAATATTGTGAAATAATATTATTACAAAAAAGTTGAATCAATTAACATCTGAATTTTCAGCATCATTACTCCAGTTTTCAGTGTCACATGATCCTTCAGAAATCATTCTAATATGCTGATTTTGAATAATTAAGAATTTTAAATGTTTATTTTTAATTTTTGTATGTATTAATATTAGTATTGTATTTATTTATGATGGGAGAAGTACTGTCTGAACTACTGCTTTAACTGGGCCAGCAGAACTAAGGAGTTTGACTTTTGTACAATAGGGCCAAACCTGATTCACAATCACTGCTGAGTTGCCTTAAGGTCACACACTAGCCTGACTGTGTTCCCGGTCGACGTACTTGCATCTAACCCCATCTGGTGTGTGTGTGTGTGTGTGTGTGTGTGTGTGTGTGTGTGTGTGTGTGTGTGTGTGTACCAACAGATTTTGCCCCCAAGCTCAAAAGCTATTTTTAATTCTGGTAATTATCAAATGTCACATTAAGTATGCATGGCTTCAGGAAGTCTAATTGAACGTATATCAGCTGTTTGCCACAAGCTCTTCTTTAGTATTTGTTAAAAATTCTGATTATTGTAAAAAACAAAAACAAAAAAACACTGATGTAGTATCATCTTTGTTAGTTGTGTAATAATGTCCAATCAAGTGAATTAATCTGACACCAGCTTTTAATTATTAATTGAATCTAGAAATTAGCTCATGCTGGTTAAATCTGCCTCTTCGACATAGGTGTTATGAGAATGCAAGAAAGATAATTTGTTAAAGTCATGCAATATGTAAACAAAGACAATTTAAAATTTACATTCTGTTTGCATTCATGAAGTTTGCATTCAGGTTTGTTTGCAGCAACACAACAGCAGCTTGGTTTTCTTTTTTACATTTCCGGATGAAAATATGAGTGTTGCCTATGGCCAGATTGATGCTAGATTGTTAGAGGTGGTTGGCAGGGCATTGCTGCTATGCGGTTGCTAAGATGGTCTGAGTGTTGTTTTTTTAATGGCATTGCTAAGGCATTAACATAATGGCTTACTTGTGTACTGCTTTTTCTCATAGGTTAGTAAAAATGTCTATCGGATGCACATATTAGATTCTCGGATGGATATTTTTCACCAGCTGTTTAATGAATTCTGCCCCTTTCGGACATACTATTCGTTTGACTTACTGCTTTTGACATAATATACAGAAGCAGCGATGGTCTCTATAATATTCTGGTCCGTAGGTATGGCTTGGGTTTTAATGCAAGTCAATTTTATCATTCACAAGGCAAAATTCATAAACCTGATCCCTTAGAAAAGTTTTGACCTACCTATCCTCAACAATTTGTTATAAACCGCCAAACCCTTAATACAAGCAATAGTAATAGTGATGCTTAACTTGGTGGCAGTTAAAGTCTTGAGCATGTGTTGAGATACTGGCAGTCAACAAAAGAATAGTGACTTCATACCCTTTATTCCTATGACCAAGCTAGTTATTTATGTTGAATATATTTGAATATTCAATATAAATAGTTTTTGATGACACACAGCCTGTAGATTAGATAACTGCTTCCTGTTGTTCTGTAATCTGATATAAACACATTGAGGATGCTGTAGATATCAAAGATCAATAAAACACATATTTGATATCTTTGTACAGCTGTAAAAAGGAAGTCAGAAGTCAAGTTTGCATTTATCAGAGTACCACATGAATCCTGTTTTATGTTTGACTATCATTGAGTCAAAAAGGAAAATTTGTCCTTATTTACTCGTCTTCAAACCCATATGACTTTATTTCATCTGTGGAACACAAAATAAATGTTTTTTTATATATATATATATATATATATATATATATATATATATATATATATATATATATATATATATATATATATATATATATATATATATATATATATATATATATATATATATAATAATATAATATAAAAATATATATATAAATATATATAAAAATATATATAAATAAAATATTCTGTCGAGCCCAATTAGATTTGAGCTTACCTGAGCCACTGCTGTTGCACAAAAGACGGTGATGGTTTTGAAAACCTGTGTAAACACAGAAAAAAAGTGTTCGGAAGAGAGAAGAGAATGTTATTGGTATCATTATCATATATATTAGTATTATTGGTCTTATAACAGATTTATTCGTCATTCATTTTCTATTAATTTTCCACTAAAATTCACTATCTGAAGAGCAGCGTACAGAGTACTTCCGTTTGTGCATGTTATGAGTCAGACAACTCATTCACACTAGAGCTGTCAATCATATTATGTGATCATAACTCCTGCCCTTCCCGAATGGTGTTGTTAATTTCCTCATTCTGAGTCCCGCACATAAACAACTGAGAGAAATGTTTTTACAGATAAAACATGTATGATATAAAATACATTATTCTTTTGTACATAAATATATGATTATAATGATATGCACTATATTGCCAAAAGTTTTGGGACGCCTGCCTTAAGTATGCACATGAACATTAATGACATCCCATTCTTAATCCGTAGGGTTTAATATGGAGTTTGCCCACTCAACTCTTCTGGGAAGGCTTTCTACAAGGTTTAGGAGTGTGTTTATGGGAATTTTTGACCATTCTTCTTGAAGCGCATTTGTGAGGTCAGGCACTGATGTTTGATGAGAAGGCCTGGCTCACAGTCTCCGCTCCAATTCATCCCAAAGGTGTTCTATCGGGTTGAGGTCAGGACACTGTGCAGGCCAGTCAAGTTCCTCCACACCAAACTCGTTCATCCATGTCTTTATAGACCTTGCTTTGTGCACTGGTGCGCAGTCATGTTGAAACAAGAAGGAAGTTTGGGGTTCATGTTGAAACAAGAACCCCAAACGGTTCACACAAAGTTGGGAACATGAAATTGTCCAAAATGTCTTGTTATGCTGAATCATTAAGAGTTCCTTTCACTGGAACTAAGGGGCCAAGCCCAACCCCTGAAAAACAACTCCACACCATAATCCCCCCTCCACCAAACTTTACACTTGGCACAATGCAGTCAGGCAAGTACCATTCTCCTGGCAACCGCCAAACCCAGACTTGTCGATCAGATTGCCAGACAGAGAAGCATGAGTCGTCACTCCAGAGAACATGTCTCCACTGCTCTAGAGTCCAGTGGTGTGTTTTACACCACTGCATATGACTCTTTGCATTGCACTTGGTGATGTAAGGCTTGGATGCAGCTGCTCGGCCATGGAAACTCATTCCATGAAGCTCTCTACGCACAGTTCTTGAGCTAATCTGAAGGCCACACAAAGTTTGGAAGTGTGTAGTTGACTCTGCAGAAAGTTGGCGACTTCTGTGCACTGTGCACCTCAGCATACGCTGACCCCACTCTGTGATTTTTTTATTTTTAATTTTTTTTTTTTTTTTTTTTTTTTTTTTTACATGGTCTGCCACTTCGTGGCTGAGTTGCTGTTGTTCCCAATTGCTTCCACTTTGTTATAATGCCACTAACAGTTGACCGTGGAATATTTAGTAGTGAGGAAATTTCATGAATGGACTTATTGCACAGGTGGCAACCTATCACGGTACCACGATTGAATTCACCCATTCTTTCACAGATGTGTGTAGAAGCAGTTTGCATGCCTAGGTGCTTGATTTTTTTTTTTTTTTTTAATTTAATTTAATTTAATTAAAAAATTTTATACACCTGTGGCCATGGAAGTGTTTGGAACACCTGAATTCAGTGATTTGGAGGGGTGTCCCAATACTTTTGGCTATACGGTCTATGTTATGTGTGTGTTTTCATGCGGCTCGGGGTATTTTTATAACAATGAAGAATGAGAAATGCTTACATGAGAAATGCTAAGCAGGTATAGTGTTCATTCATTTTGTTAAAAAACACTACAAATAATGCACATCTGGCCATTATTTAATCAAAATCCACTTTTGATCACAGTCAGAAATTATTACACGCACTCCATGATGGTTTCTGTGGTTTCTGTCTTAATTATATTGTGCAGTGAACGAGGTTAAAGCCAAATGGGAAAACCTACGAGATGCATACACTCGGTCAGCGCCACCTATCGTGCAGCAGTGAATTAGCTGGAGGCAATCAATTGTTTTGCGTTAAATGTGTGAAAGCGCCGTTCATCGCGATTCGCTTAGCTGATTCATAAATGCATCTTACAACAGGTTTTACAGACTGGATCAACATATTTATTAAAAAAATATGACTCAGATTTTGTCATGATTCAGACATCTCTAATTGTTCATGAATGGACAAGATTCTTTGTGAAAATGTTTTAAATTTTAAACTGTTCCTTACATTCAGCTGTCTTGTGACTTCAGAAGAAATTGTATAGACTGCTTTTATAATACTTTTATGGTGTTTTTTGTCATTTCTGGAGCTTGACTGTCCTCATTCACCTCAACACGGCCAGTACATTCTTCCAAAAATGACCTTTTGTGAAAAAAATCCTACAAGTTTTTAATGACATGAGGGTGAGTAAATGATGACAGCATTTCTATTTTTGTGTAAACTGTCCCTTTAAATGGAGCAGACTTTATGTTGAATCTTTTACAAAGCAAGCACTGTTAAGTTGAGCCAAAGTGAGCATGGCCTGATTGCTAAGTTTCTCTTGGTCATGACTCCTTGAGCTCTTTGAAAAGCTGTTTGAAGCCAGTGCCCTCAAAGCGATAATAAAAAGACAAATGACCGCATCGCACTGGAACATTTCAACAAAAGGCCTCTTCCTCCAATAGTCCTGGCCTTCACCTTTGGAAAAGGCGGCACTTTTTTTACATCCTGTGGCACAAAGGCTTCTGTTGTAGTTTGAGGGGCCACACCTTGGAGAAGTCCTTAAACACATAAGCACATGGACTAGAAGATCAACTATGTATAGAGCAGGTTTGTTTTCACTTAACACAGGTAGTCTGGTCACTTTTATTTTCTGTACCCAGACTGTGTTGGCTACCGTTAGTAGTCCGGGCCGTGGCAAAGCAGAGTTAAATAAACACCAGCTGTGCTGAGGTTTTGTTTGTTAGTTTCTAACACGTCTTTTGGAAACCAGTTGTGTGTTCTTCTCACTTATGTTGACATAAAACCTGATAAATCCATGACTTTCACCCTTTTTTTATCACATACTTGAACGTTTTCTGCCTTAATATCACTCCATATATGGTCACAACCAGGTTAAAAATTATTATTTTTTATATTGATGCACAATTTGCCCCTGAAATTTATTTTCAAGGGTATTTTTCCTAGACGTATAAAATACAGCTTGATAACAATTTAGACTACCATTCAAAAGGTAATGGAGTTTTTTTTTTTATGTTTTCGAAAGAAGTCTCTTATGCTTACCAAGTCTGCATTTATTGTATCAAAAATACAGTAATAATGTGATTTTATGTATACGAGTTTAAAATAATATTTTTTTTTTAATTTATTTTAAGTGGTAATTTATTTTTGTGACAGAATAGCTGAATTTTCAGCATCATTACTCCAGTCTTCAGTGTCTCATGATCCTTCAGAAACCATTCTATTATGCTTATTTGATGCTCAAGAAAAAATTCTTATCAATGTGGAAACCATTATACATTTTATCCAGGATTCTTTGATTCATAGAAAATTCAAAAGAACAGCATTTATTTTTCTGTAACAACATTTATACTGTCACTTTTGATCAATTTAATGTGTCCTTGCCGAATAAAAGTATGAATGTTTTTTTTTAAATCCTACTGACCCTAAATGTGTCAAATACTTAAAGGGTTCGTTTGGGGCCGGTGCATAGTGGATCGGGTGACAGTCGAAGGCTAGGCCCCCAATGACCCGATCGGAAACTGGCTTTAGGGGCGTGGAATGTCACGTCGCTGGCGGGGAAGGAGCCTGAGCTTGTGCGGGAGGTTGAGAGGTACCGACTAGAGATAGTCGGGCTCACCTCCACGCACAGCTTGGGCTCTGGAACCACACTTTTTGAGAGCGGCTGGGCTCTCTACCACTCTGGAGTTGCCCATGGTGAGAGGCGGCGGGCTGGAGTGGGTTTGCTTATAGCCCCCCAGCTCAGCCGCCATGTGTTGGGAGTTCAACCCGGTGAATGAGAGGGTCGCTTCCCTGCGCCTTCAGGTAGGGGATCAGGTAGGTCTCTCACTGTATGTGCCTACGGGCCAAACGGCAGTGCGCAGCACCCGGCCCTCATGGGGTCTCTGGGAGGGGTGCTGGAAAGTGCTCCAACTGGAGACTCCATCGTTCTACTGGGGGACTTCAACGCACACGTGGGCAGTGACAGTGACACCTGGAGGGGTGTGATTGGGAGGAACGGCCCCCCTGATCTGAACCCGAGCGGTGTTCTGTTATTGGATTTCTGTGCTAGTCACGGCTTTTCCATAACAAACACCATGTTCAAGGATAAGGGTGTCCATCAGTGCATGTGGCACCAGGACACCCTAGACCGGAGTCCGATGATCGACTTTGTGGTCGTCTCATCTGATCTCCGGCCATATGTCTTGGACACTCTGGTGAAGAGAGGGCCGGAGCCTGGGAGGAGTTCGGTGAGGCCATGGAGAAAGACTATCGGTTGGCCTCGAAGAGATTCTGGCAAACCGTTCACCGCCTCAGGAGGGGGAAGCAGTGCACTACCAACACTGTTTACAGTGGAGATGGGCAGCTGTTGACCTCAACTGGGGATATCGTCGGACGGTGGAAGGAATACTTTGAGGATCTCCTCAATCCCACCAACACGTCTTCCATTGAGGAAGCAGTGGCTGAGGCATCAGAGGTGGATTCGTCCATCACCCGGGCTGAAGTCATCGAGGTAGTTAAAAAGCTCCTCGGTGGCAAGGAACCTCAAGTCTCTGGATGTTGTGGGGCTGTCTTGGCTGACACGCCTCTGCAACATTGCGTGGCGGTTGGGGACACTGCCTCTGGACTGGCAGACCTTTGTCACTGGCTCTGTTCATAATTTTTATGGACAGAATTTCTAGGCACAGCCAAGGGCCACGTGATTTTGTCGCGGATGACGTTGCGGATGACGTTGTTGTGTTGGCCTCCTCAGACCAGGGCTTTCAGCGTGCACTGGGACAGTTTGCAGCCGAGTGTGAAGCGGCTGGGATGAGAATCAGCACCTCCAAATCCCAAAGGCCATGGTTCTCAGTCGGAAAAGGGTGACTTGCCCACTTCAGGTTTGTGAAGAGTTTCTGCCTCAGGTGGAGGAGTTCAGGTATCTTGGGGTCTTGTTCACGAGTGAGGGAAGGATGGAATGGGAGATTGACAGACGGATCGTGCAGCTTCTGCAGTAATACGGTCTATGTACCGGTCTGTCGTGGTGATGGAGCTGAGCTGTAAAGCGAAGCTCTCGGTTTACCGGTCAATCTACGTTCCTACTCTCACCTATGGTCATGAGCTGTAGGTCATGACCGAAAGGACAAGATTCCGGATACAGGCAGCCGAAATGAGCTTTCTCCGCAGGGTGGCTGGGCGCTCCCTTAGAGATAGGGTGAGAAGCTCGGTCACTCAGGAGGAGTTCAGAGTACAGCCGTTGCTCCTCCACATCGAGAGGAGCCAGTTGAGGTGGCTCGGGCATCTATTTCGGATGCCTCCTGGACGCCTTCCCAGGGAGGTGTTCCGGGCATGTCCCACCGAGAGGAGGCCCCGGGGAAGACCTAGGACGCGCTGGAGGAATTATGTCTCCCGGCTGGCCTGGGAACGCCTCAGGGTTCCCCCGGAAGAGCTGGAGGAAGTGGCTAGGGAGAGGGAAGTCTGGGTGTCTCTGCTTAGACTGTTGCCCCCGTGACCCGGCCCCGGATAAGCGGAAGATGATGGATGGATGGATTTATGGATGGATGGATGGGTTTGTTCACTCAAAAATTAAAATTATCCCATGATTTACTCACCCTCAAGTCATCCTAGGTGTATATGAGGGGCGCTACACTTTTTCCGTAAGTTGAATATGGAAGGCGATCTGGTGGAAGCTAGATAATTTACTTTATAAAGTTTTAAATATGGATATTATTCTTACACAAATGCATTGATTCGCTTCAGAAGGCCATTATTAACCCCCCGGAGCCATGTGGAACAGTTATGATGGATATAGATGCACTTTTATGGAAAAAAACAGCAACAGTCACTGGCATAAAGCTCGGAAGAGCCAGGACATTTTTAATATAACGATTTTATTGGTCTGAAAGAAGAATGTCATATACACCTAGGATGACTTGAGGTTGAGTAAATCATGGGATAATATTCATTTTTGGGTGAAATTAATTTAAAAATGTACAAATTTAATTTAAAAGGACAGTTCAACCAAAAATAAAATTCTGCCATTTACTCACCCTCAGGTTGTTCCAAACTGCTGAACACAAAAGATATTTTGAAGAATGTCGGTAACCGAACAGTTGATGGGCCCCATTGACTTCCATAGTATTTTTTTCCCCATACTGGCTCCGGCATGAGCACCGGCAGCATTTAAGTAGATTCACCTGGAATACATTATTATGAAACACTGAACACTAGATAATGGATGAAAAACAGAAGTTCACTATGAGGGCATTTTCATCCCCCACATTTTATATATCTGGGGCATTTTTGCCCTGAGGCCTGGGTAATTTCTTACAAAGGTCACAACCTACCCCTTCCCACCCAAAAAGGGTCTACAAATTAGTTTTTAGTTTAGATTTTTCTAAAATACTAATTGAAAGAATAGTTGCATGTATAGTAATGCAATGCATTACCTCTGTTTTACCTAAATGGCTATTTGAGTTGTTTGACGTTATTATAAAAGTGCTACACAGACGGTTAAACACACAGGGCCAAGTAAGGAAACAATCTCCTTTTTATTGTGTAAGCTATAATTATATGTATAAACCGCTTTCTCTTGTCTTCCCGGAAGATCCTCTCTACTTGATATAGGGTTGGTTTAATGCATGCACTCAGGCTGTGTGTGTGTGTGCATTGTACAAGTCTGTGAATGCTTTGCAAACCATTGCTAACTCTATGAATTCAGTGACTGTAGTTTCATTAAAACGTGAAAGCGAGTGTACACAAATGGCAAAAAAATACCATAAGAACAGAGCACTGTCGTAAATTGACACTTTATGGATGTCTTCAACCATTAACACATTTTTATGTCAACTTATTGTATTTATTTTTTTGTATTTACCCTCATCCCAGAACAAGGGAGTCCATTTCCACTGACCAATTTTGCCACAAATAAGCTGGAATGAAATCATAATAATGAATTAATTAAATGGATGTATTATAGTATTATACATTTTTAAATATAGTAATTTAAAAATATAGTATTATTAAATATCTAAAAACCCATTTGCCAAAAGTACTTCTATTTGAAGAAACTGTTACTGTATAACAGAATACCAGTCCAAAACAGTCGTACACAGCAAATAAATGCTCATTATGTCAAATCAAAACACCATGCAGTAGTGTACCATGGGGTTTCAGTCAGTATCTTCACTAATGGTTAACACGCCCCACGCCGCCGCCATAACAACACACACACACACACACTAGGGCTGAACGATTCATTGCATTTGCGATTAATATCGCGATGTGATAAAACACGATTTTGTAACCGCAAAGGCTGTGATTACAGTCTGGTCACGTGACGTGAGAGTAAAGCAGTCTGCAGAAGCAACATCAACTTGGCACGTTATGCCTACAGGAAAGAACAGTTTGTATTTAATCGATCTAATATTGTGTTGGTCATACTATACAATAGGGGTGGGAGAGAAGATCCTCTCTCCAAAGATTCTGGCTCAATTCTGAGCTTAGATTTTAACTGCAGGTGCGCACTGGCACTGCGTGTGTAACAACACTCGAACCATAAAATAATATTTCATAACGTCCGGAAAGGTTGAAGCGAATCACAATAACATCCACGGGTTTCATTGCACAGGATATGCGCTGTGAGAAACTTTGCTTGACAAATGCTCTACGAAGGCTTCGTTTATGTCGTTTGGAATGCAGTGTGCTTGTATATTAAAAATAGGAAACTCGCTGACAGTAGGCTTTCAGTTTCAAATGCTCACGCCACGTTTTATAAAGAGTGCTCGTGCATGTGGCTGTGCGCGTCTCAAAATGACGCAAAATTAATGTAAACACAGTCAGTAATATCTTAAGGGATTAAACAGACAGGAAAAACCACATCTTATATTTCAAAAGAGATCTGTGCATTAGTGTGAATGCAGATCTCCCACTGTCTAATTTAA
This sequence comes from Paracanthobrama guichenoti, assembly GCA_018749465.1. Lineage (NCBI taxonomy): Eukaryota > Metazoa > Chordata > Actinopteri > Cypriniformes > Gobionidae > Paracanthobrama > Paracanthobrama guichenoti. Next base: position 30,301,096 of record CM031950.1, on the reverse strand, counting down.
TGTCATAATTAATAATCAAGCAACCGTAAAGATGAGAAAATCACTCACAGCTGAGCCCTTGAATGGAAAACTTTCAGGTACTCTTAATTACTGAAAGCACTCTTTGTTCATTGCTTGTAATATTTTTTGTTCCTCTTTGTTATTTAGTAGGTTTTATGTTTTGAAGCTATATTAATTTATATATTTAAAATTCTTAACATGCAGTTGTTTTATTTAAATTTGTGTAATTATTTTAAAAAGTGCTAATAATAATAATAATAATAATAATAATAATAATAATAAAAGATTTTAAGTTTTATTAATAAGATTAATTAATAAGAAAAAAAGTTCAAGAATTGTTTTGGAATTGGATCGCGAGGTGCCTAAAGATTCCCACCATTACTATACAATGATTTATTTTGAATAATACAGAAGATAAAGTGCTTAAAAAAAATGCATATTAAGTCACAATCGCAATATTGGTTAAAAACAAAAAGAAAATCGCAATTAGATTATTTTTCAAAATCGTTCAGCCCGAACACACACCGATACATACAAAATACAATCATGAATACAATCATGCACTATACAATCATACAAAATACAATCATGCACTGTGTGCACTACTATTACGAACCAAAGTGCTTGCTGGGAAGGGGGCAAGCAACAAAAGACACGAGACAAAAAGGCAATTTATTTATTGACCTATTTATTGACTCCCGTATCACCGTTTAGGCAACTGGTGAAATGACTCAATCAACTCACTGGCACAAATACTCTTACACAAACAACAAAAACACAGACCAACAAGAACATCAAAAGAAACACAGAAAAAACACTGCTTGTCAGCTACCAGATTGACATCAGGATGCACACGAAGCTCATTAGAACGCAGCCCGTCATCCGCACTTAATAGCTTGTTCCACTCGGTGCTAGCTGTGCCAGTCATAGCGGTCATAGTTATCCTCAGTGAAGTGCCGCACAAATCCTTTTCTGGCCTTGGTCAGCCCATCCAACTTCTCCGACTTAATCTCTTTCTTCTCTCCAAGCGATCGCCTTGAAAAAGGCACACGAAGGAGATCGGAAACGGGATTGATAAGAGGTGTGAAAGCAGCGGCCATAGCTTATTTAAATCGCTCACAACCTGCAAAAAGTTCAAATGGCTGATGACATCAGTGGGGGGTAGCGCAGACACATTGCTGGGCCTCTGGGCTGTTCTATCACTACACATCAAAATTTGATTGGCTTATGACACACGTCAGTCAAAGTTATGACCAAATGGTAAATGGCAGCTTCAACGGAAGGCTAGCTATACTACTAGTGCTGGTCCACGGAGCTGTGACGCCTTTAGATTATGACATATGGAAATTACAGCTCAGCCTCACAAAAAATAACCACATTCTTTCTGGAAATATAATTGTAACATATTGAAATAGACAGTAATTGACTTTAGACACATTCAGATACATTCATTTAATTATTAAAAAAAGTATGTATTTTTGATTTTGACAGTGCCAGCAGAGAAGGTCCTGACGGCCCTGACAGCCCACCACTGCCGCCATGTGAACATGAATTAGTCTTGAAAATGTAGTCGCTTAGTCTGTTGTGCCACATTATCAAATTTAGTCAAATTTGATAATGCATTTTGTCTGCAAATTTGTCTGCATTTTGTGTGCTTTGAGTTGACATTGAGGTAAATAAAATAATCCCATTCAAACAAGCACTACAAATTTAAACCCTAGTGTTTTGCATGATTACATGGCATTGAGGTTTGCATGCTGCACTATTTGACTGTGTGGCGTAAATGCAAACTGCTTTCCAGAAACAGACATGGTGGCATCACAAGAGAAGTCTGTTTTCTCTTCATTCACCGCTGCATTTGCATACATCTTATTGGTGATTAACGTCACCTTTCATTTCATTGATTATCTTTCTGTCAGTGTGTGCATGCTACACCATTTTGCTTATGCATGCTTTTGATTCTGATCTTTGACTTAATTATTATTGTGGTGTAGGGCGTTTGAATGTTGCCAGTGTTTCCTGTTTGACATCTGCTGTCAGCCATCAGAGCACAAGAGATGATAGATAAGATTGTGATGCTTGATACACTGTCAACAAGCAACTGATAATGTAATGTTTAGTAATGATTTATAAAATTAATAAAAGCCTTTAAATTACTTCAAAATATTTTTTGTATCAATTTAGTTAACTGTTCTTTAACTTTTATTAATAAATATAACTTGGTGACATGATAAATCATCAGTCTTCAGATGCTCTGTAAACACTTGAAAGTCATAAAAGTCAGTTCAGCTCACAGATCATTCAGTGTTTAAAATAATTAAAATAATCTTTATTGGAATGTGTTTGAGCATGGATTTTCATCTGCTGGGATAATAGCGTTATGTTTTTTTACACCATTGAAATTAATTGAAATTTACCTGTCCGAAAGAACCAGTTAGCAGAAAAGAATCAGACTTTCTGTCACCATTTCACTGGTGTGACCATTTCAGGCTGATTTGCAGACCATTTGCAATCATAATTACTCTCAGAAAAAATATTGGTAACACTTTGTGCCCTTTTTTAATGATCTGAGAGCATGGTCTGAAGCACATGGCACAGGTGCATGAATCCACTAGTTTAACGATGGAAAAAAGGCGCATGGTCCAAAAGGGTTGTCCCTAGTCTCTTAATGAGCCATGGGTGTGTTTGGGCATAATGTATCCTTTTATTTTTAATATTTCAAAATGTTTGTGTGCTGCTGCGCGTCCCTGTGTGTGTAACGAGTGTACCCGTGTTGTGCACCCGCCTATAGGCACAATATAGACTTATTACTAATGCGCCCTTCAAATAACACAAAAAAATACTGCGCTATTAACCAGGTTTTTGTTGGTCAATGGCGCAGTCATTTTTAGTTGCCTCAAAATAGCAACGCACCAACAATGCGCCTGAACACGCCTCGTTTTTTTTCAGACCAACATGCCCATGGGCGAACAGATGGGCGCTAGGGGTGGGAATCTTTAGGTACCTCACAATTCAATTCCGATTCAGAAGGCTGCGATGATAAAATGATTATTGATGCATCTTTTTTTTCTATACAGATTTTCTTTTTTCTTTATTCAATTCGGCTGTAAAGCAGCTCTAAAAAGTAAAAAAAGTAACATCTGTTTTGAAGTCAGTTCAGTTGTTGATTCAGTTCTGTTCATCAGAGTCCTCATCAATTATTAAATGAGTTCAATTTGGCTATAAAGAAGCTCTGCAGAAAACAGTGACGTCATCGTCCAACTCTGTTCAGTTCACATACAACAGCGTTAGTCAGATCAATAATAATGTTGATTTATTAAGTGTCCCCCCCAACTAAGCAAGCCACAGTGGCAAGGAACCCAAACTCCATCAGGTGACAAAGTGGAGAAAGAAACCAGGCTCAGTCAGGTCAACTAACTCTCATTAGAGTATTAATAGACTCTCTGCTTAATATTTTAACACTTTATTTTGATTATTCTACTGCTACTCACCCCAACCCTAACACATAAGTCTACTAAGTTAGTTGACGTAGTTGCAAAGTTACTTAGAATGTATAAAATGGACCATAAAAAGGTTTTTTACACCTATTTCATCTCTTATTACATATAAATCAAAAAAATGTAGGCTTTATGTAGCCTACGTCCCTCTCTCAGAAAAAACACCCCTGATGTAAAAATATATCTGCTACCTCATGTTTGCAACAATACAGTGCACGTACAGTTGCTATTTTGTGTCTGGTTGATATGGGCCTGCTATTTTTCATCTGATTTGTTCCCTTCCTCAGGATGTGGTTTACTGGTGAACAGTCTGTGTGGATGAACGATTAAGCAAGAGAATGCAGTCAGCAAAAGCGCGCACTTGTGTGTCTGAGCTCTGCAGCAAAATACACACAACATGAGTGATCTATCAGAGATAAAGAGCTACAGTATTCCTGCACATTCAAAGTCTCTATAAAACGGAAGTTGTGATAGTCTTTCTTTTCTTGTGTCGTATATCCAAGTGAAACGAAATCTTGAACAAGAAAAAGTAGGGCGGGAATTGATTTTGTCTATTGGGAATTGATTGGTTTGTTGGATTGTTGTTTGCTATTGCTGTGATCTAATGTGAGTATTATTATATTATACACGTACTCACACAGACATTCACACTCACGCACACACTCTCTCTCTGTATGTATGCATGTATACAAGTCAAGTATATAAATTACTTTATACTTTGTTTATATATACATGTCATATGAATTCAGGGTGATTGGGACACTTTTGCCATTGAGATGACTTTTTGCAATTGAGATGAATTCTCTCTCTCTCTCTCTCTCTCTCTCTCTCTCTCTCTCTCTCTCTCTCTCTCTCTCTCTCTCTCTCTCTCTCTCTCTCTCTCTCTCTCTCTCTCTCTCTCTCTCTCTCTCTCTCTCTCTCTCTCTCTCTCTCTCTCTCTCTCTCTCTCTCTGAATTCATCTCAATTGCAAAAAGTCATCTCAATGGCAAAAAGTGTCCCAATCACCCTGAATTCATATATACACATGTATATATAAACAAAGTATAAAGTAATTTATATACTTGACTTGTATTCATGCATACTTGTATACATACTTGCCCTAGTTTCATTCCAAACCTGTATGCTATTGTTTTTTTCTCATGGAACGGCAAAAATAAATAAAAAAATAATGCAGAATGATTAAATGACATATAACGTATAACAAAATAACTACATTTTTTTTTTGTGGCTACTATCCTTTTAATGTCAGTGTTTAGGCCTCCTTCATTTATCAATCAGGCTTGGTATCTTCCACCATATCTGATGTAGCGGTAGATGTGAGCTGGCCTACAAGACATCACTGAAAAACTTCTCCCCAAAGATCGACTCTATAACCATACAAGGAAACGGCAGTGCTGCTGCGTTGCAGATTTCTCGTCAATCAAAGTGCGGTCAGGTTCCTCTTCGGTTCACACAGTCACATGTATTTTTAGCCAGAGGTATAGTACATGCATGCATACACAGAGTAAGTACACACAAAAGCGCTATTTTGTTCTCAGAAAATGAAACTAGGCTGTGGCTGGTCGGTTGTTTCTTTTCCTCTTGTGTCATCATACCTTAATAATATATATATATATATGTATATATTATATATATATATATGTGTGTATATATATATATATATATATATATATATATATATATATATATATATATATATATATATATATATATATATATATATATATATATATATATATATATATATATATATATATATATATATATATATATATATATATATATATATAATATAGGGTGTGGTCCTGGTCCTGGTCAAGACAATCTCCTGAACTGGGAAAGAAAGGTGATTTTAAGCAATTTTGAGCGTGGCATGGTTGTTGGTGCCAGATGGGCCGGTCTGAGTATTTCACAATCTGCTCAGTTACTGGGATTTTCACGCACAACCATTTCTAGGGTTTACAAAGAATGGTGTGAAAAGGGAAAAACATCCAGTATGCGGCAGTCCTGTGGGCGAAAATGCCTTGTTGATGCTAGAGGTCAGAGGAGGATGAGCCAACTGATTCAAGCTGATAGAAGAGCAACTTTGACTGAAATAACCAATCGTTACAACCGAGGTATGCAGCAAAGCATTTGTGAAGCCACAACACGCACAACCTTGAGGCGAATGGGCTACAACAGCAGAAGACCCCACCGGGTACCACTCATCTCCACTACAAATAGGAAAAAGAGGCTACAATTTGCATGAGCTCACCAAAATTGGACAGTTGAAGACTGGAAAAATGTTGCCTGGTCTGATGAGTCTCGATTTCTGTTGAGACATTCAGATGGTAGAGTCAGAATTTGGCGTAAACAGAATGAGTACATGGATCCATCATGCCTTGTTACCACTGTGCAGGCTGGTGGTGGTGGTGTAATGGTGTGGGGGATGTTTTCTTGGCACACTTTGGGTCCCTTAGTGCCAATTGGGCATCGTTTAAATGTCACGGCCTACCTGAGCATTGTTTCTGACCATGTCCATCCCTTTATGACCACCATGTACCCATTCTCTGATGGCTACTTCCAGCAGGATAATGCACCATGTCACAAAGCTCGAATCATTTCAAATTGGTTTCTTGAACATGACAATGAGTTCACTGTACTAAAATGGCCCCCACAGTCACCGGATCTCAACCCAATAGAGCATCTTTGGGATGTGGTGGAACGGGAGCTTCGTGCCCTGGATGTGCATCCCACAAATCTCCATCAACTGCAAAATGCTATCCTATCAATATGGGCCAACATTTCTAAAGAATGCTTTCAGCATCCTGCTGAATCAATGCCACGTAGAATTAAGGCAGTTCTGAAGGCGAAAGGGGGTCAAACACAGTATTAGTATGGTGTTCCTAATAATCCTTTAGGTGAGTGTATATGTGTGTATATATATGTGTATATATGTATATGTGTATATGTATATACACATATATATACACGTGTATATGTATATTATATTTTTATATATATATATATATATATAATATAATATAACACACAGTATACACATGCAAATATTTCTTAAATATATATACATGGAGTGTGTATTTATATATACATAATAATTATATACAGTACACACACATATATTATGTAAACACAAAACCTTTATTTTCGATGCGACATTAATCGATTGCCCAGCACTACTTATCTATAATTGTAATATCATTTTAGTTTTTGGTCTTTGTCATCATTTTTACTAAATTAAATTAAACAAAGTATTAGTGAGTGTCATAAGTAACTTCGACAAGATTCTGCAGAATGTCAGTTATACAAAATAATGCTAAAAAAACTAGGTTCTCATGTGTTCATTTATTTAATAATTAGACTAATATTAATTATGCTTTCAGCCGCAAAAAAAGAGCATAAAGGTTTCTGTTCAACAATTTGCAGTGTTTGAATTTTTAACATTACTCCTTTGTTTTCCTTGGGTTATAGTGGAATGGTTTAGCCAAAAAGGGAAAAAGACCTTTTCATTAGAGATGGGGCTAGCAGAATGGATTTTGGTATGATTTCAAACCATGAAAACTGTTAATAATTGATCATAATCCATTATCAATTAATTGCTAATTTTAGACCTCAACTGATGTTGAACATGGATTGTTTATCAAGTCAACTAGGTGTTGCATGCCATCGCTTAGGCTACTCGTTTTTCCATGACACCGTGTCATCGAGTCAATGCCTGTTATAGTCTCACCAGACCACCAACTAAAACACTTTGCAGAAAAAGAAAATGGACACTGAATCCACAGGATCAAGAAAATGTACGTCATAATGTGACGCTGAAGTGGACCAAATACAGAAACTTCATTTCCTGAGAATGTAATTTTGAGGCGTTATGAAGTATACAGAGCAATACAATTATAAATGCTGCTGTAGACTGTGTATTACACACAATAAATATTTTAAAATTGAAATTACACTGACATTTCAGCAGCCTGAATTTTACATACTGAGGTGGCGTAAAATTGTTGTAAATGGGTTGCACTTCAGTTTGTGGATTGCGGTCAATAAAAAAAATCCTTAATGTGACACTCACAGACGTGTGAACATAATTACTTGAACAGGTTCTACAATTTATTGTATTGTTTTATTTTACAGTTGTTCCTATAACAACTGTTTCCCATTATTTGAGTTGTTATATAATCTGCCTGCGTTTAAGTGTAGTTAATGTGCTCTCTAAAGACTTAAACCTCTGAATCACCAAGTAAAACAATCAACAGTAAAACCGCCTAAAGTTGCAATGCAGTAAATGACGGCGTTACCGTCATGCGGGGTGTGTGTCTCTCCATGTTTCTGACAGACTTACTGCAGACCGTTGTGAAGCATATTTTTATATTGTGCACATTAGGTCACATCCATAAAACAAACATGAAACAAAAGGGTGTAGTCGGAGTCTTGTGGAACAAATTAAACAGGCTCACTAATTCTTCAACATTTTTAAAAGCCCGTCTTTTAAAAAAATGTGTCCTTACATGTGTATGTAAGGACACAGACAAATAATTGATTTCTTGTCATTCTCTCTATGGTGTTTGTATGTGTTTTAGTGTATTGATCACATCGCGAGGGCACTCTATAAATGCTGCCCAAATTGTGAGGTCTATTGTTGAAATAAATTAACCGACAAAGGTTACCAATAATAGTCAAAAAATTATAGTAATGAAGTCACAAAGACCAAGAAATAACATGTTTTTTTTTGTTTTTGTTTTTTTTTTTCAGTATTTGAGCATGCTTTTTTTTTTATTTATTTATTTTTTATAATGAAACTTTTCAGTCAAATGTTTGTCCAAATGTTTTGACTGATCCAGACAAATTTAAATGTTTTGATGTCAGTCAGCGTCCAGACATTCTATGTTAATACTGCCTCTTTTATTTAAAATTATGAATGTGTATGACATCAAACACATCCAGTACCATTTCTGGAAATTTGCAGGGCCTTCAATGGGACACATTTTAAAATAAATTCTGTTAGGGTATTTTTTTTAAAAGCCTAGGGGACTTTTCTTTCACTCATTCAGAATAAATATTGTAAAGTATTACTGAAGCTTGTTTTGAGAAACTGAAAATGCACAATACAAAATGGTCAGTGTTTGAAAGGTTTCTTTGGAAATGTAATGGGTCACAGATCACAAGTTACTCTAATAAAGTAATTGAAATAGTTACACTACTTATTACATTTTAAATAAAGTAATGTAGCTGATTACATTTGAATACTTTTTGATTTAATTTTCTAATTTCCAGCACTGTAATGCATTTTTATCACTCGCCATGTGGCAACTCTCAGGTTGTAGCCTAAAGCTTTCAGCGGCAATGTGGATTGACTGACGTGGTGCGCTGCAAATTCAAACACAGAGCCAAACAAAAGCATCAGAATAGCAAAATTAGTCTTTAAATGGCAGGAGGCATTGTGCACATCAAAAACAGGCAAAGCAACAAATTAATATTATTCAACATATCCTAGCTTTTTACAGAAAATATTCAGATGTAACCACCTTTGTAATCATTAACATTTTCCTAAGTAACTCAGTAACCGTAACATTACAGTTACATTTATTTTGTAATTAAATTATGTGATCTAGTTACTCCCCAACACTGAAAATAGTGCTTATACTATTCCTAAATGAAGATAAACACAAGCACCTGACCGTGCTGTGGCTCACAGCATTTCATGCCATAACTGGAATTCCTGGACTCATTTTGATAATGATAACACAGTGAGTTTGCCAAGCACTCGTAAATGCTAAATGCTGGGATCCGCTTTCCTTCATAATGTTTTCAGCTTAGCCGTGTGTGTGTGTGTGTGTGTGTGTGTGTGTGTGTGTGTGTGTGTGTGTGTGTGTGTGTGTGTGTGTGTGTGTGTGTGTGTGTGACCTGTTGACTTTTGAGGAGTAGCTCTGTAGTCATCACTAATGATTAAGATGAAAGCGTTGGCTAACTGTCTGATTTGTTAGGACTGAATATCTGCACTGTCATTTCATAAATGATTAAATCTGTTTGTTCAGACAATGTTTTCAATAGTTTTGCCACTGGGAGAATATGAGAGTAGTTGTTGTTGTGCAATGAGTGGATGAAGCACTGCAGATTTCACCAATGGTCTCTTTCATCATCTCATTTCATGAAGCAAATCAGAGACCCAATAATTACAAAAGAAGCCAAAGTAAATGGTTACTACAGTTGCTCTGATCTGATGCCTGTCGAGCCGATCTGAGCATATACTGTATGTACAATACATTTGCATAAAGCTGCGTATGCCTTGCATCCACCTAAACCTCTCCAAATAATGAGACCGGATCCTATCCCGCTTCAGTCATAAGGGTGGTGCTTTATCTTCGCTTTTCCAGCTGTAATAATCAGCAAGAGCTCCATCAAGCTCTGTAAATGTCATTCTCAGAAAATTCAATTCTTATTTATATTACTCGGATGAGTGAGCATCAAGCCTTTTGACCTTCAGCTGTCGATCTGACTCTTCTAGTTGGCTCTAAGATAGACTGAAATGAAGGAGGTTAATTACATCTCCGTTTTTTGACCCACTTTCTTCCAGGTGTTTTACGTTGTTTGATGCATTGACTTCAGCTGGCCCGTAATGCGTGCTCTGACTTGAACAGACCTCTGGCAGGATGATGTAAAGCAAATATTCTTCTCTGGTGTGATTGGCATCTGTTATTTTTCTATAGCAAAATGGCCACCATTACTCCTGCCGTCACTTTCCCCTGAATCTGTAACAAACACACGCATAAAGGATTATGTTGCAAGTTTTTGGCAAATAGTGCATTTCTCCTAATCAGATCATTGCGTTTGTTGCGGATGGTCTACAGTATTTTCTGCCTTTTTTCTATTTTAGACCTCAACACAGTGTTTTGGGTTTCAGTTGTAGGGCTCTATCTTACAACCGGCACAATGAGGCGGCAGCCGGAAGGCAAGTGATTTTTGCTAGTTTCAACCTGACGCAGTTATTTCCACGTCCAGTGCCACATTGTTTAAATAGCAAATGCATTTGCACCCATTTGTTCGCCCATGGGCGTGCTGGTATGAAAATGTCAGGTGCATTGTTGGCGCGTTGCTATTTTAAGGCAAATGAAAATGACTGCGGCATTGAACAAAACCTGGTCTAGTCAATAGCGTAGTATTTTTGTGTTATTTAAAGGGCGCGTTAGAAATATCCACCTATAGGCGGGTTCTATATTGCATGTGCAGTAATGACGAATGAAATCGGCTACTTATTTAACCAATTGTGGCAATACACACATGTATTTAAACTGACTCATCAGGTTGAGGGTGTCTATATTCCGCCATGTAAATGGCGAGTCCGCCATGGTGCAAGTGCAACTGGCTTTTAAAGCGAATGGGAGATGAGACTCTGATTGGTTTATTGCACGTTACACCCAAAACACACCCATGACTCATTAAGAGAAGACCACGCGCTGGACGTGCCAACCATTTTTGCAATGTTAAACTAGCAAAAGTGGATTCAGACTTGCCCCAAGTGCACTTGCGCCGTGCGTTTCAGACCATGCACTCAGATCGTTAAAATGGAGCCCATGATCTAAAGGTTTTGTAAAATGAAAAGCAGTACTTTCTCTGTACTTTTACGGCCCATGGGTTGGTTTCTATTAAACTAACAAAATGTGTTTGTGTGCATAAGCAGTGTTAGGGTAACACATTACAAGTAACCCAAGTTACATAATCAGATTACTTTTCCCAAGTAACTAGTAAAGTAACGTATTACTTTTTAAGTTTACAACAAAATACCTGAGTTAGGAATTTGCATTTTCTTCAGTCTGAGGCATATTCATTTCACTTTTGTTGTGAAAAGTTATTAATTTTGTTATTTAAAAAAACAAGCGAGCCCAGCCCACATGAGAAAAGGTAATGCAAACGTAACATAACACATTATTTCCATTAAAAAGTAACCAAGTATGCAATTAGTTACTTTTTTAGGTAACTCATTACTTTTAAAGGTAACTTTCTCCAACACTGGTTATTAGATGCTCACATTAAAACTGGCTTGGAAACGTTTCATCATTTCGCTACTTTTCACATGCCTTAATGTAGATTTTATTGCACAAATTCTGATCTTAAAATTCAATCCAAATTCAATCTTAAAAAATAAAAACCTTCATAAAAATACACATTTTTAGAACTATGAAATCATCATAAACTATTTCAGTATTGATTTGTGAAGATGATTTATGTCATTTACATGCAAATTACAAACTTGGGGCCAGATTTACTGACAGCTTGCGCCAACGCAAACCCTCTTTTGCCGTTAAAGACTACTGTCAGGATTTACTGAAGACATTCAGTGAAAAATTAGCACTGAAAAACTCTGTGGACAGAGTTATTATGCCAGCTGACCTTAATGCATATGCATTTGTAGAAGTTTCCTTTGCAAAATTTATGGGAGGAGAGTAGACTATTTAAATGAATCATGCAAGGTGATTTACTAAGGTTTGCTCTAGTCAATTTACTGGTATTTGCAGCATTATTTACTGCCCAAAAAAGCATGTCTTAAACCAGACACTAATTTGCGCTGCTCTTTGTAGATTGCATTTGTCATTATGGAAATAATCCGGCTGCATCTGTGTTCTTTAATTTACACAGAACTTTCCACTCAGCGTTTTTTTTATTTTTTTTTATTTACCATTGTTTAGCTAATTTTAATGGGCAAAAGCCTGGCATTTCAATAGGGATCAACGCGATAGGAATTTCGCTTGAGGGTTGGTCACACATTCTCTGCATTGACCAACAGAAAGCTTTGTTGTTTGCAAACTTTCTCAATGTCATCAGTTTGATGATGAAAGACATGCACAAGTATCTTGCGCGCAGACAGCGCGCCAGAATCGAGTTCTCTATCGTGCTTAAACAAACAATAACATACACAAATATGCCAAACTGTTCGTCTGCTGTGTATCCTCATAAATTAGTTAAATAAAGTTTTAAATGAACGTAAAGCATTGTGAGATAAAATGGGATGCGTGTGCGATGTGCAGCTGTGGCAGATCTTAAAGTGACAGCAGCCACTAATCTCTGTTAATCAAAGAACAAAGATAACAGAGTTTATTTTATTATTACTCACTGCATTATTACTATTAATATTATTCACTGCTCTTGACTAGGGAACTTTTGTAGCTTTAATAAGGATTCAGCTATATTTAATTTATAATTTATGTAGTGCGGACTGTTTGATAAAATAAAAATGACTAATGTAGTTTTTTTAAGTAAGTAAATATGACATTTATTATGGGTTTATGTGAGGATTGTTTTAAGCTTACTTAAATTAAAAGTTGTTATATTTTTGAAGTGTAATAAAAGAAAGATTGATCGCTTTCAGTTACACTGTAATGTTGAATGGCTATAATTAATGTTTAAAATTGAAGAAAAAAATTATTTCATAGAGACATCAGTAGCTGTATTAGTATCATTCATAAAAAGATGCCATTAAGTATTTAAAATATAGGCTACTGTCTTTGTTTTTTTTTTCACATTAATTTGGAGAGTAACTGTGAAATTATTATATTATAAAGTATTTAAACTTATTTTAAAAACGTAAGTGTTTTTAAATGCAATTAATCACAGGAAAAATGTGTGATTTAATCTAGTTTTTTTTTTTGTCAATGAAATTGACAAAGTTAATCAATGAAAAATGTGAAGGAAAAAAAAAAAACTGGTTATAATTATTCATGAACCATACAATCCATTATAAGGTGTATTACAAGACATAAGTAATGTGTTAAAATAATTTTATAATGCATTACATATAAAGCCTTTAAGTGAAGTGTTACCAAATATTCCACTAGAAATTTGTATATGGTTCATTGCTCTTGAAAATTGCTAATCTACACACACACACACAGAGAGAGAGAGAGAGAGAGAGAGAGAGAGAGAGAGAGAAACCACCCTGCCAAGTATGAACAATTTACTGTAACATTCCTCTCATATTTATTTATGGTGGCTGAATCTGGCTAGTACTAACATCTCTTCAAAAATCCTGCCGTTTGGTGGGAAAGAATTTGATTTTTGGCATCTCATGAGCCAGTGGCTCCTAATTAGCTAGGCCTGTCATGTACGTGAGATGAATGTCTTTAAGGAACGGTCTTGGGCTTTAACTACCCTGCTTGTTTGTGTTTGGAAACATTCAGCATTATTCACAATGCTGGAATGGTCAAATGCTCAATTCCCATTCCAGAGTGGGAGCACCATACAGCGAATTCTCCTTGAATTTTATCCAGAGTGAAAGGAGCGATAAAGAGCACTTTTGTATCTGTAGCAGAAGCTGCTCTGTTTTTTTGGCCTCTATAAGTTTGAATGTTTCAAAAGGCAAACAGTTATTGCAGAGCGTGACATAGTTTGTTGTAAAAGCTCCCCTTTTCTCTTGGGAGGGAAAGCATATTTTTGACCTGTGTTGACGTCAGAAATGACACACTCGTTTTAACTAGAGCTTACTTACTCTCAGGCTGAGAGACCAGATGCTGACATGTTTTATTACACTGCACATGTTCAAAGTCACAAGGAGATTTCATGAGGTTCAAAGCTAATTAGCGGTCACATAAAGTATCCTGGCATTTAAAGACAGCATAAAACTGCATTCGCAAAATCTGTATATTCAGTTGGATATGAACTATTGTGCTATTCATTGTGATTTGATTTGTATTTGAAAAGTGTGTGTGATTTATGTATTATATTATTGGTTAATATTATTTTTCCTTTCTCATGCACATTTATTAACCCTGTAAAGCCTGACATATGAAATAACAGTATGAATTTTATATATATATATATATATGTATATGTATATGTGTGTGTGTGTGTGTGTGTGTGTGTGTGTGTGTGTGTGTGTGTATATATATATATATATATATATATATATATATATATATATATATATATATATATATATATATATATATATATATATATATATATATATATATATATATATATATATATATATATATATAAAAATAGAACCTGTGTTATTTTGTTGAGTATTATATTTGACACATCAGGCTTTTATGGCTCATATAGTATGATATAGGAGATTTGCAATTTGGTGCAGATGTTGTTATTTTTATGTGGACAAAAAGCTGAAAATATCCTGAAATATTAATAAAAATATAAAATCCTTTTTGCAGACAAATCTTTACTGATTTTTATAAAGACATGTGAACCACTACTTGAAGGGGGACATTTTTACAATTACAAACCCGATTCCAAAAATGTTGGGACACTGTACAAATTGTGAATAAAAACAGAATGCAATGATGTGGAAGTTTCAAATTTCAATATTTTATTCAGAATACAACATAGATGACACATCAAATGTTTCAACTGAGAAAATGTATAATTTTAAGGGAAAAATAAGTTGATTTTTAAATTTCAAACTTTCATGGCCAAGTTAGGACAAGGCCATGTTTACCACCGTGTGGCATCCCCTCTTCTTTTTATAACAGTCTGCAAACGTCTGGGGACTGAGGAGACAAGTTGCTCAAGTTTAGGAATGGGAATGTTGTCCCATTCTTGTCTAATACAGGCTTCTAGTTGCTCAACTGTCTTAGGTCTTCTTTGTCGCATCTTCCTCTTTATGATGCGCCAAATGTTTTCTATGGGTGAAAGATCTGGACTGCAGGCTGGCCATTTCAGTACCCGGATCCTCCTCCTACGCAGCCATGATGTTGTAATTGATGCAGAATGTGGTCTGGCATTGTCATGTTGGAAAATGCAAGGTCTTCCCTGAAAGAGACGACGTCTGGATGGGAGCATATGTTGTTCTAGAACTTGGATATACTTTTCAGCATTGATGGTGCCTTTCCAGATGTGTAAGCTGCCCATGCCACACGCACTCATGCAACCCCATACCATCAGAGATGCAGGCTTCTGAACTGAGCGCTGATAACAACTTGGGTTGTCCTTGTCCTCTTTAGTCCGGATGACATGGCGTCCCAGTTTTCCAAAAAGAACTTCAAATTTTGATTCGTCTGACCACAGAACAGTTTTCCACTTTGCCACAGTCCATTTTAAATGAGCATTTGCCCAGAGAAAACGCCTGTGCTTCTGGATCATGTTTAGATATGGCTTCTTTTTTGACCTATAGAGTTTTAGCCGGCAACGGTGAATGGCATGGTGTATTGTGTTCACCGACAATGTTTTCTGGAAGTATTCCTGAGCCCATGTTGTGATTTCCATTACAGTAGCATTCCTGTATGTGATGCAGTGCCGTCTAAGGGCCCGAAGATCACGGGCATCCAGTATGGTTTTCCGGCCTTGACCCTTAAGCACAGAGATTGTTCCAGATTCTCTGAATCTTTGGATGATATTATGCACTGTAGATGATGATGATAACTTCAAACTCTTTGCAATTTTTCTCTGAGAAACTCCTTTCTGATATTGCTCCACTATTTTTGGCGGGAATATATTAGGGGAATTGGTGATCCTCTGCCCATCTTGACTTCTGAGAGACACTGCCACTCTAAGAGACTCTTTTTATCATGTTGCCAATTGACCCAATAAGTTTCAAATTGGTCCTCCAGCTGTTCCTTATATGTACATTTAACTTTTCCGGTCTCTTATTGCTACCTGTCCCAACTTTTTTGGAATGTGTAGCTCTCATGAAATCCAAAATGAGCCAATATTTGGCATGACATTTTCAAAATGTCTCACTTTCAACATTTGATATGTTATCTATATTCTATTGTGAATAAAATATAAATTTATCAGATTTTGTAAATTATTGCATTCCTTTTTTATTACAGTGTCCCAACTTTTTTGGAATCGGGTTTGTATACTAAAAGTTATTTTATCTGCTAAAAAAGTATAAACTGTCAAGGGCGGAAGGCATGTTGTAGATATGTACAACAGGGTTAAAGTTTTGGTCATGTTGATAATTTTAGAGGCCTTAGAAACTTGGATCAAATATGATACAGCAGGCTTTATCGGGTTATACCTTTTTTCCCCATTAATGTTGATTAGAAGTTTTTTTAATTTCTGCTTTTGTCTTTTTTTCCCTATCTAGGTGGAGGAGGAAAACGGAAAGGAAGAAGTAAAAAATGGAGGGAGATACTTCGTTTTCCTCATATCAGTCAGTGCACAGAATTGAGCAAAACCATCGGTAACGTATCGACACTCAACTTGTCTTGTTCATGAACTTCCTGTTATTTTCCATGCTCCTTGTAAGCTGTGGTGTTCTCCTGGCCAAATTTCCCTAACTCTGATGTCATTTTGCTGTTCAGCATTGTTTAGTCATCTCTGAGTTTACACTGCCATTGTCTGAATCCCAGTTTGCTTAGTATCCAAGAGATCGTATGTGAGATGAGCATTACAGTACACTATGCGTCCCAGATTACAGTAGTATGTCAAAGGTGCCATACTTGTCCCAGTGTCCCAAAATATGCAAACAAATGTTTTGATCTAATATTGTGCACAATTTCTTGAGCTACACTGTAAAAATGAATTTGTAAAATAACGGAAAGAGTAATGACAGCTTATTACCTGGACATTATCCAGTAATTTTATGGACATTTCCGTTAACCTTAATAGAATGCATTGAAGTCCAAAATTCTAAATACAGGTAAAACACCTGTAAAAAAATAAATACAGAAAATTCTGTCAAATTAATATAGTACATTGTGTCCTATTTTACTGATTTTTGTGTACAGATGAAAAGGAGTGACTGTCATCAATCAACTATTTCAATTGTTTAACAGTAACAACTTAAGTTAGCAATAGTTTTCACATTTTTCAAAATGGTTTAATATTATTACAATTTAAAAGAACTGTTTCTGTTTAAATATATTTCTAATTGTAATTTATTCCTGTGATGCAAAGCTGTATTTTCAGCATCATTAGTCCAGTCTTCAGTGTCACATGATCCTTCAGAAATCATTCTAATATTCTTATTTGCTCTTTAGAAAATATCTTCTTATTATCAATGTTGAAAACTGTTGTGGTGCTTTAATATTTTTGTGTAAACCATGATCATTTTTTTTTCAGGATTCTTTGTTCAAAAGAACAGCATTTATTTGAAATGGAAAACTTTTGTAACATTATAAATCTCTTTACTCTCACTCTTAATCAATTTAATGCATCCTTGCTGAATAATTGTTAATTTCTTTCAAAACACAACTCTAACTGACCCCAAACTGTTGTGTATATTATAAAGCAGAATTATAAATGTATAAGGTATTGAGAAGTTTTAATGTAGTTAATTTAGCTGGATGCACGTTTGTTTTCCTTTTAAAAGTATGTACTTTCCAATTAACAGCAAAATACACCAATCTCTGTTGCATGATGCCACCACAGCACATTTTTGTAAAATTTTGCTTTTGTTTCATGTCTCAGACCGGGACTACTTCAGCCTGTGTGAGAAGCAACCCATTGGGAGACTTCTGTTCCGCCTTTACTGTGAGACCCGACCGGAGATGCAGCGATGCATCCAACTTCTGGATGCCATGGTACGTCAGGCCACGCATACACACGTCTCCAACGCTCAAAGCACCTAATGAACATAAATCTAATAAAGATCATCAAAACGGCTTTTAGCTGCTGGTTCTTTCAAGCAGTTCATCTTCTCTTTAAATCTTGCCCGCTCAAACTCTTTCAGGATTCTCGTTAACCCCTCCACCAATGTTCCACTGGCCTGGACAACATGCCTCCCACATGACTAGCTTGGCTATCATGGAATAAAGCCCAAAATATCAGTACCGGCATGTGGTCACTGAATGAGGCCATTGTCTGGTCTTTCCAGCACCCCTATAGACCCCAAACAGTCTGAACCCCAGGAACCTGAGCCCATGACAGGAAGTCACCATCATAAAACATGGGGCAGCATATTTGTGCTTTTTTTAATTTTTTTTTTTAGGACATGGAAAAGGTGTTCATCTTGTTTGAGTCTTGGAACTTTCGTCTCCTCATTTTAACAAAAAACCTTTGTGCTGTGTCGCCGTATAACTAAATAGCAGAAGCTTTACTGATGTGTTACAGAGACTCATTTGAATGTCTCAAAGTCTGAAAAAACTAAAATGTTAAAACATAAAAGCATCATACAATCGTCCCTGAGTTACCAGAGATGGGCTGCATCCGAAATCGCACACTTCCCTACTATATAGTTGGTGATGAACAGTATGTGACAAAAAAAAAGTATGTCCAAATTCACTGTACTCAAAAATGTAGGCAAAAAAGCACCCTGATGACTATTTCTGATGAGATTTATGAATGGCAGTGAAGCGATAACTGACCTGGAAGGTCACCTGATAATGACATCATGGTGAATGAAGTATGTCTGGATTACATTCATACTGGATAGAACATACTCTTTTAGCGGCCGTGACGTAATTATTCAAATTAAGTACCTACTGAAGAGAGTATGCAATTTCGGACGCAGCCATGGTCTTATTATGGGAAGATATGAGGGGTCCATGGCTTTAACATTGGAGAAAGCGCAACGGCCAACTAGGATCACCTGTGCCTTGTTAACCAAACACATTGCAGCCTTGACGTCATTTCTTTCAGAGTTGTGCGACAGTCAATCACTGTTTTACGGATACCATAGAAAGTGCCGTTAACTGAATCCTATATGTTGCAAAATTGTTTGTGATTTCTCTTATAAAACAGCATTTTTTGTGTGTAAACTCTAAAAATAGATCAATCCTAAACAAATGTTTAATGGAAAACTTGTTAAAGATTAGCCGATAGGCTGGTGACTCATTAGATAAGCTGTTTTCCCACAAAAGCATCCATTAAAAAATGCCTCTGGTCTCCTTCCCTGCATTTAATTTCATTTTCATCCCACTTTCATTTGTGTAGCGCTTTTCACAATATGTCGTTTCAAAACAGTTTTACAGAAAATGCATGTTTCTATGATTTAGAGTAATCTATTATCAGAGGTGACTGTGTCAAAAGAATGTCCATATGTCAGAAATGCACAGTTTTAAGATGATAAAAGTCATGCATTTTGCTAACAACATGTATTCATTTAGGCAGAAGCAATGAGCTTGTTAAAGTCATCAGTAGCAGTATTGGTGATACTGCCCTTCATTCATAGTACTTAGTAAAAGATGCCATTAAACAAATATTTAACCATATTAATGTTGTTTCTACATTAATTTGGAGATTCGTGTGAAATTATGTTTTACAGTATTACTAAAAATATAAAAATTTTAATCTTAGGAGTGATTAATTGCATTTAGTTCATTTTCTTAATAGATTGAATTCAATTTTTGTGTGTGTGTGTGACTGTTTTTATTAGGTGTTATTTTAAGAAAGGAAAAATAGCTATCATTAAAGGTGCATATATGAACACTTATTCCCATTTAAATAAATCATAACAATAGTTCCTTGTTTGGAGAATTTACCTTTGGGTGTATCTCACAGAGAATGGTCAAGTTGTGCTTTACCCCAAATAATATTTGGTAAATAAGTAAATAAAGCTTATTTTAGAGTCATTAGAAATAAAATAGGGCCCCACAATTCCTAACACTAAAAGTTTGGGGACTGTAAGATTTTTAAAATGTTTTTGAAAGAAGTCTCTTGTGCTTATGTCGAAAATAGACAGTAGTGAATGTTGTACTACAATGTGTATGTTGTAGTATGCTGATTTTAATTTAAAAATCATTGTATGAGAACAGAATAACTTGCATTATGCATTACATATGAAAATAACTACAAACAAACTCAGAAATAAAGCACCCAGAAGAATGTGGTAGTGAGAAGCAGGGTAAAAGTCAATTGATTCTCATGAAAATAATGCAAAAAAAATGAAGAAGGGGAAAAAAGAAATATTTGATCCTAAAATGATCCTAATGATCCTAAAAAGTTGATTGTCTTTATGAGTTCTGGATTCTGCTTTAAATAAATTGAATGTGAACACAGAGATGCACTGAACTGAAAATACTTTAATATGTTTGATGCATGTACGCATATGTTCTGCCGGCAGAAAGTGTGCATGTGCGTGTTTGTGGGTGGGGGGGGGGTGAGGCCTGCTCTGACGTCAGAAAGTAGCGGGATCTCAATTGTTGTGGCGAGTTAGACGGCACTGTCTGTGTCTGCTCTGTGTGAGATCTCGGTGTGTGCGACAGAAGGAAAGAAGTGCAAGAACTTTATTGTGAGAAACCTCCTCGCACATTATTTAGGTTAGAGTGTACACAAAGACAAATGAAATGTGTATGCCGCTGACCTTTTTGGTCCTGGTTTTGTTTTTCCATCTCGGTGGAGGCGGAATAGTCCGATGTTATCTCACACATCAGATTGGCCCAGTTCCCCTGTGTTGGAGGCAGCCCGCCATTTGTTTTAGCCTGGTTGCTCTACTGTACCATTCAGAGCTGCTGACGTAGGTCTGTTCTCAAACCACTATTATGATTGGATCTCTCTCTCTCTCTCTCTCTCTCTCTCTCTCTCTCTCTCTCTCTCTCTCTCTCTCTCTCTCTCTCTCTCTCTCTCTCTCTCTCTCTCTCTCTCTCTCTCTCTCTCTCTCTCTCTCTCTCTCTCTCTCTCTCTCTCTCTCTCTCTCTCTCTCTCTATGTGTGTGTGGTCCTGGTAAACCCTACGTTATGGGGACAAAATGTCCCCACAGGAATGGCAATATCTGAAATCCTTGTCCTTGTGGGAAATTGTTTTGATCCCCATAAGGTAAACAGCTTATGATCATACTAAGTAGTTTTTTGACAATGTAAACCTGCAGAAAGTTTTCTGTGATGGGTAGGTTTAGGGGTAGAGTTGTACAGTATAAAAATCTTTATCTTTGGAAAGTCCCCATAAAACATGCAAACCAAAAAATGTGATTGTATTTGTATCTGCTGCTTTTTTCCATGCAGTGACCTTTAACATGCAGGCATAGCAAATTCCCCTGTAAATTCCATCATTTCCCATTCAAAAGATGGCAGAGAAAGCAGAATTTAAGCCGTGTCCCCTTTCCTAATGTCACTGTTATCTACAACAGTAAAAAAAACATGTCAGTATAAAAAGATGTTTTCTGGGGTCAGTACAGATTTTGTTTGTTAATTTATTATTTCAGATGCCTTTTTAAAAGGCTACAATTGAAAAATGTGTTGATGGATGGGAAGGCTTTCCACAAGGTTTAGGAGTGTGTTTATGACCATTCTTCTAGAAGCGCATTTGTGAGGTCAGGCACTGATGTTGGATGAGAAGGCCTGGCTCACAGTCGCCACTCTAATTCATCTCAAAGGTGTTCTTTCGGGTTGAGGTCAGGACTCTGTCCAGGCCAGTCAAGTTCCTCCACACCAAACTCGCTCATCCATGTCTTTATTGACCTTGCTTTGTGCACTGGTGCGCAGCCATGTTGAAACAGGAAGGAGCCATCCCCAAACTGTTCACACAAAGTTGGGAGCATGAAATTGTCAAAAAAGTTCCTTTCACTTAAACTTAAGGGCCAAGCCCAACCACTGAAAATTAACCTCATACTATAATCCCCCCTCCACCAAACTTTACATTTGGCCTACCACTTCGTGGCTGAGTTGCTGTTGTTCCCAATTGCGTCCACTTTGTTATAATGCCACTAACAGTTGACCATGGAATATTTAGTTGTGAGGAAATTTCATTAATGGACTTATTGCACAGGTGGTAACCTATCACGGTTGAATTCACTGAGCTCCTGAGAGCGACCCATTCTTTCATATAATATATATATATATATATATATATATATATATATATATATATATATATATATATATATATATAATATAATATAATATATATATATAATATAATATAATATAATATAATATAATATTATATTATATTATATTATATTATGCATAAACCCTGCAGAAATGGTAATTCATGCATGATTATTAGAATAATATTTATAACCTGCTCCTTGCTTTAGTGTTTATTAGGAAATGCCAATTTTAATTTTAATAAATACATTTCCAAATGTTCTAATAATCCAGTGAGTTTTTTTACACAGCACTGTGTATATGTATATATAATATGTATATGTATGTATATATGTGTGTGTGTGTGTGTGTGTGTATGTATATATATGTATGTATGTATATGTGTATATATGTGTGTATATGTGTATGTATATGTGTATGTATATATGTGTGTGTATATATATATATATATATATATATATATATATATATATATATATATATATATATATATATATATATATATATATATATATATATATATATATATATATATATATATATATATATATATATATATATTATATTATATTATATATATATATATACACATACATACATACATACGTATGTCAGAAATCATTTTAATATGCTGGTTTGCTGCTCAAGAAATATTTCTTGTTATTAGCAATGTTGAAAACAGTTTTTCAGTATTCTTAACTTGACTTTCAATTTATTGCCTCCTTAATGATTTTTTTATATATATTTTTTTCTCTTCAATAAAACTCTTACTGACCCCAAACATTTTATCTTTTTGTATGCATATCATAGCTTGATCTGAGACTATTTCTGCATTAAAATGCAGCGGATTTGGGGTAGTTTGTTTTTCAGGCGACTAGAGAAGTAGTTCCACCTCAAAATGGATGATTTTAACAATTAGACGATTTAGGATGATTTTAAAACATTTTAGACATCCGTGAAAATAATAAAAAGTATTTCATGTGTTTTAAGTGCTTTAACAAAAATACTGGCTTTACATTTGTGCTTTTTGTATTAAATGAAAATTCTGTCATCATTTACTCACCTTCTGTTCTAAACCCATAAGACTTTCGTTAATCCTTGAAACACAAAAAGATGACAGATTTCTGTCTCTCTAGTCACACTTCATTAAGTCATAGACATCGTAAGTAATCTGTATAAATGTAGTAGTTTGATCTAGATCTGAAAAGACACAATCTCTTTATATGATGAACAGATTTAATTATGTTAATTATGTCTTTTATTCTCATATGAACATTGATCAACGCACATACATGGAGCTCATCAAATATGGTCAATGGAAGATCAAACCAATGAGGTTTGTTCTTGCGTGTTACGCAAGCGTGTTTGAGCTTCCACAATGAGTATGAAATTATTGATTTATTGAAATTATTTTAATAGAACTTGACTTCTATTGAACTCTGAACATTCCATGTAACATTCTTTTCTTCCGCCTCTACTCGCAGCAATCTGAAGCAACTGAAGGATTTGCCAAATGTGTTAAGTGGAATGGAAATCATTCTGTATGTGTCGAGGCGCAGTATGCACACACACACACACGCACACACACATAGTCCCCCACTATGTAATGACGTTCAATGTATTTAGTGACGCTGCTGGGCTGTGCCGTGGCGCTCCAGGACCTTATGGAATCCTGCCGTGTTGACTGGCTGGTTACCAAGCAACCTGAAGTCACACGGTGGGCTTCATGAAGCATGTGTGTGCGGTCGTGAAGCATATGTGTATGTGCCTTTCGTACTCTACAGCAGGGCCGTGTGCTGCGAGTGCGGACACGTGATTTGTGCGAAAACCTATTTGTGGGTACATATGCTTCTTTGTGGGTGCGAGATCATGTGTGTATGTGTTTACATCATTCAGGATGGAACTGAGAGGGGGGCAGGTGGTCATGGAGAGCCTTGCGTAATGGGCTCCACAGAGCATGAGGGCTGGAGAGAGTGTTGATGAGGGTGTCATCAAGTATTACCCCCCCACCACACACACACAGGCTCATTTACGGCCCTAAGGGAAAGGACGTGCCAGACTGTGGAGCTCATTCATTCTGTAATCACTTGCAGACTCAATTACATGATGCCTCTTCCTCATTCAGCATATAGAATCGGATACCATCAGTAATGGTGAACTCACTGGATGTAGTTTCTTTTTTCCAGTGTTGAATAAGTGATATGAGTTTACTTAATACTCTCTGTCTGGCTCTGTTTCATTAGTCTCAATATTTTTGAGTATCGGCACAAAGTCTGATCCACATTAGTCTCATGTGATTAGATCTTTGACTAATACATAAAGTCTGGTCCACGTTGCAGCTTATAATGACCATAAAAAACCTACTTGGACAGGAAGAAATTGTCTTACCGACATTATAATTTGACTTACCACAGTTGTTGTACATGCTTTGAGTTCTGAAATAGATTATACCATAGGCCCTGTTTACACCTGGTATTAAGATGCGTTTTGGTCAATCGGATCACAAGTAGACGACTCTAAATACAGGTGTAAACAGGGTTTAAAACATTTTGAGCTTATCCACTTCTTCCAAAGGTAGTCAAAAACACATTTGAACGTTTCGTAGTGTAAACGTTCATGTGGTCGAATGTCTTTGAACAGCAGCAAAAGACCCCATACTCTCCGCCTAATGACCTAATGCGTAAACATTATGGGAAATGCGCTAGCCAGATTGAAACTATGTTGGCTGGAGACCCAAGTTTGGTTTGAAGATGAAAAATGTACCAAGCACAATATTCTTTCACCATTTCTGACTTCTAACACACACCCCCCGTGTTCGACGTGGTCTTGAGGCTATCAAGAATGTGTCTCCCTCGTCTACTTGTGATCCAATAGACCAAAATGCATCTTAATACCAGGTGTAAACAGGGCCTCTAAAATAACGGCACAGCATTTTTGTATTGGGTACCCCCTTAAAATTGGGTGCTGCACCCCTAGTAATCAGCAACTTTAATTTATATTATAATTTTTAGTAATTTTAGTACTTAAACCTTAACACTAATTTGAAATGGTGTCTTGGCAAGTAACCAAAATAAAATGTTTTTATATTTTATTGTTGGTTTTATTTGAATTAACAAACTATTTTTTATTTTTTTAGTTAACAATAACCTGATTGTGAAATACAGTTATTCTTTAATGTAATATTGCTGAATTAAAGGGATAGTTCACTCAAAAATTATGATTCTGTCATCATTTACTCGCTGTTCCAAAGCCTAGCTGTATGACTTTCTTTATTCTGTGGATCACAAATGAAGATATTTTGAAGAATGTTTCAGTTGTTTTTGTCTATACTATGAAAGTCAGTGGAGTCAAAAATAATGACTTACATTGAATGGGAAAAAAAACAAACCTGCAAAAACATTTTTCAAAATGTCAAATTTTCATGATGGTCATATAAATCTGAAATAACTCTTGAGAGTGAAGTGTGTATAATGCAGTTCAAATCAGTTTGATCTTAAAAGGATAATTCACCCAACAATGAAAATTCTGTCATCATTTACCTGTATGAGTTTCTTTCTTCTGCTGAACACAAAAGAAGATATTTTGAAGAATGTCGGTAACCAAACAGTTAGGCCATAGTATTGTTTTTTTTTTTTTTTTTTTAATACTATGGAAGTCAATGTACTTGTTCTGTGTTCAACAGAAGAAAGAAACTCATACAGGTTTGGAACAACTTGAGGGTGAGTAAATGATAGTTTCATTTTTGGGTGAACCATCCCTTTAATGGTATGAAACTTAGTAACACAGGAAGAGCTCAGATCTTGTAAACCCAATTTTGTTTCTCAGTGGACTACTTAAATTGAAAACCTGTTCTCCATAGAACCATAGAAACTGCAATTTGGCATTTTTATGTGCAATATACATTAGGTTGGCTCCTGAGGCTGGCTACCATTTCATTAACTTGTAAATAAAGTGCATTGAGTCATAAGGTGTCATTTATATTTTGGATTATGTCATGGCTTGTTTGTCTCAATGTTCAGTAGTTGTGAGTACTTGATGAGAGTAATTTGTTTGCATCTGGTCATTTAGGAGGACTACGAGGTAGCACCAGATGAGAAGAGGAAGAGCAGAGGAGATGAGATCATCAAGAAGTTTCTCACAAAGCAGGTGTGATTTTTGTGTGTGAACTTTAGTGTGTTCATTTTGGATCTTAAATGTCCCAGTGGGCATCAGTAATCAGAGCATGTTGTTTCTCTGACAGTCCTCTGAGTGTGTGGATGTTGCTGAAGGTCTTGCTGAAAGATGCAGAGAAAATCTAGAACTGAGCCCCTGCAAGGAGATCTTCAGTGACTGTCGCCAGTAAGACAAATGCAAATACTCTTGTAAACACCTGGACGTCTGTTGCTCTTAAACGAAGGAAATTCAAATGCTTTAACCTTGGTCCCAACTGTTCTTGTTACAGATATCTTGTGGTATTTTTAGATTTGTATTAAAATGTTATGTATATACATTAAATATTATATAAATGAAAAACGTAATATATAATGGTTTAATATTAGTTAGTATATTTGCACTATGTGCTAAAGATATGTTCTTCAACAGTGATGAGATGTACACTACAGTTCAGACTTTTCTAATGCTCACCAATGCTGCATTTATTTGATCAACTATACAGCTAAAACGGCAACATTATGAAATACTATTACAATTTAAATATATATATTTTTCTAATTTAATTTATTTTAAAATGTATTTTTAAAATGATATGGCAAAGCTGAATTTACTCCAGTCTTCAGAACCATTTCTTATTATTATCAATGTTGAAAACAGTTGTGCTGCTTAATATTTTTGTGGAAACCATGGTTAATTTTTTCAGGATTCTTTGATGCATAGAAAGTTCAAAAAACATTATTTTTATTTTATTATTTTTTTTAAAAAAATTGCCCAAAATACTTCAAAAATTACACTGGAAATTGTGTGCGATCTGGCCACCTTTCACATACTGACTGTACTATATTCAACATAAACCTAATGTTGCATACTATATAGAAGACACTATGCAGATTTAAGGGTTGTGTAGTTTTTCTGGGTTATTGGTAATTTTACACATTTTTGTCCCTAAAGTAGCAAACATTGCTTCTGGAACTTGTTGCATATTTTGTCAGTGTATAAGTCAAGTTAAAGGGATAGCTCACCCAAAAATGAAAATTATCCCATAATTTACTCACCCTCCAATCATCCTTAGTGCATATGACATTCTTCTTTCAGACGAATACAATCGGCGTTATATTAAAATATGTCCTGGCTCTTCCAAGCGTTATAATGGCAGTGAATGGCGGCCCAAAATTTGAAAATCAAAGAAGTGCATCCATCCATTATAAAAGTAATTCACACAGCTCCAGGGGATTAATAAATGCCTTCTGAAGTGAATCGATGGGTTTTCGTAACATACAAATATCTAGCTTCCGCCTTCCGTATTCAACTTGCGGAAAAATTTTAATGCCTCTCGCAGTTCAAAATGCTTGCGCTACGTCCAAAGTCATCGTCGCGCCAGTTATGCTTTTTTCGTTACTTTTATAATGGATGGATAGTTTTTTAGGCTTCAAATTTTGGGCTGCCATTCACTGCCATTATAAACCTTGGAAGAGCCAGGACATTTTTTAATATAACTCTTGATTGTATTTGTCAATGTGTCATATACACCTAGGATGACTTGAGGGTGTGTAAATCATGGAGTAATCTTCATTTTTAAGTCATCTTTATTTATATAGCACTGTATCAATATAGATTGTTTCAAAGCAGCTTTACAGTGATAATAACAGGGAAATTATTCAATGATGCAACAGCTGTACAGCAGTTCTAATAGAAAAGAGTGTCATTGTTCACCTGAAGTCAGTCTACTGCACTAACAGTGCTGCTTATGTTCTAACAGTCGCCATGCTGTTTTGAATCTCACAGAGTTCTTCATGACTACTTAAGTGGTGCTCCGTTCTCTGACTATCAGAACAGCATGTACTTCGACCGCTTCCTCCAATGGAAAATGCTGGAAAGGTTGGTTACACACTTTATCTCCTTTTTCTCTGCCTGTTACCCTTTTAGTCTACCTTAAAAGTTGTCTATTTCATTCTTTTAGTTTGCTGGGAGAAGTTCTTTGCTCTGCTTAAACCAGACGTCCTGCTTTTGTTTCAGTTGGCTAAATCATATTCGGCTGTTATGGCAGCGCGGACACTGATCCATTTGAATTATTTGTTAGTGTAATTGTTAACAGCTCAACACATGAAAGCAAACTGTAATTTTTGGGTCATGAAACGTTCAAGTTACTTTGCAGCGTCCAAGTCTATGCTAGATATAAACTGTTTTGGTCAACTTTACATTTAAGTGGTCCATAAAACAGAAACATTTTATGAAAAATTTCCTTCCCACTTTTTCTGCAAACACAATTCTGTGAAGGCTTTGTTTCACAGATGAGTTGGAAAATGTGTTTCTTATTTACTGTGCTTTTATAATTGTAATGTTTTGCACAACTTGTAATGCAGCTTCTGCTCCACCTAGTTTTATTAATGGATCTGAATTTTAAATTGTCAGGTTCCTGTCTGTGCTGGTTTGATATCAGATTTTGTGCTTTTGTTTCCAGACAGTCCATCACAAAAGACACATTTCGGCAGTATAGAGTTCTGGGGAAAGGAGGCTTTGGAGAGGTGAGGGTATTGTGAAAAGAGATGACATGCACTGTGTGTGTACTAAATATTTCCTTGTTTGCTCTGTATAAAAAAAAAACCTAGTGAGCTGCCTACCTAGACAGTAATTTTGGGCATCAAAAGTGTGTTCCTGACGCAAAGGCTGTTTTGAAATATAGGCAGCAACATCATACTGTCTTTTTAGGTGCCTTATTTTGGCTAAACAGTAAATAAGCAGTGCATGTATCCTCAATGTAGATAAGGTAGTCCCATAATGCATTGCAACAAGATTAGAAAGCTTGAAAGATGACAGATAAAACTAAAAGAATTGTTGATTATTAAATCATTGTTCCACTCAATAACCAAAATTGTCTATTCAGTTGTTGCTATTATTACCTTAGCAACATGCTAACATCAGACTCTTTTGGAATCAGTTTTGAGTCAAGTCTCCTGTCTAACTCACATAAAGAGCTTTATTTGTGTGCTGTGCAGAGTTGCTGGTGCAGTTAGTGTTATTTTGCAAAAAAAAAAAAAAAAAAAAAGTGATGATGGAAAAAAAAGTCATTGGTTTCACAATGTATGAAATCACTTTCAAACCAAGCAGCATTTTGTTGGTGAACGCAACGAATTTGCACAACCAACTTGAACTTTTTCACCCTCATGTGAAAACCCCAATCAAATTGGATTTCACCCACAAAATTTTGCAGAGCAAATCAGCCATTTTTTTGATGTTTCAGTTAAGCTGTCTTGTAAAGGTGCTGTGACATTTAACATTGCTCTGCAAAATTTCACGAGCAAAATGCAGTCATTTCAGTAGGAATCTGTGTGAGCAGAAGTTTCTCGTAAATTACCTATGCAAATTTACCTTGTGTTGTTCGTGTTGGTCAAGTCATGTTACCTTCATTTATATAGTGCTTTTTACAATACAGATTGTTTCAAAGCAACTTTACAGTGATAATGGGAAATTAATGGAAGAGAGATTGTTTTGGCTGTACGTACAACAGCTCTAGAAAAAATTGTCCAGCTAAAGCAAGTTTTTGATTGATTAATTTCCTTTATGAAAAATCATTAGTTATTTACTTTGGGGCCACTTACACAACACCATCTTCAGCTAAAATAGAAAACTTTTAATGCATTCTGGTCATTCGTTTGCAAGGAAACAGTGTTTGGTGGGTTGAGAACACAAACTTTGAGATGTCAAAAAACGTGAATCTGTGGACGGCATGCACATAAAGCATTAATTGTTTAGTCCATAGGCAAGTGCGTTTGGATACATATGTGCGCAGGTGTGTAGTTTGTCAAGCGTTGGTCATGCGAATTCACCACTTTGACCAACAGAAAGCTTCTTGGTTTTAAAGTGACTTGTGTGAGCTGTGCTACACTATTGACAATGAACAAAAATTTTACCCGCCAAACTTTGTGACCAAACTCTAAAGTGATAGTTCACCCAAAAATGAAAATTCAAAATGTCATCATTTACTCACCCTTATGTTGTTCCAAACCTGTATGAATTTATTTCTTCTGTTGAACTAAAAAGAAGATATTTTGAAGAATGTTGGTAGCCAGATAATTGACAGATAATTGACATCTATATATCTCATCTATCGCTATCTGGTGATAATATATGTCCATCCCTGCCCAGGTGTGTGCGTGCCAAGTGAGAGCCACAGGTAAAATGTATGCTTGTAAAAAACTTGAGAAGAAAAGGATAAAGAAAAGAAAGGGGGAGGCCATGGCTCTAAATGAGAAACAGATTCTGGAGAAGGTCAACAGCAGGTTTGTGGTAAGTGGATTCATTCATTTATCTATTTTCTATCATCTCTTTTCCTCCCTTTACTCTGGTCATGTTTACACCTGGTATAAACATCCCTCTTGGGGGTTCCATTCACAAGTGGCCAGGCAATAAAGGCTCAAATGCATAATCCTCAGTACCTTCCTGTCTCTGTCCAATATTTTTTGACCAATAAAGACTTGCTAACAGCTTGTATTCTTAAAAAGCAAAAAATGTATTCTGCTCATCCTCTTCTCTCAGGTTAGTTTAGCGTACGCATATGAGACCAAAGATGCCCTGTGTCTGGTGCTGACTATAATGAACGGTGGTGATCTGAAGTTTCACATCTATAACATGGGAACCCCGGGCTTCGAGAAGGATCGTGTGCAGTTCTATGGTGCCGAGATCTGCTGTGGTCTAGATCACCTCCACAGAGAGTCTATCGTCTACAGGTGGGCAGGAACCAATGTGTGACTCTACACTATCCTCAAATACACCCATCCTCATAAAATGATAATGAAATTCTATGGTTGAGACATTTTATGTTGCCTTCTTTTCATTCTAGGGATTTAAAACCAGAGAATATACTTTTAGATGATAATGGTAAGTCAAGAAATCAGTTTTTAATTCAAATGAGCTAAATATGACATTACATTTGTATTGGATTTGGTCTAGGTATGTACCGATCCCACTTTTTTTCTTTCCCGATACTGGCTGATACTGGGTTCCATCTGATACCAAAGCTCCAATTAAACATGACTTCATTATAAAAGACAGAAAAAAAAAATGTGTAGCATGTGTAACATAATTGTTTCAAATGTTTATTTATGTATGGATAAATTCCGTTATTTTGATTGATTTCAATGACTAAGGGCCCTATCATACAGCTGGCACGACGCAAGTGTTTTTTGCTAATTTCAGCCCGACACAGTTATCGTTTTCACATCCTGCGCCACGTTGTTTAAATAGCAAATACATTTGTGCCCATTTGTGTGGTCTGAAAACAAGTGTGTTCAGGCATATTGTTGGCGTGTTACTATTTTTAGGCAACTGAAACCGACTGCACCATTGACCAACTGAAACCTGGTCTAAAGTATAAAGTATTTTTTTGTGTTATTTAAAGGGCGTGTTAGTAGTGTGCGCCTATAGGTGGGTGCACAACACGCGTGCACTCTGCTTATTACACACACAGGGACGCACAGCAGCACACAATTTTTTAAATATTAAAAATAAAAGGATTCCTCTCTGGACAAGCGTTCAGTCTTTCCACTCACAAATTCCGCCATGTAAATAGTGAATCCGCAACTGGCTTTTAAAGGGAATGGGATATGTGACTCTGATTGGTTTATTGCACATTACGCCCAAAACACACCCATGATGACTCATTAAGAGAGTAGGGACAACCCTTTTAGACCATGCACCAGGCACACCGACACCCATTTTTTCTGTCTTTTAAACTAGCAAAAGTGTATTCGGACACACCCTAAGTGCACTTGCGCCGTGTGCGTCAGACCATGCTCTTAGATCGTTAAAATAGGGGCCTAAGTTGCCATATTAATAAATCTTTAATTAAAAGCCCCAATGTCAAAATATATAAATTATATTTTTTTATATATATATATATATATATATATATATATATATATATATATATATATATATATATATATATATATATATATATATATATATATATATATATATATATATATATATATATATATATATATATATATATATATATGATAATATATATTGACTGAAAATTCAATTATATAGTTTAATAAATTGTGAAATGCAACAATAAATTAATTTAACTTGTTCTGGTTTGTTTGCTACTACTCACTCTCTATCCCTACAGGTCATATCCGGATCTCAGACTTGGGACTGGCCATTAAAGTGCCTGATGGAGAACAGATCCGTGGTCGAGTGGGGACTGTGGGCTATATGGGTAATGATATTTAGCTGTATTGATTTATAAATGTCTAAAATATTCATGATTTTGCAGGCAATTTAAAATTGAAGCAAAATAGCATCTCTCATTTATGAATAAATCATAACTTTTTTGAATGCATTTTTTTGTATTAAATGTATCGATTTACAGCACCATTTAAAAGTTCTTTTTAAGAAATTCATACTTTGTAATGGCAAGGATGCATTAAATTGATCAGAAATGACAGTAAAGATATTTAAAATGTTACAAAAGATTTCTATTTCAAATAAATGCTGTTCTTTTGAACTTTCTATTTATCAAAGAATTTTTATTTTATTTATTATGGTTTCCACAAAAATATTAAGCAGCACAACTGTTTTCAACATTGATAATAATCATAAATGTTTCTTGAGCACCAAACAGCATATTAGAATGATTTGAGAAGAATTATGTGGCACTGAAGACTGGAGTAGTGATGCTGAAAATTCTGCAGAAATAAATTATTACATTTTAAAATATATTACTATAGTAAACAAAAAATTTTATTGTAACAATTTCACAGTATTACTGTTTTACTGTGTTTTTGATCAAATAAATGCAGCCTCTGTGAGCATAAGAGATATACCAAATATAATCGAAAGGCTGAAAAATATCGAGATTTGTTTTTAGCTGCACCACTCAGTCCTACTAGATATCTATTCATGGCAATATGAAACATTGAAATGTTTATTGATTGATGAACTCAAACTGTATTAACGGACAGCTCCAGAGGTGATCAATAACGAGCGGTATAGCATGAGTCCAGACTGGTGGGGGTTGGGTTGTCTGATCTATGAGATGACCGCTGGCCGATCGCCTTTCCGCGCTCGCAAAGAGCGAGTGAAGAGGGAAGAAGTGGAGAAAAGGGTGCAGGAGGAGGAAGAGGAGTACAGCGACAAGTTTTCAGAAGACACCAAAGCCATCTGCAGGATGGTGAGGCCACACATACACACACACACATACACACAAAGAATGAAGTTTCTATGCTGGTCAAAATCCAAGATGACACCGAGTACAACTAAGAGCTTGTATCCAAAGCTACATTATCTCTTCAGTCAAACACGCCATACAAGCTGATTAAGAGTCCATTGATTGAGCACACAAAACTGGTCAAATTGAGTCCATTCTGTATGTTTGGCTCATTTTTCTGGCTGCTAGTGCATGTATTTGGGTGGGAAAGAAGCTGATAATGAGCTCTCTGAGAGCAGCTCAGTTCAGTATTGTTTAATACTCTAATTGTATTGTAAAGAACCTCAGCTGTCTTTTATTAGAGTTGTCATGCGACTGGCTTTCTGTTCATCTTAAAGGGACAGTTCACCCAAAAATTAAAAATGTGTCATTTCAGGGTTTCCACGGGGTCTAAAAAAGTAAAAAATGTTCAAATCTAAATTTTAGGCCTTAAAAAGTCTTAAATTCAGTGATGTATTGAGTTCTGTGTCTTAAATAATATTAAACGGGTCTTAATTTTCCTACGTCCATGTAACGCTACCTCTAATGCTCTTTGAAATGCTCCCACAGCGCTTTAGAGTGTGTGCGCGCGTGTTTGTTTGTTTTTTATTCCGGGGTGTTGCAGTTCTTTCTTTCGCTAGTCCAAATATAATTTATATAATTTTAAATTTATAATTTACAACTACAAATGAGAACAGCATACAACAGTATATTACAGCCAATCTCTTTCTGATTGTACCACAGACACATAAAACAGATTTTATTCTTCAGCTAATAGTTCTCCAGTTCTTCCAGTTCCGCATTTGTGAGAGCCACTAAAGTCGAATCATTAAATTTTTCACCTGCCGTCTTACATAAGCGACAAGGACTCAAAGCCTTAACGATTTGCTTTTGTACAATTGTAATATAAAAGGCCATTTAATTTTTCTAACAATATTTTTACAATATCACACCTGATATTATACTTGCATGAAATTAATACTTTTATTCTGCAAGGATGCATTCATTTGATCAAAAGTGACAGTAAAGACATTTATAATCATTATATTTGGGAGTTAACTTCTGTGTTAACTGACTGTGACTCAATTAAAGTTTTTGAAGACGCTAAAGCCCTCATTTGATTTAAGAGTTTCAGTTATAAGATTTAAGAGTTTTTCAGTTATATTAATAAATATCCTGACGCTTCCAAGCTTTATAATGGCTGTGATGGGGTACATTGAAGTTGAAGCTCATAAAAGCACATCCATCCATAATAAACGTACTCCGCACCGGGGGGTTAATAAAGGCCTTCTGAAGCGAATTGATGGGGTTTTGTTAGAAATACGTCCATATTTAAAACTTTATAAAGTAAAATATCTAGCTTCTGGTGGACTGCCTTTCATATTCAACTTACACAGAAAGTGTAACGCCTCTCGCAGTTTAAAATGCTTGCGCTACATTCTAGTGATACGTCGAGTTACGTCTTTTTCATAAGTTAAATACGGAAGGTGGTCCACCGTAAGCTATGTATTTTACTTTATTAAGTTTCAAATATGGAAATTGTTCAGAAGGCTTTTATTAACCCCCCGGAGCCATGTTGGAGTGCATTTATGATGGATGGATGCACTTTTCTGAGCTTCAAACTCAATGGACTGCCATTATAAAACTTGGGAGCGTCAGGATATTTATTAATATAACACCAATTGTGTTCATTAGAAAGAAGAAAGTCATATACACCAAGGATGGCTCGAGGGTGAGTAAATCATGGGATAATTTTCATTTTACAGTAAACTACTCCTTTAATAATAGTTAGCGAATTGTATGGAGTACTTGTTTTGTTCTTTGCTGTATGTGTTCAGTGGAAGAATACAAGTCAAAATGGATTTGAGAATGACATGAACTGACTTGAAATTTGAAATTCTATGTTGTGTCATACAAATGGCCTCCACATTTGAGCTCACTAAAGTTCCCAGCCTAACTCGTTCCTGTGTGGTTTTATGATGTCTGGTTTTTGATTGCTGACCCTAGTTTTAGGATGTTTGCCCCATTTAAATGTCTTCATTTGGCACACAAGCTCTTTTTCCGAGTGTTTCAAAGCCCTCTTACATTCCGCTCTTAAAGAATGTACGAACCTGTGTTCCTAATGTCTGACTGGCTACTCTCCGCTACTTGTCCCACAGCTGTTAGCCAAAGATCCCAAGCAGAGGCTCGGCTGCCAGGCGGATGGAGCTGCTGGAGTCAAAGCCCACCCATTCTTTAAGAACATCAACTTCAAGAGGCTGGAGGCCGGCATTCTGGAACCTTCCTTTGTGCCTGATGTGAGTTCCTGTTCTCATGAAGTGGATGTTAACACTGTTAAAGCCTGACAAATGAAATAATAGTCAGAAAGTTTGCGTATTGTTTTTTATATTGAGCATCATATTTGATACATCAGGCATTAATGGCTCATATAGTAAGATATTGGAGGATAATGTCAATGTCAAGATGCATCAGGCACATCAAGAGATGCATACATTTTTGGTCAAGCTCTTGTATTGACAATGCAAGAGTCAAGCACTCCAAAGTCCAAGAGTCAAAGTCTCTTCCAGCACATCCCAAAGAAATGAATTTAAGGTCTGGACTCGGAGGTGCCAGTTCATGATGTGTCTTCCTACATTGTTGTTTAAGAAATGAAAAGCTACACTCCATCAATTATGTAATGTAAATAATGATCCAATCATAGACTCGTAAACATTTGCCTATTTAAATCCAAACAGCGACTTTTTTTTTGGCCAGGCAGTGTATGTCTTTGTAAGATGGTATTCATATCATATCCCTTGGTTTATGATCAAAGCTCTATAGTTGTTGAGGGCAAAACATATGATGATTGAGAGATATAATATAAACCTTCCTCAAAATCAATTTGTTTTCTTCTAAAAAATTATAGTAAACCAAACCAAAATATTTCAAGTGTTCATCTTGAAATATTACCAACAATATAAAAGTTATTCTTACATTTACATTTAAAAATCAGTAAAGATTTCACAGCAGACAAATGTGTACCACAACCTGAAGGGGGACGTTTTTACAATTATTCTACAAGGTAAACTATAAACTATCAGCATGTTGTAGATTGTGTATAACAGGTTTTTCAGCAATGTTTGTTTTGATCATGTTAATTTCAAGGCTTTAGAAATGTGCGTAGGGTTGAATTCTGTTATTACCGTTTTTCATTTTTGTTTCCCTCCTTTGCTAATTTCATAGCCCAGGGCAGTCTACTGTAAAGATGTTCTGGACATTGAGCAGTTCTCCACCGTTAAGGGAGTCAACCTGGACCAAACAGACAATGATTTCTACTCCAAGTTTGCCACTGGCAGTGTCTCCATCCCATGGCAGAATGAGGTATGAAGCTGTGCTAAAATCCCCGCTGCTGCCAACATAATGCCATATGGCAACATTTTTTTTCCGATAACACGATAATGAATCATTCAACCTGGCATCATCTTTAATATTCCATTTGGCACAGTAATGAACAAGCAAAAATGTAAAAGGTCACTGACTCCTAGATATATGTGTTAATGGTGTTTATAGCTGTTAATAATGTATATTAGCATGACTGGAAGGCTGCGTTGACCAATCAGCAGAACTATAATTACCCTTTCTGGAAAGATGTCAGAAAATAAGGATGATTTGACCTTCTCTTCATCATTTCTCTCTTTTTGTTTATATGTATCTGTCTGTCTGTCTCTTGCTATTTTGTCCTTCTTTTTTTTCTCTTTTTTTTTTATGTACCTTCTCTGCTGCAGATGATTGAGACAGAGTGCTTCAGCGACCTTAATGTATTCGGGCCTCAGGGTACACGGCCCCCTGACCTGGATTGGAACCAGCCTCCCGAGCCTCCTCGGCGTAGCCTGCTGGACAGGATCTTTAGGAGACATGTGAGGATCCCCTCCACCTCCACCACAGAGGAACACCCCAGAGAACACAATAGTTAACTACAGACCAGGTCAAACACCCCATCAGGACACCACACGCTCACACATGTAGAGCAGAACAGCAACGAACAGGCTGAAGCATTGTACCCAGGGGCCAAAAATAACTTTGCCACATTCATTTAGAATTCTTTTTCCTATCTCTACACAGGAACAAGTTTACTTGTTTGATTAGTGACCTAGAAGGAGTGCAGATTTTATTTGTTTCTTCTTCATTGTACATTAAAATGTTCCTGTTTTTCAAAATCCTAAAAAGTTTATTTTTATTTCCAGGTTTAAATTACATTTCCTCACATTTCTTACATTTCATATCCTATATGTTCAGTTATTTTTCAAATTTTACATTATTTCATACTGGCCATAAAGCTGTATTTCACATTAATCTTAATATATATGTATACGTGCTGTCAAATCGATTAATCGCATCAAACATAATATAATACACAGATTAGGCATAACATTATGACCACCTTTCTAATATTGTGTTGGTCCCCCTTTTGCTGCCAAAACAGCCCTGATCCGTTGAGGCATGGACTCCACTAGACCCCTGAAGGTGTGCTGTGGTATCTGGAACCAAGATGTTAGCAGCAGATCCTTTAAGTCCTGTAAGTTGCGAGGTGGGCCTCCATGGATCTGACTTGTTTGTTCAGCACATCCCACAGATGCTCGATTGGATTGAGATCTGGGGAATTTGGAGGCCAAGTCAACACCTCAAACTCGTTGTTGTGCTCCTTAAACCATTCCTGAACCATTTTTGCTTTGTGGCAGGGCGCATTATCCTGTTGAAAGAGGCCACAGCCACCAGGGAATACTGTTTCCATGAAAGGGTGTACATGGTCTGCAACAATGCTTAGGTAGGTGGTACGTGTCAAAGTAACATCCACATGGATGGTGGGACCCAAGGTTTCCCAGCAGAACATTGCCCAAAGCATCACACTGCCTCTGCCGGCTTGCCTTCTTCCCATAGTGCATCCTGGTGCCATGTGTCCTCCAGGTAAACGACACATATGCACCCGGCCATTCACGTGATGTAAAAGAAAACGTGATTCATCAGACCAGGCCACCTTCTTCCATTGCTCCGTGGTCCAGTTCTGATGCTCACATGCCCACTGTTGGCACTTTCGGCTGTGGACAGGGGTCAGCATGGGCACCCTGACTATACAGCCCCATATGCAACAAACTGCGATGCACTGTGTATTCTGACACCTTTCTATCAGAACCAGCATTAACTTCTCAAGCTATTTGAGCTACTGTAGCTCGTCTGTTTGATCGGACCACAATGGCCAGCTTTCGCTCCCCACGTGCATCAGTGAACCTTGGCCGCCCATGACCCTGTTGCGAGTTCACCACTGTTCCTTCCTTGGAGCACTTTTGATAGATACTGACCACTGCAGACTGGAAACATCCCACAAGAGCTGCAGTTTTGTCCCTTGTCAAACTCGCTCAAATCCTTACGCTTGCCCATTTTTCCTGCTTCTAAC
Organism: Paracanthobrama guichenoti; assembly: GCA_018749465.1. Classification (NCBI taxonomy): domain Eukaryota; kingdom Metazoa; phylum Chordata; class Actinopteri; order Cypriniformes; family Gobionidae; genus Paracanthobrama; species Paracanthobrama guichenoti. The sequence continues at coordinate 30,262,158 of CM031950.1, read as the reverse complement.
ACATTAACTTTGACAAAAATGTTCACTTGCTGCCTAATATATCCCACTAACAGCTGCTGTGATGAAGAGATAATCAGTGTTATTCACTTCACCTGTCATAATGGTCATAATGTTATGCCTGATCGGTGTATATTATATATAAACAACCTTTTATATTAGATGATTAATCTCAATTATTCGATTTGGCAGCACTAGTGTATTTGTGTGTGTGTATATATATATATATACACTGTCTTTATAATATGAATGCTTATATTCGTCTAAATGAGACACTATCAACATATTATATAAATATTTAGCTGTTACTCAAAAAGTTTAAGATCATGAATTGTTTGATTGTTGTTGAAGTCTCTTTTGCATTCTGCATATATTATTACAATTTAAAAGAACAGTGTTCTATTTTAATATAATTTAAAATGTAAGTTATTCCTTTGATGGCACAGCTGAATTTTCTGCAGCCATTTCTCCAGTCTTTAGTTTCATTATAAATGTCTTTACTGTCAATTTTGCTCAATTTAATGTGTCCTTTCTGTATAAAAGTATTAATTTCTTTTTAAATAATAGCTGACCCCAAACTTTTGAACAGTAGTGTATGTGTTTTGTAAATAAACTACAAAATAACTAGGCATCCTAGCTCACCTTTTATGGAAAGCAATGCTTTAAATCACTACACATGCAGAAATCTGTGTTATGAGGAAATACCCACATTCAGATATTTTGCCTCCAAGTAAACAAGCACAACTGAACTGAACTAAAGACAGAGGAGTTTTTCAGTTGTTATGGGAAAAATATCTGGTTAAGTAATGTGCGTTACCCCCAACACTGCTGGCGAGTGTTAATTTTGGACCCTGATTGTACATGTCTATATGAGAGAGAATTTATACGTTATAACTAACATGAATTATTTCTATTTGTCATTGTCTCTCATCCTTCAGCATCCAGAGGTGACCATCGCTCAAAGCCGGGTCTCGTCTTCCAGTGTCAACTCTGTTGACTCCATGTCAAACTCTGCCCCCTAGTGGACAGATCGCTGCGGGACTGCAGGGAACAAAAGCAAGTGAGCGATAAAGAGAGGAAAGAATAAGAGTGAGGAACTCCTTCTGCCCTTTAAAGACCAGTTGACAGAGTGTGGAAGAGTCCGTTTTCCTTGCCTTGGTCCACACTATCCATCCAAGGCCTGCCGAGAGGACAGGAGACAAAACAAAATCCTGTTTAAAGACCTTTATTTATCCGTTTTGTGACAGAAAGGAGAACATTTATTCCTTCACCTCACGCTCCCTCAGGATTGCTGGAACAGTAAAGAGCCACTGACAATGACAGAATATTAACTCATATTATTCAGGGGATTTTATTGACAAAGAGAGGCCTCCACAGGGAATGGGAAGGGGGCTTTTTAAAATTTTCTTTTGCAAAGGAAAGCTAATATAGTGAACTTAAGAGACTACACACTCACTCACAAACACACGCACACTCTCGTTTCCTCCTCCATCCTTCTCGTTATACCTACCTACTGCTTTTTTCTTTCCATCTACATGTAACACCTCCAACCTCAACCCAAAATGTGCATTTCCTTGCATACTCTCAGGCCAAAGATAGAGCTTATTACAGGAAGACACGTATTTGAGTAACCGTTGCCATATTTCGCTGCAGAGAGTGATGAAAGGCCTAAAGCACAAGGAAATAGGCGCTCATTTAAGCTGTATATTCTTTCCTTCCTGTGTCATCTGCAAATGACGTGACATCACTGAAAAACAAACTCAATTTGGCAGCTTAAAAGGATAGTTCACCCAAAAATGACAATTTTGTCATCACTTACTCACTCTAAATTGTTCCAAACCTGTATGAAATTCTTTCTTCTGCTGAACACAAAAGAAGATATTTTAAAGAATGTTGGTAACCAGTTGACAGTAGCCATTGACTTCCATAGTACAAAAAGTACTTTGGAAGTCAGTGGCTACCGACAACTGTCTGGTTATCAACATTCTTTAAAATATCTTCTTTTGTGTTCAGCAGAAGAAAGAAATTCATACAGGTTTGGAACAACATGAGGGTGAGTAAATGATGACAACATTTTCATTTTTGGGTGAACTATCCCTTTCAGCCTCTTCCAGTCCACTTAAGACCAGCGGCTGTTTTCTAAAATCTCATCTGCTCCATTTGCCGGACACTACGTGGTCTACAAACATAAGCTAAAAGTATCTCTGTATGATCACTTCCTTTGTGCATAAAGGCCATTGACCGTAGTGAAAGGCAGAGCCATCTCATTGGGCATGGTCTTTGGGTAGGTAGGCCACCTATCAGCAGATACATAGCCATTCATAGCACAACAAATCAGTCAGGGAATACTTCTCATCTCATCACATTATTCATGAGTGGCTCATTTACGCAATTTACAGAAAATAATGATAAATGGTTGATTACTTCAGCTTCCATAGGCAATTTGGATCAGCGGATGTTGCTGGACTCTGAGCTACTGTGAGATTTTGCTGATGTGGAGAACAGTTTAAAAATGTGCTAAATTTGTATCACGGCAGCTCCAAGATGACACCGAATTGGCCATACACAGTCATGTATTTTCACTTTTTAGGACAACAAAACTTTTCTTCCAGATCCGGTGTGAAAAAATGCCTTCATTTAATCAGATTTCAACCACTAATAGACTGAATCTGGCACCACTTCACTTCAGCCTTTATGCACACACACACACACACACACACACACACACACACACACACACACACACACACACACACACACACACACACACACACACACACACACACACACACACACACACACACACACACAATTTCATACCTCAGCAGCTGTTTTCTCATATTTATGCTGTTTCCAATCAGATGCCAACCGGTAGAAAGACATTTCATTCATCTTCCCCAACTGTAAATGTACTCATTTAAAAAGTGTCCAGGATTTCAGTTGTATAGACATCATGGGAATCCAGAACCTAAAAATACATTTATATCCCGTGCATAGAGAATACATGATAGTTTTGTAATGTTCAAATGTTTAAATAAATGGATAGTTTATCAGTAACCAAACGGAGTAACTCAAGAAGGAATAGAATATGAATCTCAACCTCATAATCTTGCATTTACAATACCATTCCAGGTTTTTTTTTTTTTATGCCTAAAGTTCAATATCGAATCTCAAGACAAATCAAGTGTATTCGAATTATGACTTGAAGCTTTTTCACAAGTACGTATGCTAAGTGCCATGTAATTTCCAATCATTAAACTGATGTGTGTTTACCAAATTATGCATCAGTTATATGCCATTAATTTTTCATGTTAGAAATGTCCTCTGAAAGGTTAAAGCGAAAAAAGTGTATACTTAGTGCAGGTTCTAACATTTCAAACTTCTCATCTGAAATGTGTGTGTAATAACTGGTTATTGCACTGTATTATGACGTTACATAAATTGCACTGCACACTGCATGGTCAATCAACTATTCATCGAGCGGGACCAATGTGTCTTTTAGAAGGTTAATGGTTTAGGGGTTTGATCTCTGTGTATACTAGTGCCATGCTGTTGGTGAGACTTTATACACCACATAGTTGTGATGATTCATGGTTACTTTCAGGTGAAATTCAGAAAAGATTTATGTTAATGCATTTCTCTTCTTTTTAAAAATTGTGGCCAATGCTGACAGTTTGTTTGGAAGTGCTTTATTTACCATTACAGGAAATATTCTTCACTTTTGCCACTTTGTTGTGTATCTAAAATTGGAGATTCTTCTAACCACAGTGTGTTAGTTACTATAAAACTTGATTTAACTTGATACTCCGGCCACTGAGAGTCGAGTTACTGATTTTACAGTGAATTTGAAGTAGACTTTTCTCCTGAGTATGCATAGATAAACTGCATATTATTTTTGTAATAGTTCAAAAGTGTTCCTAGCACTCTATATCATGAAGAGGGACTGATGTAAACTGATATTATATGTTATATTGGCAAGTAAATATTGATTTGGTCTATGGAAACATAAAGGAAAGGTTTGCCACTTTTTTAAAGAGTTTCTTAAATGGATGGGAATGTTTGGTGTCACAGTAAACTAGCATTATTTCTGTAATTTAAACAAAAGGGTTGTAAATTGAAGCCCTGATGGTTTAAACTTCTACCGTATCTTCTGAAGTAATTGAACAGCTGTGAAGTTTAGAAAAATGAACCTTTGCTGAACCTTTCCTCAGACTAAGAGTTAATGCTTTGCTTATGTATACTTCCTGTATGTCCTCCATATGTACAACAATGTGACGAATGAACTGGTGGTGACATATGTAATTGCTGCATAAAAGGGAACTTTGCCTTTATAACAATGACCAAACTAAAAGGGAACTGAAGTGATATTAATTTGGCGAGTAAAAACTCAAATTAGAGAACATGAGATTTTGAGGGCACGGCTCTTTTTGGATTAATATTTTGTACGAGTCATGAAGTGAGTTTTAACTACATTCTGGAGAAAGAAAAAAAACCCCCAATGAAGTGCCTCCTTTTTAGTAGTCTAGTCCAGGTTAGTGCCCATGATACGGTTTGCACTTGTGTGTCACTTCAGTTATTCACACAATGTAAACATGCACACACACATACACATGTTTTAAAGAGAGGTGTTGTACTACGCTGACTGCATGTGAAGCCAAACCTGACAGAGTCCTTCTGAATAAAACCTGTGCTGGCCTGAACATAACTGTGTAGTTCTTTTAGAAAAGTGTTTGCATTATGATAACGTACGTGATTATCATTAACGATAAATAAACATAAAATTGTTTATGATAAATGGCAAGGAAAACTTTATATTAGAACTGTTAATTCAACCCTTTAGTTACATTTAATCATTGTAATTAATTTACACACCAATCAGACATAATATTATGACAGGTGAAGTGAATAACACTGATTATCTCTTCATCACAGCTGCTGTTAGTGGGATATATTAGGCAGCAAGTGAACATTTTGTTCTCAAAGTTGATGTGAAGCAGGAAAAATGGGCAAGCGTAAGGATTTGAGCGAGTTTGACAAGGACCAAATTGTGATGGCTAAATGACTGGGTCAGAGCATCTCCAAAACTGCAGCTCTTGTGGGGTGTTCCCGGTCTGCAGTGGTCATATCTATGGTCTATGTACAACAGTGGTGAACCGACGACAGGGTCATAGGCTCATTGATGCACGTGGGGAGCGAAGGCTGGCCCATGTGGTCTGATCAAATAGACAAGCTACTGTAGCTCAAATTGCCCTGCCACAAAGCAAAAATGGTTCAGGAATGGCCTTCAAATTCCCCAGATCTCAATCTAATCGAGCATCTGTGGGATGTGCTGAACAAAAAAGTCAGATCCATGGAGACCCCACCTCGCAACTTACAGGATTTAAAGGATCTGCTGCTAACATCTTGGTGCCAGATACCACAGCACACCTTCAGGGGTCTAGTAGAGTCCATGCCTCAATAGGTCAGGCCTGTTTTGGCAGCAAACAAAATATTAGGTCATAATGTTATGCCTGATCTGTGTATATTTTGAATACAGTAAAAACAGTAATATTGTGAAATATTATTAAAATTTAAAATAAACCAAGTCACCTTTATTTATATAGCGCTTTTTAATGATACAGATTGTTTCAAAGCACCTTTACTGTGACAACAGGAAAATAATGCAACAAAGTTTGTTTCGGCGGTAGGCCTACAGCAGATCTAGAAAAAAATTGTGTTGTCCAGCTAAAGTTCAGTGTTGATTCATTTTGGTTGTAAAAATCATTAGTTATTAATTTAGTTCATTAATTTATACAACAGCTCTGGAGAAAAGTTGTGTCATTGTCCAGCTCAGCAATCTTTCCTGTAGCTCAAACAATAACAATAAGAAACAATAATCTTGGGTTTGATTCCCAGGGAAAGCAAGAACTGACAAAATGTAAAAATGTGTACCTTGAATGCAATGTAAGTCGCTTTGGATAAAAGCGTCTGCCGAATGCATAAATGTAAATGTACATTTTGAGAGCTTTCCTGTAGCTCAAGCGTAGCGTTATTGAGCGTAGCGCTAGCAACGCCAAGGTCTTGGGTTCGATTCCCAGGGAAATTATGTTGGCATTAGTGGAACTGCATTGGCATGGCTTAAATCATTCTTACCTGACCGTTATCAGTTTGCAGCAGTAAATGAAGAGATGTCACACAAGTTCAGTATGGAGTACCGCAGGGCTCAGTGCTAGGACCGTTGCTCTTCACCCTGTACATGCTGCCACTGGGAGATATCATTAGGAAGCATGGCATTAGTTTTCACTGTTATGCTGACGATACTCAGCTCTATATTTCTTCATGCCCTGACGAAACTTACCAGTTCACAAGATTAACGGAATGCATAGCTGATATAAAACATTGGATGTCTAGTAATTTCCTGCAACTTAATTCAGAAAAAACTGAATTTTTAATTATTGGACAAAAAAACTCTGCAAGTAGTAACCTAGAATACTGTCTAACACTCGATGGCTGCTCTGTCAAGTCCTCGTCGTCAGTGAGGAACCTGGGTGTACTCTTTGATATCAATCTTTCATTTGAAAGCCACGTTTCTAACATCTGTAAAACTGCATTCTACCATCTTAAAAATATATCTAAATTACGGCACATCCTTTCGATGCAAAATGCTGAACAGTTAATTCATGCGTTCATGACCTCAAGGCTAGATTACTGTAATGCTTTACTGGGTGGTTGCCCTGCTCGCTTAATAAACAAGCTCCAGCTGGTCCAAAACGCAGCAGCTCGAGCTCTTACTAGAATCAGGAAGTATGACCATACTAGCCCAACACTGCACTGGCTCCCTATTAAACATCGTATAAATTTTAAAATCTTGCTTATTACTTACAAAGCACCAAATGGTTTAGCTCCCCAGTACTTGAGCGAACTCTTAACGCATTATACTCCATCACGTCTATTGCGGTCTCAAAACTCTGGCCAGTTGATAATACTTAGAATATCAAAATCAACTGCAGGCCGTCGATCCTTTTCCTATTTAGCGCCTAAACTCTGGAACAGTCTTCCTAGCATTGTTCGGGAAGCAGACATACTCTATCAGTTTAAATCTAGACTAAAAACGCATCTCTTTACTATGGCTTACACATAAAACATCATCAATTTCTATTATTCAAATCAGTAAATGATTGTTAGGCTGCATTAACTAGGTCAGCCAGAACCGGGAACACTTCCCATAACACCTGATGTACTCATTACATCATAAGAAGAATGGCATCTACGCTAATGTGAGCCTCTCTGTTTATCCCGAGGTTTACTGCAGTCAGCCGGATCCGGGCCGTATCCAGATCAGATGGTGGACCAGCGCCTGGACATGACCAACGCATCCCTGAAATGTCTGCAGAGAACATGTCAAATAAACTCCCCCGGTAAATGCTGCATCGACACGACATCCTCATTAAACCCGTCTTCTGCGTGACGACTCCAGTCTTTCAAATAATCTTACAAATATCTATTTACCTAATATGAATTAAGACCTGCTATGTTGCCAGAATTATAATCATACACTGTTTGTTCGTCGGCCAGAGGAGAACTGGCACCCCGACTGAGCCTGGTTTCTCCCAAGGTTTTTTTCTCCATTCTGACCCTGAAGGAGTTTTGGTTCCTTGCCACCGTTCCCTCTGGCTTTTGGCTTGCTCAGTTGGGGACACCTAAATTTCATCTATATTACCGATCTGCCCGCATTGACACTATATGATACTTGAAATTAGCCGGATAACATCACCGTTTCACCAGAACAGCTGTACAAATTCTGTTGCATTATTTTCCTGTTAACAATGTGAAGCTGCTTTGAAACAATTGGACTTGTTAAAAGCGCTATATAAATAAAGGTGATTTGATTTGATTTAAAAAACAAGAACTGACTAAATGTAAAAATGTGTACCTTGAATGCAATGTAAGTCGCTTTGGATAAAAGCGTCTGCCGAATGCATAAAATGTAAAAAAAAAAAAAAAACGTAAAATAGTGTCAATGCAGTCAGATCAATAATAATGTTGAATATTAAGTGTCCCAACTAAGCAAGCCAGATGTGACAGTGACAAGGAGCCCAAACTCCATCAGGTGACAGAATGGAGAAAAAAAACTTTGGGAGAAACCAGGCTCAGTTGGGGGACCAGTTCTCCTCTGGCCGATGAACAAACAGTGTATGATTACGTTTCAGGCAGCATTACAGGTAAGAAGTCAGATTGGGATCGGATCATTCAAAATATTTAATCCAGTTCCATCTGGTTGAAGATTGGATTCATCACACCAGTATGGGACAGGTTTTGTTGAGGATCTGTGCCACTGGTTGACACAATCTCTGCTGACACTTCAGGGTTGCGTTGTGGACCAGCACAGGTCCTCCATCTGGATACAGCCCGAATCTGGCTGACTATGGTAACCTCGGGATAAACAGAGAGACTAATATTAGCTTAGATCCCATTCTTCTTATGATGTAACAAGTACATCAGGTGTTATAGGAAGTGTTCCCGGTTCTGGCTGACCTAGTTTTTGCAGACTAACAATCATTGAACTGATTTGAATTCTAGAAATTGATAATGTGTTATGTGTAAAATAACTGTTTTCTATTTTTGTACATTTTAAAATGTTATTTATTCCTGTGATGGCTAAGCTCAGTAGCCATTATTACAGTCTTCAGTGTCACACGATCCTTCAGAAATAGTTATAATATGCTGATTTAATGCCCAAAACACAGAGAAAAAGGGTGTCAAAGTTGTACCTTTAGGGGTACATCAGCTTGTCGCTGGGGCAGTACCCTTTAAAGGACATCTTTGTACTGTTGTACTGCTAAAGGTACAAATTTGACACCCCTTTTCTCTGTTCTTACAAAAAAGTAATTTGTAATTAATTCAATTAAAATTTTGTATTACATTGACAGCTATGGTTTGCACCTGTTCCAGCTTCAAGGGTCTGTGGCTGTTTCAAACATCCTGATTGGAAGTTTGTCTGATGAAGGTTAAGGCTTAAAGTATAAATTACTCTGAGGGACACAGGGTTGTGGGTTAAGGTACTTTCACTCATAAAGCCATGTTCCCCCCACAAGATATTGCTTAAATGTTCTTGAACAAGTTGATTTTACGTCAAGCTGAAAACCACGAGTCATTAAACCAATATTTTCATAGAACTGGGAAAGTTTCCATTGCCGTTGAGTCCAAGGCTGTCAGACCGGCCTCTTATTGTTGTCATTGATAGAGAATTGATTTGTTGCAGCTTTGAGATGGGTTTGTGTAACCTGGATTTGCAGAATACAGCCCGCTTACTATCTCTGGTATTATTGAAAGCCCTAATTGGTCACATTAAAAGTTATCACCTAGGTTTCTTTTGGGAGAAGCCACTAATTACCACTTTTTGGGATGCCACCAAGTAATGATGTCATTTTATTTGACCCCTTTGAGTTAGGAGGATGATGATGATTCGTCATTATAAACTTGACCTCCTAAACTAATGCTGTAATGGAACCAGGACTCATGTGTGAGTTTCAGGCTTATCATATGCAAAAATATATCTGTAGATAAGTTTAGGTGTACTGCACTGTTTATTGTGACTCAAAAAAAGAAAGAAAAGCAGACAACATAAGTGTACTAACCAGTGTTCTGTGTGGGTAGTCTTCAGGCACTGGCTGTTATCTGTAACAACGTGTTTATAGTGGTAATAGATAGGCCGTCGTGTTCGGTGCACATCCTTGACACACAGGGTCGCCCCATGCATTGAGTGATGGTGCTGTTTTATCTGCGAGGTGACGAGAACACGGCCTTGTCTGGTGGGGCTATAAAGGGGCTGAAGCAGCCAGCTGTTTCTCATATTCCACTGCTAACTCACCGTGCCCACATTTCACGTGTAGTCATTCATTCGTCGGTTAAGAAAAGCTTTATAATGTTGCCTGCAACTTTCAAACTGTGTGCTGGTATTTCCTACAGGCACACGAGAAACATGACAGGTAAGAAGCTGTTTCATGTATACACGTTTTCTGAAATATTTTAATAATGTGCTAGTATTTATTCCATATATATACTTTTTTAATCACAATCAGGTCTGAGGAAGAATGCAATGATTGCAATCCATCATGAGTTGAACAAGCTTTCTGGACCTGGACCTAGTGCTTGGATTAACCACATCCGAAGAAGAAGCTCCCTGCTCAGTAAGAGAACTTCCACACAACTTGAACATTTGGATTAAAGAAATATGGATGCTGTAGACTTTAACTGCACATGTAATAGTTAATAATATTAGCTAACTAAATTCTCGAAATGATTTACTGTCCTGTTTAACTGTTTAATATACTGTATATACAATTTAAGCAATATTACAGGAGCAACGTGCTGTTGATTTGAATATGAGTTAGTGTGATATTGCTTTCATACAAAAGATATCTAAACAATAAGTTAATGGTGAGTTACTTCCAATTTAGACACAGCATTTGCAACTATTTATCTATTTTTGCTTCACCCATTAAAATAGTTATAAAACAAAGCCACAGCAGAATTGTGCATCTGTGAGCAACACAGTAAAGTCTTCTTTGCTGAATTAAACAGCATTTTGGTTGTGTGAATGATTCAATTACTTATTTAGACAGTTGCTTGTTTTCTTCTTGAATGAATCAATGTTTTTTAACTAATTGTTTTAGTGAACGATTCAACGACTCAAACACACATCTGAAATAACGTACTTCCCTATATAGTACAGAAGTTTTTTTAGTATGTCCGAATTCATAGTATTCATAAAACAGGTGAAAAGTATCCAGATTACCTACTACTTCTGGCAAGATTACAAAGTGTGTATCTGATGAACACTATATTATATCATAGGTCATAGGACATGTGCAGATGTGCAGTAGTATGTCTGAAGTTAATTTATACTACACACATTCATACTATAAAGATGTACTTCTTTAATTAAGTAAGTTCTGAAGTAAGTTCTTTATCAAATGTAGTACATGACTGGAGAAAAATGTCCCAATTTACTTAAACTCACCTTTGTGATTTTGGATGTAGTTACTCACTTGTTTTGTTCCTGAATGATTCAGTATTTTTATCAAATTGGTTGCGTGAATGATTCAATGACTCACTCATAATGACATCATAATGAGTCTCTGCATCCAAATATTCCAACTCCCTATATAGTAGGCAAAAAACAGTATGTGAAATGAGTCATATGTTCAAAATAGAACTGGTGGTTATCAGTTGGTCACTTGTTTAATTTCTAAATGATTCAGTGTTTTTGGATGAATGATTCAGTAATATATAAAGACAGTCACTTATTATATATATAACAATGTAATTTGCAGAAAGGGTCAATGAAAATTCTCCACCATTTTCACAGAAATGCCAATTTTTTCAGAAATCTAGTATGTATGTGACATTTCTTCACAGAGATGATCACGTTTATGTGTGTGTTTCTTTGTGCAGGCAGTCGGATTGCAGAAGAGACGTACAGTGAAGCTGAGCAGTGTTATGTGCAGCAGGGACAGGAAGCTCTGCAGAAGTCTATCAGCATCCTCAGTGACCAGGATGGCTGGCAAACTGAGATTGAGACTGTAATAATAATAATAATTAATCAGATTTCATCATTCATTCTAATGAGGCCATGTATAGTTGCCTTGTATACATGCATATTTTATTACATTGTTTTATACAGCACTTTGGTGTCCCAGGCCTTTATTATACATTTTTCTCTCTCAGGTCAATGGGGATAAGGTGATGAGTAAAGTATTACCGGACATTGGGAAGGTTTTTAAGTTGGAAGTGATGCTGGAACAGCAAACAGATGATCTTTATGGGGAGCTGGTGGACAACATGGAACAAATGGGGGAGTGGAATCCAAATGTCAAACAAGTCAAGGTGGGTAGAAATAGATCTACTGCTGCTTCCTATGCTGCAGGCCTGTGTGCATTTTTAGTCACTGCACATTTGAAGGACTGCCTATCTTCTTATATCTTAGCTTACCCTCTGTCACAATGTAACAAAACATACAGTTACTGTTGCTTAGAGAAATTTGGTATTCAATACAGTTTTGGTCCCTCTCAGATTCTTCAAAAAATCGGTCAGGATACTATGATCACACATGAGATTTCAGGTGAAACACCTGGAAATGTGGTGGGCCCACGAGATTTTGTAAGTGTCCGCTGTGCCAAGCGCAGGGGATCTACATGCTTCCTGGCCGGGATGTCCACTCAGCACCCTGGAATGCCTGAGAAGAAAGGGTTTGTAAGGTAAGTGAAAAAACAAACAAACAAACAAACAAAAAATTCAAACCTCTTGCAATGTATTAAATGTACAATACTTTATTTTTAATATTTTCTGAGGGCTGAGAATGGACCCACTTGTATTGTGATGCGACCAAGTGCAGATGATCCCAATAAGACAAAGTTTACCTGGTTGCTCAGTTTAGACCTCAAGGTAAGTCAATTGCCCTCTCAGTTAAAAGGTGAAGAATTTCATGCAATTTCTTGGATGTTAAATATTTTCTCGTATTCCAGATTAATATCTATAAGCAAGCCATTACTAGGCTGATTCCCCTGAAAAGTTGCAGTGTTTGTGTAAGCCCAACACAGCAACATTGATTCAACCAATAGCATGAGTTTGAAGTGGTACTGTCTCTTTCCTAACCAATAGGGGGAGTTTTCTGGAAACTTTTTAGAATTTTTGTTTTTGTTTTTTTTGGTGTTTCTAGTAGCTGTGGATTTGAATGATGATTGATAGTAATTGTTTGAATGATCTTTAATAAGGAATATCTACATAAGTAAAGTCATTCTCAATAGTATCACGCTATACTTTGCTTAATGAGTGTTCTAATGTCTGGTTTGTCCCTGTTCTCCAGGGTTGGATCCCAAAAACTGTCATCAACCGGGTACTTTCGCAAACCCAGGTGGATTTCGCAAATCACCTGAGGCACAGAATGACATCCAGTGGTAGTGTGGAAGCAGCCATTGCTTGCTGATTTCCACATTTATACCCTAAAAAAACAGGTCACAACAAAGGCAGATTCTTTTCAGGGTCATGCTTATCCCACCCAAAGCTATTACACCCATTCCAGCGAACACTTGTAAACATTTCACACAGATACAGAAGTTAAATTGTCCATTGAAGCAATATGCTGCTCTTTGTTCAAGCCATACCATTTTAAATGTTTTCACATGCACAGAACTATAATAACTAAAACATTTATGCTGTAGGTTGCTGGGTCATTGTAATGGAGGTTTAGTAAGTTTCGATTTCAACCCGAGGGTAAACTTCCACTGTCACCTCCATTTTGTGGCTTTAACTTCCTTTTATTCACTCACATACTTCTGCAGAACACAACTGACTATTATTTTTGGGTTTATTAATTCATGTTTTATCATTGTTTGTGTAAAAAAAGTATTTATTTTAAGTTAATATTATTATTGCATCACCCTGGAAAAGGATGTCTGCTAAATGAATATTCATTAAAACTATTAAAATTACAAACTTACAGTGTCAGTCTTTTTTCTGTACTAGGGTTTACACGGAGCACAAATTATGACCGAAACCTCAATTTGCAGACTGAGTAAGGAAATACAGGAAATAGCTTCATCAACATACTTTGGCAAGCCACTCAGCCAGTTACATAAACAACATTTTGAGTCAGTTATGCCCATTAGCGTCTCTCCGATGTTCAAGCAAACTGCCTCCGGAAAGGGAATGTGACTCGTATTACAGCCAGAAATTCAGTCCATAAAAATGTCTTGTCGTCTGGACTGGATTAGTACGAGCTTGCCAAAGCAAGGAGGTGTTTGGTCATTCACATGTGTTTTAGGAACTTCTCGGCTCCTTGAAGGTCTGTTTGAGCCAACATTGCACAAAGCAGGAAATGAGGTAAACACTGATGTCCTGGCCAAAGGCGGGCCGCAATTGCCTGTCTAATGTTTTTCATTTTTTCCGTTGCAGTTGGCCATTTCTGATTTTATTAAAGAAATTTCAAAGCAGAAGTTGTGTAAATGACCCCTCTGCATCCACAGTTTTGGGAGATTTCTGAAAGACGGGTTGAATATTTGTTGTTAAACAGCAGTTGATGGTCCAACTGAAACATTTCAATCAGTACGTTATTATTAGTTATCCAGACTGGATCAAAACACTTCTGGTTCCACTAACAGCCTTACGATCTTAGACACTGTACATAAAAGCTCAGTTTGTTCTTTGCTAGTAAATTCCATTTGATCTCCTTTGCCATTCTTATGTAACAGTAATCAAGAAAATATGTGTATCAAATAGGATTCAGAAATTAAACCTTAAAAGGATGAGCAGTGGGAACAGAAAGAGTGCCAAAACCAAAATGATTTATGCAAAGTGTATTTCCACTTAAAAGTAATTCTTAAGTCTGGCTGCATTACACAAAAGCTGGTACTGATAAACGGATATGCCTAATTGCAAAATAACATGGACACAAATCTTTTTTTGTATTCTTTTTATTTTTTAATTTAGTCAAAATCAAGATTTTAGGTTAAAATGTATACATTACAAAAGTTTGGACGCACCTCCTTTATTACTAATTTCCACATTTAAGCATAAACAATGCCACTATTAGGGGTTCAAGCGCGTAGCGCTGAAATATTGTTATTTTTAACTTTGCCAAGGATCAGCATTCTCCCCTTAAAGTGATCGGGCAGGCCCGACTATAAGTCGTAGAGACTTGAAACTTTGAGTAGTACTCACATCTTACAACTCATGAATGCTATTTTCACCAAACTCGGGACATGTGTATGAGCTCAATCTGAAGTCACGTGAAAAAAAAATTATGGCGACTGACCATAAATTGGTGGCGCTATAACAGGAAAAAATGGTGAATGGCTGTAACCACCCAAACGCTAGTCTGATTGAATTGAAAATTGGCATGTGCTGTTTTTGTCTGAGGTGCCTATGAGGACATTGGTGTATCTCAAAAAACATGGCCACCATTGGCAAATTTAGTTAGACTCATGGCTCTAGAGGTCTGTAAGAATTTTGAAAGAAATCGGCCACTAGTTGGCGCTAATAACTTTTATGCCTCTATAATTACATGGTGTTTACCATGCACACTTCAGCTCGATGCGCACTTCAGCTGAGCTCGCAAGTTTGACGAAAGTGCAGACTCAGAGGAAGATTGTGAGGGTTTAGGGTGCCATTTGGGATCCAGCCAAAATAGGCTACTCTGGCCCTGAAGATCCACTTTCCAGCAAAGATTACTTCCAACCCAGACCAAACACATGCCTGCTTTCTGGTAATCCTGAAGACCTTGATTAGCTTGTTAAGGTGTGTTTGATTAGAGTTGGGGCTAAGCTCTGTAGGAAAGTGCATTTTGAGAACCAAAGTTAACAACCCCGCTTACAGAGCTAAAGACATTGGAGCAAAGGAGCCTGGGGTACCTGCAGAGTTCAGAGCCAACCCAATCCACCTGTCTGTAATTATCAAGTGCTTCTGAAGATCTTAATTAGCTAGTTCAGTTGTGTTTAATCAGGGTTGGAGCTGAATTTTGCAGGAAGGTAGATCTCCAGGGCCCAGTTGTTCAAAAACAATCTGATCGGATTTCGGCTATCGGATTGGATCAAATCTTGAAAATGGGTTGTTCAAAAGAAAAAAAAAGAATTCTGAAATCAGATTAGATAACAAAATCCAATCTCGTTTTTGATCTGGATCAAATCATCAGTTTGTGTTGTCCAAAACTATTTAGTAAGATTGGGATACCTTTGATCCAGAATTATACTGATCCCAGCAGAAGGATGGATTTCAGGAACAAAAATGTAATAAAACTTTAAAACATTTGTATCGTAATACACACACACACACACACACACACACACACACACACACACACACACACACACACACACACACACACACACACACACATATATATATTATTATTATTATTATTATTATTATTATTTTATTTATTTATTTATTTATTTATTTATTTATTTATTTATTTACTTTTGCTCGATTACTTTAACTGTTAAAGTTATAATTTAGAAGTAAACAGATTTTGGCAGCATAAAATAATCCCCAAACAGCTGTATCAAACATAAATATATTTAATTTAAAGAGGGTTTTTGTAAATCAATGTTTGTAGACTGCACTGAATGAACGGGTGAACGCTATGCAATTATTTTCTGATAGAACGCTAATTTCAAATTACTGCTGTCAACAAACAAACAAAGAAAGAAAAAGTGTGGATTTTGCTAAAGCATGGAGATGTTTTGCATGTTACTTCTCGGTTACTTAAAAAGACTGTTGAGCCAAAAGTATTTGAGCATAAACTATGCCATTATTTACTACTATCATTGTAGTTGTTAATGTAAAAATATAAATATATCCATAGGTCTATATAATTGTAAAAATGGCATACAATGGCATATATAAGTATTAAAAATATTATTTAATATAATTTTAGATGAAGTACTGCTGTCACTGTTTGAAATTTACTGTAAAAAAACAAAAAATCAAAAACAAAACTTTACAGCGTGATTTAAGCGCTCCTACAGTACCGGAAGTCTATTTACAGTAGAAGAACCACAATTCCCACAAGGCGTCGGGGTTTTCAGTTACTGTGGAAAGTGGAAAGGGGAAAGGGGGAAGGGAAGCCGAGATTGGAGGGAGAGAAACTGAGGTAAAAATAAAACTAATATTTAATACCTGTCATTTTAGCAAGGGTATAAATGAGTAATTAGCAGCTAAGAAAGACAACGCTACATTGTGCGCACGTTTTGTGTCTCGTAAAAGACTAATTATAAGCAAGTTAGCTAAGCTAGAAGCGAGAGTACAAAAAGATTGAGGCAGTTTAGCTCGAGCGGATCGCGAAACAGACGCTTTACCAGTCACTGACTGAAATGTGACAGTAAATAACATATTTTTAAACTGAAATAAGTAACGACATGTCTTGAGTGCCGAGGTAAATGTGAGCGTTTCGTGTTGCTCATTTAACTTGAAGGAAATGAGGAGGGGGGCTGAAATGTACCGTTATTTGTGGCAGAAATAACGTTAACTGTTATGTGAGTAAGTTGGTCAGTTTTTTGTTGGTCTTTATAATTATTAGCCGTCAGATAAATCTTTTATGTTCAATATATGTTACTAGATTCGTGATTGCTTAAGTAAAATACGTGTTAAATAATACCGTCATGTCTGTGTATAATGGTTAATGTATCTTTTGTAAAGGTGCTTGACAGTTCACTGGATGCTGTCATACATTCATGCTGTGCCGCATTTGGAGCTGATGCATCATATCTGATGTCGCTGAGATCCAAATTAGTCTCAATTATCCTTTAATATTTTAGCTTTTGAGTTGTCTGTCGTTCATGTTTATCATAATGTTTAGTTAGTTCAGGTTTTGTGAGTCAGGATATAGATGACGTCACCCCTCAACCGTTCTGTGTTTATGAATGCAATAGATTCAGTTTAACGACATATAAAGCCTCTCTGCACATTAAAGACATTGCAAAACGAAAAGGTCCGTTTGCAATTTCACCTGAAGTAATTGATGGTCGTATTACTGGCCTCCATCTATTTCCATTTCATAGGGATGCAGTCTTGATCAGATGACGTCATCCCTTTCGGATGCCTATTTTATGTGCAGCGCTCCTTTTCATTGCTCTATAATGAAAACTGGAGAGTGCATGCATGATGCATGCCTATATATTAGGCACACATTGATGTTTGCGTTGCATATACCTTTTCAACTATGTTATATATTATACAATTTGCATATTCTAATATTTATTATTGTATCCTACAGAGACTTATTTGGATGTTGCTGTCAGCAGAAGGCCACAGGGAGGTTTCCGAAGAGACCCTCCAATCCATGATAAACTCCCTTTTTTGTGACACACCCCTATAATAAGCCTTCAATCCGTCAAGTAGAATTTCATTCTGCTTTCTCTGAAATTTCATCAGAGATTTATCTTCAACACAGAAGCACTGTCAAATACTGCTTCATCACTGCTGTACCCAATCTATGTCTAATTTCTGCTCCTTTTGCACCACTCCAATCTCACATAAGTGGACCTATAGCAAGCCTAGCTCTCACCTATTAACGTGCCACAGACCCGGTACAATTAGCACTTGACGGACTTGAGAAATTCATCTCCAACAAGGCCATCACGATTCACAACTTGCTGCAATCCTACTAGAAACAAACCTTAGGCTTGTTACTATTGAAAATATGCTTCTGCTCCTTGGCCCAACTCTGTTTCTACCAGCCCCTCTTTGAATCTCAAGAAGTGGCACGGTTAAACAATGCACTACTGAAAGCTCTTCTGCTGTTTCAGTCTTAATCCACGCTTGTAGGACAAGGAGCAGGTGCTTCTGAAAGCATTAAAAGTGCTCTAGAACCATGTGTGTCCAGTGGGCAGTGTTTACAATTGGCCTAGTCCACAGGATGGGTGGACAGTAGGTGGACGGCAAGACAGTGGACTCATGGAAGGGGTTCTTGCAGTCGCAGTACATACAGAGGTATGTATGACATCCCTACCTAGAGTACTACAAGCACTATACTACACTACACTTCCACAGGTAAAAACAAAAAAAACTAATCAGATCTGTTTAATATTTCATTTGTTTGTATTAGACATTTTTTTGACATGAGAAAAATTTGTCTCTTCTAAAGTTGGGTTCCCAAAAGTTTTTTTGTCAGTCAAGTTAATATTTCAACCGTTTTTACGACATAAATGCATGTTCACGTCTGGTCTGTCTGAATACTCGATTCTGATTGGCTGGAAGCTGTGTATTAAAATTGTTTAATGCACAGGTAGTTACAAGTCAGTTGAATCACCATTCAATATTAATGTGCTGTTTTCACTGAAGCACACACACTCCTATGTCACTCACACACAGAGAGCAGCGGAGATCACGCTGCGCCCACACACAGAAACATTCAGGACAGGAGCACATAAACTTGTCATCAACGCTGCCCCGTGTCTTTTAGTAATAAAATTGCTTTGCTACTGAAACGCTACATTATATTTCTCAGATCGAAGAGGTAATGTTGCTATTCTGAAGTAATTAAATTCATAGCTTTGTTGTTAATAGAGAGAGAGAGCGAGAGAGAGAGAGAGAGAGAGAGTACGCATCATCATCTCTCTCATCTCTCTCTGTCTCTCTCTCTCTCTCTCGATAATTTTTTAAATAAATGCTATAAATCATTCATTGAAATAAATGAAATCTTGCGCACTACTTTATATCTATGTCTGATTCAAACCGGGCAGAATTCTAGATCCAATGAGCCATAACTGATGAAAACAACCGTTTTACCCTTCCGATCAAATATTGCGCTGCAAACATCAATAACAGCTTTAAGTTGTCAATGCGGGCAAATAATCATGGTAAAGCTGAATAATCCACAGCTAGCTGTGCATAAAATAATTTTAATGCACTTCACGACTGGCGGTTCTTTGCCTCCACGTTGTGCATTTAAAATCGTTTAATTATTGTTTAGCCATGGATTATTCCTTACTTAATGGTCACATGACATGCAATTAAACGATAATTAAAGTGTTTTATTTGTATTGTTTTTTATTTAAAAAATGGTCCTGCTGGTTCTTTGCGTCCACGTCATACATTCAAATCGTTTAATGCACAGCTAGCTATGTATTATCCTGCTTATACCATGGTCATTTCCGAGCATTGACAAGTTAAAGTTGTCATTGATGTTTTTAGCACTAAATTTGACTGCAAGGGTTAAAATGATGGTTATTTTTGTCAGCTACGTCTTGTTAGATCTGGCATCCTGCCCACTTTAAATCAGACAGAGATAAAGTAGTGTGGTAAGGTTACATTTATTTGATTGAATTATAACATTTATTTGAAATATTAGCTTATCGAGAGCGATGTGTGTGTGAATTACCTTTTACGAATCTCACCTAAAAAAACATTACTGATGTGCATCTTGAGACAAAACAGTGGCACTGACATATTTTAAGATATATCGGTACAAGTCAGTGCAAGTTGTTTTCAGTGAAGACACCTCAAACATATATTTTAGTGTAGGGCTAGGCTTAAGCCTTGTCTGTGAAACCGGCCATAAAAAGTGTAAAAGTTTTTATAAAGTAACACTGCCTAACAACAACACCCTTACAGCGGGAGGCTTGCCTCCTCTGATCCCATTGACTTAAAACAGACCCCATAAAGCATGTGCTGGGTTTGATGAGGGGTAATTGAGAATAATTGGGGGAAAGTCATGTGAGAGGAGGCAATGCCTCCATCGCACTATGATTGGATATGATCGTTTATGATTAGTTTGTGCGATAAATCTGGCCTCTTGTTTTCGTGTATGTTATCAAATCGGCCTGAATGAAGACGATGGCGTTAATGGGAAGGCTTATTAAAAAGTAAGTAAACAACTCGGCCATTTAGATATCAAAATCAAGCTGGAAATGGCCTGAAAACGTGATGACTATGATGGGGGGTTTTTAGTGAGCAATGAGCTTGGGGAAATTAAAGTTACATCTCTGTATCTGTGTCTGTGACCAGAGACTGCTGAAAATAAGTTGACTATTAAAAATAAAAGCTGAACAACAATCTTCAGTCACATGATCCTTCAGAAATCATTCTAATATGCTGATTTATTATCAGTGTTTTTTTTTTTGTTTGTTTTTTTAGGGCTGTCAATCGATAAAAAAAAAAATCAAATTAATGACATACTTTGTGATTAATTAATCTAAATTAATTTGTATACATAATTTTTGCTGCTCAATTCAAATGATTGATGAATTATTTTCACTGTTCAAATATTGGCCATAACAATCAACTAGGGATGAAACAGTATGAAAATTTCATATCACGATTATCAATATTATCATGGTTTTGTTCAAATGAGATGAAAGTGTTCAAAAAGAACAGATGCACACATTTCAACAAGTTTTATATTTGATCAACAAACAACAAATAAATCAAGCGGCTCTATGCACTTTAAGGAAGATACTATTCTGTGGCATTTCCTTCCTTATAATGACTGTCGTCAATAGCAACTCTATTCAACTATGCAAATTATAACAGCGCATATCCGCGCATCACAATGGGCGTGCGCTCTTGTTTCATTCAAATGCCACTTGCTTCTCTGTTTTTGATTCTATTGAAAATGAAATCAGAGGACTTTACACGACCATTACATTTACATTTATGCATTTGGCAGACACTTTTATCCAAAGCGACTTACATTGCATTCAAGGTACACATTTTTACATTTTGTCAGTTCTTGCTTTTCCTGGGAATCGAACCCATGACCGCCAAGGCGTTGCTAGCGCCACGCTCTTATTGTTTGAGCTATAGGAAAGCTATTAATACTACTATAATTATTACTATAACTTGTGATCATCTTGTCTGGCCGATTGTTATGTACACTGTACAAAATGGATTATAAACAGGTGGATTTAAAACATTAATCTCAATTCAGTATGTCCCCGTAATTATTTATGTGGTAAAGAAAATCTGTGTAATAAGTGTACAATGAATATACATGATTATCCTTTAAATGTCACCCTAGTCTTGTCTGAACTTGTTCGTTCGTCTTTGGCTCAAGCTTTACGTTATTATTTCCCAGACTAGCTTTAGTATTGAGGTCAAAGTCCACTTTCCTTGCGTTCGCAGATTTAAAGTGTTTCCCCCTATTACAGCGACTTTCTTTTTGCATGTTTTGCAGACAGGGTGACCATCTTTGATTAAGTTTCCCTCAGGACTTTTGTAAAAGCCAAAATATGACCACACCTCAGATTTGGTCCTTTTAGAAGGCTGAAAAATCTCCCGACACTGTCACTGCCTTCTGCCATTTCTTCTCATTCTAAAAACAACAGCGCACGCTGCACCTGCGCCAGCATGATTACCGCGAGTTTTCAAAATCGTGATAATCAAATGCGGTTTTAATGATAATTACATTTTAAACGATATTTCTAACCGTCAGTAAATTTTACCGGTAATCGCTCCATCCCTACACTGTACATACAAGGAAACTGGTCTGGAGGACATTGCGATCCATTTAGCAAGGGAATTGCTCATTCAGTCACATACAGATTTGCTAAGTTTGCGTTTCAGTGTTTGCTCCAATATGGTTTGAAGATGAGGTTGACTGCTAGAGTTGGTATCACGGGACGTGCTAGGTCGTATCTCCGGATTAACGTTAACTCCTGGATGCTTTGCATTGATGTGGTACTTTGGAGTTGACGAACTCTGGTGATATGCAAATTCCTTGCTGCAGACGACTTTGTTCCAAGTAAACGACAAGTAAATGTTCCAATCAATGATCCAGGCAGCTCAGGGTTAAAGTTCAATACGGAATGGATTAATCTGTGTTATTTTTTTTAACGCATTATTTTTTTCTCCGATTAATTAATCGAAATTTGTGTTATTTTGACAGCCCTAATTTTTTTTTTATTACCTGTGATACTTTTTTCAGGATTCATTGATGATTAAAAAGTCAAAAGAACAGCATTTCAAATCTAAATCTTTTGTAACAATTTACTCTACCGTTCAAAAGTTTTGGGTCAGTTCATTTTTTTCTTTCTTTAAAAAAAAAAAAAAAAAAAAAAAAAAAAAAAAGCTTTTATTCAGCAAGGGTTTGTTACATTTATAAAAATTATAATAAACATTTCTATTGTTAGAAAAGATTTCTATTTTGAATAAACGCTGTTCTTTTTACCTTTTTATTCATCAAGGAATCCTGAAAAAGTATCACAGGTTCCAAAATAATATTAACTGTTTCCAACATTATTGATAACTCTGTATCAAATCAGCATATTAGAATGATTTCTGAAGGATCATGTGACACTGAAAACTGGAGTAATGATGCTTCTTTTGATAAATGATGAATTTTAAATATACTTTCAAATGAATTTTAAAGTATATAAAAAAGAGCCTAGGTTGTAATAATATTTCACAATATTGTTTTTTTCCCAGTTTTTTCTATATTCCCTATAATAGTTTATTATGTGCTATTCACCATAGAGAAAATAGTAATTGTGTGAACCAGTGACTGATTTCAGCCACAGCTTAAGCACAGGGGCGGCGTTTATGTATGGCAGAGTATGGCTGTTGTCATACCTTGGCATTCAGACAAGCAGGGGAAATAAACAGCTCATGATGCTGCTCGTTAGTTCTGTTGCAGCTTTGAAAAGCTAATTTAAACGCTGTGTCCTAACCAGATGCGATGCGACAAGGTTTTTAGCGGCAAGCCAGACTCGACCCGAGATCAATCAATCAAAAATCACAGCCAGTCAGAAGAGCGTGTGGGTGGGCTCTCTCTGCAAGTGCACTGACTGCATTCACAACGAAATGGATAAGTATAATATCGAATTCCTAAATCTTAAACCATTTTAGCATGAAACAATAGCTGAAACAATTTTATTATCATAGAATACACTTGTTTGTTCACATTGAGTTTTAAAAAAAAAAATATTTTCAAGATCTGAGGTGAATTATCCATTGATGCTTTCAGTAAAGCTATGTTTATAAAGATCACGAAAAATAATATTTAACAAATACAAAAAACTCTGATTAACATGGAAAAGATAATTTTTCTCACGTGTTGCGTTTGGTTAGGGCACAGTGAAAGCTTAGTGCTGTTTCAGTATTTGCATTGATTTTGTATTGCTGTTAAGTCTGTTGTTAAGTTCTTTTCTTTTAGTGGATTTTTGTCCACATTTTGTTTAGATATAATGTGATTATTTGGGAATGTTGTTGTTGTATGGCCAAATATATGCCATACCCTAGGTTTTTGTGAAATGCCGCCATTGCTTCAGCTTCTATTTATAATATAGTGGGTGGGACACTTCAGATTCTAGAGATTCTTTGATTGGACAGAAAATCTAATGGTGCAGAAAAGCTGAAGTGCAAAGTGATGTCATCAAAATTTTGTATGCTTATATCTTCTAAATGCAAATTTTGTCAAATTTGGTGCACACTAGCTTATAGAAAACCTTGAGGCTAACATATTCATACTAAAAGACAAAAACATTTTTTTTATTTCATTTTGATTTCATGGGGCCTTCAGCAGAATATCTCAAATGGAGGTCGCTAAACTCCAGCTCACTTGTTTGTCCATATTTTCAGATCATCCGCAGTGTAGAGAGAGCGTGTACGCATGGTTGCCAGATTGCAAATAAGTAAAACACCGGGCAGAAAATGTATCCTGTTAGCAGAACAGCTTTGATTTGGGGATTTGACATCTGGCAACCCGCTTGTTAAAAACAGTCTAATATTTACAATGAAGCTCTGAAGTTAATTACTTCAAAAACATTGACATTACCACCTCCTTGCTGAGTAATATAATGTAGCAAATGTACTTTATTAATAAAAGTCACAGGATAGGGTTGATAAATTTACGAGTTCCTAAATGTTTCTATGTGTGTGTAGTGCAGTCTTCGATCTCTGTGTGAGAGATGTGTGTGTGCTTTAATGAAATCGCTCACAACACAACATCCACCCAGTACTATAAGTTCCAATACAAATATTTGTCTTAAATTCTTGACTTTCAAATTTTCAAACAGTAAAGATTTTAACAACCTTTTATTTTGGCGGAAATGCTGTAAACTTCCGTTCACAAAATGCATTCCCAAATGGACTCACAGCACTTGCATAGATGGAGTTTGTGAAAAGCAGCATTTATTGTGAACCAAGCTGTTATGAAAACACAGTATTATAAGCTACATGCGTGTAAATGAACACAGTGCCACGCTTCACTCTGCTTCACTGCCACGCTTTGAAACATGCAGAGCAACGGACAATATATACTACTTTACTTAAATCACAGTTTGATATAATACGATTTGATAATATATATTTTCGACTTCAGTTTTATCTCAGTTAATTATGCAGCCCCATTTGTTTATTTTAATGTCTTTTTAGCCCATGGTAGTTCAGGTCCCCCTGTGGAAAATCCTGCTCTAGAGTTTTAGAACAGATCTCAATGGGTCTCATTCAGTAAGCATGTATGCGCACAAATAATACAAACGATTTTAAGAACAAATCACAATTCACCAAAGATTTCGTAATATTTTTTTTCCCCCAAATTTATGAAAAAATATAGCAACAACGGAAACCACACATACGCAAAAAGAACTTGCTCTGTATGGCTTTATAATCGTGTTAAGAAGTTATATTTCATCCTAACATGACTATAATTACATTGAAGTATATTGCATTAATTGTATTATATAATCCATAATCAAATTATTAAATAATACAATTTAATTTAATCTTAAATACATGCTTTTTATAGCTGCAAGGTTTCTCTGAATAACGCAGATATACGCGTATGTACAGCTAGTGAGAGCTCTGTAATCTGGGTTTTTATAAAAGGTGTGTATTGTGAGAACTGGTGAGAATGGCACACTTGGCGTTGCTCGAGGATCGGTCGAGAGCGCGTATGCGAACAGTGGAAAGTTTGACGAGAGTGATGAAAGGCTGTAAGGAAAGCGTGTGTGTAAAAGCCCTTATATGGAAATGGTTTGGGTGTGTTTTATGCAAATGACTAACCTTCTGCACATGGCCACTCATTTAGAATACTCCAAATTCACTAACATCAGAACGAGGTTAAGAATAAATTCATGTGCGTACGAACGTTTTGTGAATAAGGCGGCGATTTTCCGTGAGAAGTTCTCCTGTGCTTACAAATAATGATGATGCGAAAGAATCCACGCAATTATTAGTGAATGAGACCCAGTGTCTCAACTGTGCTCAGTTCAAGCCTAAATTATCGGTACTAGAGCTGTCACAATACCAGATTTTCAAAAGAATTCACGATAACTATCGCATTTATGCTGGGTAAACCCATCTTGATCTGCCAGCGATTTGATTTCACCCTGCAGCTCAGTCTGGAAACCTGTACATTAATTTATCCTGCTTCTGTTACACATTTGCAGGAACCAATCACAGACTTATCCACCTGGTGCGCTATTGGCAGGTTTAACACCATGACAGATAGAGAAGCGAAGGATCGATGCTCGTTGATCACGCCTCTTGTGGTCTGATTGGTTGAAGGACTATCCAATTGCGTACAGAGTCATTTGAACTATGCTGTTGATCACGCCTCTTGTGCAGTACATAGCAGATTCCCTAGACCAATGTTCAATCTTAAAAGATTGAGTTTGGTCTGGTGAAAGCCGGACAACATCTTATTGCAGTATCTATTAAAAATAAATAAATAAATGCTGTCAGTCAAATTCATCTTTAACTTTATTTTGTGTCTCTCTCTCTCTCTCTCTCTCTCTCTCTCTCTCTCTCTCTCTCTCTCTCTCTCTTTTTTTTTTTTTTTTTTTTTGTTAAAGTCTCACACTTAAAATACAAGTGTAGGGGGATGAAGAGAGAGTTGTAACCATAACTGTAAAAAAACGGATAAAAACGTACTGTTTATTGTTTCGTGAGCCACACCAACAGTATGCATTTTTTTTTAATTATTTTTAATCAAACACACATTATTCAACTCATCAGCTCTTGTGTAGAGACTCCAAGACCTGAAATGAATGGGTCTGATAAGAGAGACCTCCAGAATGTGTACCGTTGGTGTGTCTTCAGGAACAGGATTGGAAAACACTAGTCTAACAACTAATTTTTATGAAATACAAGCCCACATTGACAAGCTAATTTTTTTGGATGTAGGTAGAGTGTCTCTTCTTCAACATGGTTTTGTGCAGCAATAGTAGCTACACTGCATTGCCCTGTTTTTTATGTTTTATGATAGGTGACAACCTACAGAACCCCTTAAGGGACATGGTGAAGCAGAAAAAATGTGAGATGGAGGAAATATTTGTCGATGCTTTTGCGTCCTGGTTGTTACAGAGCTCCTAAAGGGACATGGTGGTGGGAAAAAAATATGAGATGGAAGGAAAAAGTGCTTTCGCGTTATCTAGCAAATGTTTTGCGCTCCCTGGGAAACTTAAACTTTTTTTAATTCCAGTATATTGTGATATCCCTAATCTGAACTGCTTATTTTATACAGTTTATTTCTCCTAAGGAATTCAGTCAAAGATCATTAAATGAAACTGAGAACTGACATAAAACATAGAAGTCCATTTTAGTCTGCTGATCTATGAAAAAGCTGAACTAATACTGTAGTATACTATACTATTTCAGGACTGAAATGTAATGTTGGGGCATGCATATAGAATACAGATGTCCAGTTGATGCTGCATTTTAAATTTCTTAACAGGTGACACATACCATCATTTAAACCTCCTCTCTATGTTTTACTCTGGGAGCAGACAACACAGAGGGAATTTCACAACATGGAAACTACACTGGGGAGATTAGCCTAAATTATAAGCACTGTACAAATGTAATGGTGATTACAGTGCTCATCATTTAGACTATATATCAGTGCAGCATCAAATGGACATTGCAATTCCTTTTAAAATTTACCAGACATGGTTCATTGTTGTATTTGAAAATGCGAGGGTGATAACACAAATTTGAATTGGTATTACTGTCAGATTGTAGTTTCAATTGAACATGCTTTAATAGAATTAATTTCAGATATACTTACATTTTAAATGTAGTTTCATTTCAAAAATTTGTGGTAACTTTTCAGAAAACATACGGGGGAAGGCATAATATTACCAATACAGATTTTTTTATGTTTTAATTTCTTCCTTTTAGGACTTGAATGGTTTTCAACAAGAATGTAAACAGACAGAAGATCTAACCAATGGGCACTCCAAATGCACAACTGTGAGAACACACTAAAATTTGTTCAGTGAAACCCAGTCTTGTCACTATCTGCATTGATCACGGTTGCATTCTGTTGCTGTGTTTTGGATTTTTTTTTAGATCCTAAATGGATTGACTCCAGGTAATGGCATCAAAGAGAATGGCAACCCTTATCTCAAAACTGTCCCAGTGAGTATTTCACTTAAACATAGTCACATGATGTTCTTTGTTACTGGCTTGAGTAGTGATGGTAATGGTGTAAACTTGTGGTTGTGTAGATCTCAGCACTAAAGCAGAATGGACTCTTACAGTCTCTGGCAGCAGGAGGCAATCAGACTAAAACAGAAGGTAAAGACTTCATCACTCAGAAACATTGTTACACACAGAATGATGTCAGTAGTTCAACATTTACTCTAAATGTGTGTGTGATTTTGTCTGTCTAGAGGTGAGCTTGGAGGTGGAGCGAGCACAAGAGGAGTGGGATGCCCTGGAGAGCATCCAACCAGGTGAGACCAATTACCTTGTCACCATGGAAACAACGTCCTGTCAGCCTGGATACTGAGCACATTACGTCATCATGACTAAGCATACGCCCCTACCCTGGAGAGATGGCATCACCTCCTTGGCTAAAATAGATACATTACGAAACCTGATCACTGTCAGATACAATCTGGAGCATTAGCATCTCTTGGTGATGTATGTGGGCAACAAATGGGCAATGATTTTACAGCACAATATCTATATATAGACATAGGGGTGGGCGATATGACCACAATCTTATTTCATGATGTGAGGAATTTTAATAAAATGTTTACAAAATATCTGTCCCCTGACAGATCTCAGTAAATAAGGTGTTATTAAATATCAGACTTGTATAGGTTCTGTAAACTGAACCATAAACTGCTCTGAAACTGATTTTTAGCTAAGTTTATGTGGAGTCTGTATATAAGGCAGTTCAGACTAAATTAATAATTAAAAAGTTTGTTACTTAGAGTTAAAAGTTTAGAACAAACCAGTATGTGACTGCCTTTCAAACACTGTAATTAAAGGATAACTTACTGTTCTCAAATCCAGTGGATTGCCTTGCTGTCTGATCCCTGTATAGGCATCCTTACAGAGATGGATCCTCATAAGTGACTAATTTGGAGAATTCTACATGTACTACTGTTCAAATTTTTGGGATTTAAAAAAATTGAGTTTGTAACAAGGTATGTTGTTTCGGGAATAAGGAGGCGGGAACCTTCGAACGTTTAACACTCTTTAACCCTTCTATGGTCTTCGTTTGGGAATTACACTCAGGGTCTTTGGGGTCTCCACAGACCCCAGGCAACAAAATGTAATTTTGTAACAAAACAATAGTTTTTTTTTTTTAAGAACAAATGTAACTGTTTATTCATGTTTTTACTCAACATCGGTGCAGTTTTTGGAGTATTTATAATAATTTTAAAATTTATATAAATAAATTAGAAAATCTTTTTTAATGGATTTTCACACAAATTCAGTTTTTTTAATGTAAAATTCACTTTATAAAAGACCCAAATTTCTAACTTTTGTGGGGATAACATGGATAATTTGACATGGTTTAGTATAAGATTTTTGCCCATCTTTTGGAAAATACAGTTAAAAAAAAAAAAAAAAAAAAAAAAAGACTTTTACCAGTAAAAGTTTGACTGACTGAAAGACAAAGACATCTTTTCACAAGTATTTTTCAGTTGGATTCGTATCTAAATGTTATAAAATCACAATTATATCAATTAAAATTAATTTTTGTCAAAGTTTAGCATTTTTTGTACTGAAAAATATTTTTTCAATGATGTTACATTATGATTAGAATCAAACCTGAACAAGAGAAAAGTTGGAAAAGTTCTTTAGAGTTTATCATTTATTTCAAACATCTGTTTTTCTTATAATTCTACAAATTTAATCTACACTTCAGTTACTAACTGTAACAGAACAAAAATTAACAGAAATGAACAGTTATATTACATATTGAGTACAAAATACACAACATGAACATCAAAATGCAATGAACTGAACAGCAATAACAAATGTATTCCTGTGTGTGTGTGTGTGTGTGTGTGTGTGTGTGTGTGTGTGTGTGTGTGTATATCTGTGTGTGTGTCTGAGCATGATCATTTTGCATTGTGGATGTTTTATACATTGTTGGAAGTGTGCCACTTCTTCATTTCTCTATGTGTGTTCTGTGTTGTTTCTGTTTTTGAGGATGAATTTTGTCCATTTTCTAAGCGGGGTCTGACCCTGAGTGTGACTTTTTTTGTCACACGAACATAAAAACAGATATCAATCCAATTAATTTTTTTGTTTGTAGATCTAGAGAGTGTTGACAACGGTACAAAGTCTCATGCCATTTGGACAAAGGGGAAAACAATTTTTTTTATTTGAGCAAACGTCCTTTGGGGTCAGAAAAGACCCCAAAGACCGGAGAAGGGTTAATATATAAATGAACACAAAACGAAAGTAAAAGTGGCAGCCCCTCATGGTCGACTTCCACACACACATAAACAAAACACACTGTCGTCGCTCCTCCTTTTATGCTTCTGAAGCTCCTCCATGATATACGAGACTGGTGTGGTTCATTATTTATCATGCCCTGTTCTCACGGCCCTCGTCCTGCTTGCCACAGAGTTTAATACTTTTATTCAGCAAAGATGCATTAAATTGTGAAAGTAAAGACCTTTTATAATGTTAAAATTCAAATATTTATTCAAATAAATGCTGTTCTTTTGAACTTTCTATTCACTTCTATGCATCACGGTGTCCACAAAAATATGAAAATTCAGCTTTGCTTCTGCACAGGAATAAATTACATTTTAAAAATATATTACATGTATTAAGTAACATAAAAATGTAGATTAGTCTAATTTAAATCTGAAAAGTAAGACTGATTACCCCTTGGCTTACTGCTAGTTGTTCAGACAGTAATTCTTAAGTCACAGTCTTTACATAGAGGCTATGTTTATGCAACTGGCCCCAAATCTGGATAAGTGGACATTTGTGTTTCCAGACTATTGCCCCTATGCTGCTTTCTAAAATA
Organism: Paracanthobrama guichenoti; assembly: GCA_018749465.1. Lineage (NCBI taxonomy): Eukaryota > Metazoa > Chordata > Actinopteri > Cypriniformes > Gobionidae > Paracanthobrama > Paracanthobrama guichenoti. Next base: position 30,231,458 of record CM031950.1, on the reverse strand, counting down.
TAAAATGAGAGTTTCTTAAAATAAATGTATGATATAAACAATGTGTTTTCATGAAGCAAGCAGCCAGTGCAGCCAAAAGTTTAGAGATTGTTTAACATTTAACATGTTTTCATTATGAAAAACTGTTCATAATTATCATAAGTCTCTTTTGATCTTTACTAAATGAATGAGCATGCAACTCCCCATCACTCAAACCAGCAACAGATAAAGGGAGTGTGCTATTATTTAAATCAAACTACTTTGCTCTTTGGTTATCGTGCAATATCATGTTTATACTATCAAACTGTTTTAGGTTTTTCTCATCATGTAAGAGCATGTTATTACTTCGAGAAAAGAGAACTAATGCATGTGAATTTCTACTGATGACTGTACTATTTGCTGAATATAATGCTGGAAATAATGTCAAATAATGCTATATGGATGAATATTTAATTGGTGAAGACTTGGATGAAGTGATAAATTCAGTAATTTTATAGTATAACAAACATTATTAAACTGGACAGCATATCCTTCCATTATTTTGAAAATAATATATAAATATCAGTAACAATAAAATAAATTTTATATGTTTTAAAAGTTTAAAATTTAAAAGTTTAAAACTTATAGGCCAGGTTTCACAGACAGGCCTTAGCCTAAGCCAGGATTAGGCCTTAGTTCAATTAGGACATAGCTTTTATAAACGTGCTTAAGAAAAACAATATTGCTGGTGTGCATCTTGAGACAAAACAATGGCACTGACATATTTTAAGATATGCCAATGCAAGCTGCTTTGAGTTAAAACAGCTCAAACATGCATTTTAGTCTGGGACTATCTTAAGCATTGTCTGTGAAAACGGGGATAATATGAATTTAAAATATTTGAAGTGTATGCAATATTTTTATACTCCATATTTATACTCTTGCTTCACCCTGCATATTAGAATTATTTTTTAGTGATCGAATATGTTTTATGTATTCTGATTTTCCAGACTGAACCATGTTTATGATGCAGGGATGCATTGTGTGGTCATCTGTCAGAAAAAAAAAAAACAATATGTCTTTTATAGTTCTTGCTGAGGATCTCACTCCATCACCACTGATCTCCTTCAATGAGGCTCTGCAGCATTTTCAGACCACTGATCTTGGAGACCTGCTTGTGAGTTTGTTTCAAGTGAATATACATTATGACACTATGCTTGCTATGAATATTGAAGCCATTCTCTTTCTTTTTTCTTTATTTTATACTTGCTCTTCTCCTCTGTCAGAAGAATATTCAGCCTACCATTCACAGGACTGGATTGGCTGCCATCACCCATTTCCTGTTTGGGCCTCCACGGCTACACAAAGACCTTGTAGAGGAGAGAGACTTAGTGTTTGCTATCGCACAATGTGAGTAAAAACATATGACTCGACAAGTTGGGTAACATGCTTTGTTGTTAATGACTACATATATCTTTTTACTTATAATTACAATGGATCATTTGTAGGGCTGTCAAAATTAACACATTAACACATGCAATCAATTTTTTCAGTTTAATGCATTAAAAATATTTAATGCAATTAGGGATGGGCGCTATGGCCTAAAATCCATATTGCCATATACATTGCAGCTTCTTGAGATAACAATATATATTGTGATATATAATTTACAATAGAACCATTTCAGAAAAGGTTACATAGACCCCAAGGAAAGACAAACTACTAAATGTATCTTTTTTAAAAGAAAGAAAGAAACGTTGTATGTAGTTTGGAGAATATTTTTTGTGCAAAACTAATTATACAACATAATGTTGCAGATAAATAAAATTCAAGTACACTAGCTTGCAAAGACTTTAACAAAGAAAAAGCTTAAACGGATAGTTCTCCCTGAAATGAAAATAACACTCTGCGCGTGTTTCTGTGATGAGTGCAATTATTTGATAATTCTGACTTCAGAAGTCATGGTTACGAGATTATTGCATTCAAGTTTCAAAGTGTGAGGGCGTTCATGTGTGATTTTTACCCAGGAAACTCGTATTTATGATAATTCTGAGAGTACGTGAAGGCAGCATTACTATAACTCGCACTGTTGTCATGGCACCCAGGATAAGCGTGCACACACACACACCATTTTGAGAAATCAGGCTCATTAATAAGGTAACTTATATGATAAGAAAATAAATAATACAAAATTACCAATAAGGTAAACCTCCTGAAGTGAATGTTGTGAGGTGGTAACATTAGACGTCTTAGCCGGAACTGTTGCCCCACACACTCTACAGTATAGTTTTCTGCTGCTCGTCGAACGGCTTAAATGGATGTTTCACCAGCTCCTCCGTTTCACTTTCAGCCGTGTTTACTCAAGATGACGAATATGATGATGCGTTGCAGCCAGTTGCAGTTCGTTGCTCTAAATTTCGTGGGTAGATTGCGTCATCAACTGAATTAAAATCTCTATTGTAAGCCAATTTTGTATTGTTTATATTGCATATTGCTCATGTCGCCAATTACTAAACACATTTAACGCAGCATCCAGTTTTTGTCCCGTCAACCACTGGTTAGCGTTGCATTATATGATAAAGCTCTTATTCATGCAAATGTTTTTAAACCATTCAAGCGTGATACGACACAAAAGAGAACACAGTACGGTACTGGCGTACGCTTGTCTGTGAATCTTCTGTCTGTGACACACACAACTTATGCATACAGAAAGCTACTTCAGACAATGCTTGAATGGACAAAAACACAATTACGCAAAAAGGCCTGTTTTGTCGAGTATCCTAAATGAGCTTAAATTAGTTAGTCTTAAATTAACTAAAGAGTTATGAGAAAATGGGATGCGTCAGATACACCTCATGTGCGGCGGTTACAGCAGCCTAATAAACCTGCTACTGTAATGTCTGTCATTAATGTAAAAAGTTAAAAACACAAGCATTAAAGTATACTTGTCACAGATCTGAGGGAGGACTCAAATGCAGGAATAAGTGTTCAGGGGGTTATTAACAAACAGCAGACAAGACAAGATATGGTGAGGATGTGAACACAGTCCAAACAGTGGGCAGGTACGGGACACAAAAATCACAGGCAAGCAGGAAGAGCAACCACTGCAACCAGCTCAAGATGATGGTAGGCTGGAGAGCAGCTATGGCAGAGCAGAACGAGACCAGAGGATACCAGCCAGGCCAGGCAGGAACTCTAAGTACACAGGCAATGCACTTGGGTACCTCAGGCTCTACACCAGGCTTGTGGCTAGGCAAAGAGAGCAAGCGGCCAGGGATGCTCTGCTTGCAGGACGGGAACTAGAGACACAGAAACGAGACAAGACAGACAGGACCAATGGTAGAACTAACACTTAGCAATAACTAGAGAAACAGCACAAGGGCACAACGAGCTCACACAGTGGCACAGTGTATAAAGAACTAGCAATGTGTGCTCTTTCCCCCACGGAAAGAGCACACATTATAAAGGGAGCAGAAAACATAAGGAACAAGTGACAACACTCAGACAAAGAACAGGTGAACACACTCAGACAAACAAGGAGCTGAGAACATGAGGAAAGGATAGGCACACTCAGACAAGGAACAGGTGAGCACACACACAAATGAGGACTAATCAACAACTAAACAAGTTGGTCGTGGTAATTGGAAACAAGGAGGCTGGACAAGAGGAGCACATGGCAAACACAAACAAAGACAAAGCCATGTGGTGACACACAACACAAACATAGAGACATGAAACAAAGACAAGACTGACTAGCTAGCTAGCTAGTTTATTGCTGTATTATCAAATTATGGATTGGATCCATTTAACATTTAACAGGCCTACATAAAAACAATAGAACAGATACATATGAAATAAACAATGCTTCCAGGTAGGTCTAGCAGTAGATTTCAGGTACAGAAATTAAATAATCAAATGTAAAACAACACAGCATTTTCACTTAATATTCACTGATCAGGCATAACATTATGACCAGGTGACGTGAATAACACTGATTTTCTCTTCATCACAGCACCTGTTAGTGGGATATATTAGGCAGCAAGTGAACATTTTGCCCTCAAAGTTGATGTGTTAGAAGCAGGAAAAATGGACAAGCGTAAGGATGTGAGCGAGTTTGACAAGGACCAAACTGTAATGGCAAGACGACTGGGTCATAGCATATCCAAAACTGTAGCTCTTGTGGGGTGTTCCCGGTCTGCAGTGGTCAGTATCTATCAAAAGTGTTCCAAGAAAGGAACAGTGGTGAGCCGGCGACAGGTCATGGGCGGCACAAGAATTGAATTCTGGTTCTGATAGAAAGGTGTCAGAATATACAGTGCATTGCAGTTTGTTGCATATGGGGCTGTATAGCCGCAGACCAGTCAGGGTGTCCATGCTGGGTCCTGCCATCCATGTGGATGTTACTTTGACACAAACCACCTACCTGAGTATTGTTGCAGACCATGTACACCCTTCCATGGAAACGGTATTCCCTGGTGGCTGCTGCCTCTTTCAGCAGGATAATGCGCCCTTGCCACAGAGCAAAAATGGTTCAGGAATGGTTTGAGGAGCACAACGAGTTTGAGGTGTTGACTTGGTCTCCAAATTCCCCAAATCTCAATCTAATTGAGCATCTGTGGGATGTGCTGAACAAACAAGTCCGATCCATGGAAGCCACACATCGCAACTTACAGGACTTAAAGGATCTGCTGCTAACATCTTGGTGCCAGATACCACAGCACACCTACAGGGGTCTAGTGGAGTCCATGCCACGACGGGTCAGGGCTATTTTGGCAGCAAAAGGGGGACCAACACAATATTAGGAAGGTGGTCATAATGTTATGCCGGATGGGTGTATATTAATGTTACAAAAAGTATTTAGTCAAGCAGTGAGCAAGCAGGAATATTAGGCTCCTGTCACTTTAAGACCAATGCACATATACTGTACACATATGTTAATTTAAGGCATAACTGACTATATTTACTAAGATACTTGCCAAGACATCATTTTGTGTGAACTGGGATGTTCCAGTGCTAGAAGACATGAAAGAGAACTCCAAAAAAACTCACACAGCGATTACGCAACACAAATTATACAAATCAGTGCCTTCACGCAGTTAATCCCTAGAGGACTGCACAGTTTTGGGGCCCTTTAGAAGTTTTGACGTGTGCTTTTTTTCAGTTGCTTATAAAGAAACTTAACAGATTATAATGATGTTTAACACTTACCTGAATGACCAAAATCGACAGAGTATTTTGAGTCTCTTTCGCACTAAGAAAAAAAAACAAGGTTAAGGTGCTGGCGTCTTTGCCGACCTCAGAGTGTTAATTATTATTCTAAACTATCGGTTTGTTATACCTGACTTTTTCATGCTATTGCCAATATGCTGCTTATGGTTTAAGATGGATAAAAATGTGGTCAATAATAATAAATTAATATTTGTATCGCAATATCTGAAGGATTTTAATAGGCTACTTCAACATTGTGAAAAGTGTACGTTTTAGGTCGACGCATATAGCAGAGAATAGACTGGGCACACGACTGTTACTTATGTGACTTGCTTATGTGAATGCAATAACTTGCTTAAAACAATTCCTTGCAGTCTTGCGCTGTCTGCTGTCTTACACACACGGAAAGCGTGTGATCCCTTCAGTTCTGTTTCGTGCCACTCAGACTGTCAAATACACACACAGTTATGTCAAAATGGCTGTCTTGACAAGTATTCATGTAAACACAGTCGGTTATGCTTTAAGTTAACAACCTCAGTTGGGGAAAGAAACTGAATGCATGTCAATAGGATCCATGCATTAGGTCTTAAAGTGACAGCCTGCTAATACAGTAAACCTGCTGCTGATACAGTAAACCTACTGATACAGTAAACCTGCTAATACAGTAAACCTGCTGCTGATACAGTAAACCTGCTGATACAGTAAACCTGCTGCCGATACAGTAAACCTGCTGATACAGTAAACCTGCTGCTGATACAGTAAACCTGCTGCTGATACAGTAAACCTGCTAATACAGTAAACCTGCCGCTGTCTGTCAAACAACAAAAGAACAAGAGAAAATCACTCAGTGCTCTTGGCTGAATAACCTTTGTAGCTTTATTATGTATCAGTGTATATTTTATTAATGTGACGACTACTGTTTTTAGTTCTTATTTTTAATAAAGATAAATTAAAATAACAAAAATGATCGTCCACCCCTAGTTCAGGTGTCTTTGTTTACCTGGATGTTTAAGTTAACTTAAGTTTTACGCTGATATAACTATATATTACCAAGTCAAGCAAAGAGTTTTTGGTATTTAAATATTGGCATTACATTTTTTGTTTGTTTTACATTGATGTTAAAATTATATTGTCAGATTTGTGACATTGATTCATTTTTGCTAAAACACTGCTGGTCACTTTCAGAAGTTGTAGCGATGCTTTCTTGTGAAAGAATGTGAGAAACTTAAATGGTATCATTTTCAGTTTTTAAATATTTTTTTTTATATAATTTAAATAGATTTTACACACTTAAAGCAATATCGTATCAAATATTGCATTATTTAACAAGGTATTGCATATCGCATTTTTCTTCAATATCACACAGCCCTACAAAAGAAGGACTAAAGCAATTCGTCAAAGAGCCAACAATATTCGTAATATACAATGCCAGGTTTATTAGACAACTATATTACAAAGCAAGCTAGACAGAAATGCAGAGAGAAATGTTTGTGATTCTGTAGGTTCTCTGGATAATGGACAGCCAGTGCACATGCGTGTACTCCAGACCGTCTACAGGAAATTGACGTGCACTCGAGCAGACTGCCCTCGCTATGGACCACACTGGGAGAATGTGGGCTTTCAAGGTACGTCAAAAATGTAAAGCACCTCTGCTAAAAATGTGTTAAATCTAGATAAACTGTTAAACTACACTAATCGACTATTTAATTATTTACGATGCAATTCAATCGTTTTGCCTGTTTGTAATATTTGTTTTTGTGTGACATACTTTCATACTCAGGTTCAGACCCTGCTACAGATCTAAGGGGAACTGGTTTTCTGGGTCTGATGCATACTCTTTACTTCGTCATGGACCCAGAGATACTACCACTTGCTAGAGACATCTACAAACTGTCTCAGCATCCAGTCCAGGTGATCAAAGCACAAACAAACATACACATGCTCATGTATCATGCCTTAGAAACTGCAAACTCATCGTTATCATTCAATTACAGTTTATTTAAATTTTTATCACCTGCAGAATTTTCCCTTCAGTGTGATGTCAATCAACATGACCCGAATCGCCCTCCATGCTCTTAGAGAGGAAGTGCTGTCCAAGTAAGTCATCGCTTGTCACAAACTTACCTGAACATTAACTGATGGTTATTTTGCGCAATATTAATTATTACTACCTGTTTTCAAGCTTTGGAATAATTTAGCTGTAGCCTACCATAATCTCTTCAGTTGTTTCCATGGCAATAAAACATTTTGTTGCTTGTGATGTCACCTAGGGAGTGTAACCGAAGGCAACAGGTTGTAGCTGTGCTGAATGATTTTTATGTTGCAACGTTCCTGCACCTCTACCAGCTGTGGAAGAACCAGCAGAAAACGATCTCAGATTCTGGTCATGTACTCAAAGGTGAATTTTCAGTTACAAATTAACAGCGTTGTATTTGTTCTTGGTATCGTTTACTGACATTTAAATTAACAGAGTTTAATTTGGTCAATATCATTTAAAGGGTCCATATTTGTCCATAAAAGTCCACTTATGATAGTAAAGGTTTCCACCAAAACATCTCACTGACCCTTATGGCCGTTTCACACTGCAAGCGTGAGCAGTGCGTGAGCTTCACGTCAGCGTAACTACACCGTCACTGCAGCGGCTCCAACGCTATATATAATGCTCTTATATCATATGTATATCATATTTTTCTTTATAAAAACAACTAGCCTATATTTGTTTTTAGAAGTTGGTCATTTATAAACTTGATAGTCTTGAAAGTTTGTTAACATGGGGAGGTGTAGGCTACAACATTCGCATGTAAATAAACGACAAACACAACCAAGAAAACAGCTCCGATCATGTCGTTTCATTCATACTTCGATATGTTTACAAGACAGCAAACTTTGCAGACAAAAATAAAAAAATAAAAACGTGCACTCGGGTTTGATTCGGGTAGATCTATCCGATTGTGAAAAGACCAGGAGTAAAAGCCTTTCAGATTCTTTCTAGACGGATTAATATCCGACCACGAATACAAATCAATTCTATTGCGGTGTTTGATCATGAGCTGATGATGAATAAAATGCAGCTCTTATCTGTTGACGTTTTGTTGACATTAAATGTACATATAGCGCGGGAACTGAAGATCGGATTTATATTCATTTTGCGGAGAGGTGTAAGGTAAGACAAACTGCATGTTTTTTATTTGTATTTAGTTTGTTAGTAGATTGTGTAGTCCATTTCATTTGCGATCGCCGTTGCAAGCAGCATCAGTCCATGCCTCAAGATGTCAAAAACGCCTTTTTACTGTGGTGGTGGTGATGGTAAACATATAAACTAACATTTTTATATTCATGAAGTGTTTATATCCATTGACTTTATTATAGGCAAAGCAAGTCAAGTGTTGATTTGCGAGGCTAAATTGATCAAACGTGGTTAACCCACTGTCGGCCGCTGGCCGCTTGCTCGTCACTTTTAAAAACAAAAACTTTAAACTCTAAACAAACAAACAAATGCTCCACACATTTTTCTAAATTAACTTAATAAAGAAACAAAACAAATTATAACTACTTTGACATTAAAAACAAAACTGAACTATTTTAATGGCTGCTACAGTCAGTGTGTAATCGGACGGGAGGATAAAAAAAGGTTGTATCTAAGGTAAATCCTCGATACCATCATCCCTTACGTTATTGAACTAATGACATTGTAATCTGCTAAAACGCATGCGCTGGTTACTTTTCTTCCTGAACAAGTGCGCACCCGAGTATTGCTCACATGCACACCGTAGACTTGTGTGGCATATAATGGTTACGGTAACTTGGGATGATGTCAAATAACAGTCATATGTTTCAGCATGTTACAATTATTATATGGCTTAAATTAATATAGCATATTCCCTAATGAATTAAACAGTTTGGTATCATACAGACTGAAAGTGTGAATGGTCCCTCTCCCCCTCTCCTCTCTCTCCTCTCCCTCTCCTCTCCTCTCCCTCTCCTCTCCCTCTCCTCTCTCCTCTCTCCCTCTCCCTCTCCCTCTCCCTCTCCCTCTCCTCCCTCTCCCTCTCCCTCTCCCTCTCCCTCTCCCTCTTCCTCTCCCTCTCTGTTTATGTGTGTAGCCTATACATGCGTGCATGCGGGGGAAGGAGTTGCTAATTTCGAATAATAATCAAATAATTCCCAGCGATCTTCACATATTATTTCTGCTTGAAATGCCCATCCCTAATATATACCTGTTTCAGTATTACATAATAAACTAAAAGAAAGTTTATCATATTTGCTGGCTAGTTTACTATATTTTATTTTTTTTATAACCATAACCATACTTATACTTTCACCCAAACTGAATAATTAAAACAAGTTTAAATGGGTAAATCTTCTACAAATATTTTTTATTCTTCATTTTCTTTTCTCACATACTCCAGTTCTTGTTAAAACACACTACACATGCTTCTTGTGTGCATTTTGAGCACTTTTTGTGTGAAATCATATTTATTTTGTCCATCAAAAGTGTGCTTTCACTTTAATTGAGCTAAAACTAGGCTCGGTGCCGAAACCACGCTTTGCTGCTGATGCGACGCTCCTGCTTGACGCTCATGCGCTGCTCCTGCTCCCGGTGTGAATACACTCATTGATTAACATGGGCGCCGGAAAAAAATATGCGCTGCTCACGCTTGTGGTGTGAAACAAGCGGTTTTTATTACTGTGCCTTTAAGAGTTTTACATGTAAATGCCCTCTATTCTGATTGGCTAATTCACAATGTCATTCATTTGGGTGAGAGTTGCTGCATACTCATTAGACGTTGAGATGCAAAGGTGGGTGGTCATATGCTAATTTCTATGGTGTCATTACCTTGCCAGTTTCCAAATGATTTATTACTGTAGTTTAGTTACCATAAATTGTCTAGGTCAGGGTTGTCCAATCCTGTTTCTGGAGAGCCACTTTTCTGCTGAGTTTTGCTCCAACACACCTGCCTGGATGTTTTTAGTGATCCAAAAGACTGGTAATTAGCTGGTTAAGGTGTCACTTAAAGAAAGACTACGCGCATGCGCACATATGCATTCTTTTACTACAGTGCACTCGAGCCGAACGCACATGCCTATAGAAACAAATTATATATCTATATTTTTTTTGGGTCCGATTTTCATTCTAAGGATTATCTTGATAATACTGTATTATTACTTTGTCTTCTGGGTAAATGTAATCGTCACAAAGCCGCAAACATTCAACATTGTAATCCCAATTTTAGAATGTTCTCCTCTGATATAAAGTCCCTTTTTACTTTAAGAAAATGTCAAAACCTTTGAACATAAAGGCTTTGAAAACATATTATCCTTGAGTCTGTTGTAAGGAACCTTTAATTACATGACAAAATGTTATATTGTGTTGATTTGTGTAGTTCTTTTAACCACTTGTGGTGATGTCTGTATGCCCCCTTATTTCTTACTGTTAATATCTGTATCCTTTCATTTGCAAAAAAATTAAAAAGCCTATAGACTAAACACGTAATAGCCTACGCATGTGCATGACTTCCCCGTTTTCACAGATTCACATTTTTGTAGTTTACACAGAGATGATAAGGGTGAAGTTTTCAAAAATTTTAACTTTGAAACCTGTTTTCAAAAGTTTGCATTGTCAGGCCACCAAAACGCTGTTGTCATGTAAATGAACTGCAAAAATGCATAAGTCTTCCGTTTTTAGTTGAAAACGGTGTTGGGTAAACAGCCCCTAAATTCTGATGGCCCTGCAGGATCATGATTGAACACCTTTGGTCAAGGTAGCCTAGATGTTGAACATTTGAGTTTATCTACTAAAAAAAGAAGAAAAAGTCTGACCTTGTTCTGTCTGTTCTGTGATGCACAGAAGTGGAGCTTTTTGCTAAGAAGAACCCCAAGCAGATTCTCAAACGTCTCGAGGGCTACCTGAAGGAGCGACGTGCTGGGACAGGACACCGAACATCACCTGACACACTATCACATAGCAACCCTTCACCTGGTGACACTGGGTCTCAAGCTGGGAGTCAAGGCGGGAAGGAGGGGAAAGAGATTAATTTCACTGGAGTGTGTGAGCTGCCACCTGAAATGGAGGGAGAGGCGAGACTCATCTGAGAGACAGAGGCATTTGATTTGTATAGTCTCAACTATCTCTCATGCTCTAACTTGGTCTTTCTCTCTGTTTCTTTGTTTTCTTTCTGTCCTTTCTTGCTTAAGTACACTCAGAGACCAGTCTAATGTTGTTACTGTAGTTGCTATAAAACTCTAAACTGTCTTCTGTTCTCTTATAGTGGCTTTCTATGAAAAAGACCAGTAGATTTAGTTGCCAAATATCAGTTTAAAAGGAGAATCTCAGAATGAACTGCCTCAGTGGCAGCAGGTTGTCTCAAACCTGTCAGGAAGAAAGAGACCTCGCAGTTGCAGAAGAGTGGCCTGCAGAAGCGAGCCAGCACCTTACCCACGACTGTGGTATTGAGTGAGAATGAGTTCCTGTGTGAAGGCCTGACTAATTAGGCATGTATTTGATTGAGACTAGTCTAATGAAAGCCTTGTGGTCCTCATGGTCATTTGAACATGTTCACTGTGACCGAGTCAATGTTCGAGAAAGTTGGCAGAGTTTATATTGATGTTGGCTCTTTACTCTTCACTGTTAAAAAATGGAATGAGGTATCAAAACATTGGATGGAAATAGCCTCAATAGGCCAAAGGGTTGTTTTTTTGTTTGTTTTTTCCCCCCAATTTGTCCCTTTAGAGAGATAAATGTCACAATATTATTCTGGCATGTTTCTGTTAGCAGGAACTCTTCAACAAGAGCCTGAAATTGAGACTAGGCCAAGCCAGGACATCTTTTTGATGGGAAAGTGCATTTTAGTGACCTGTAGACCAAAATATATGAATGTGTGAGTATCTATTTCGATGTCTGATACAAAGCTAACGTTGACACTTGCAGACTGTTCACTATCAACAGAATTCTCCTTATCAGTGAAATTCTGTTTGAGCTTTGAGCTACAATCAGGACAGTAATCAAAGTTAAATGTGATATTTGGAGATGTTGTTATGCTTGTCTGCATGAAGCAAAAGCCTACATGTTTCCTCTAATGATAGCAGGTACATTCCACTTTTAAGTAGTTACTATGAACGTGTGGATGAGAGTGAGGATGATCCCATGCGAATAACTTGTGCTGGGTCATTTCTAGTACACCGGTCAATCCCGTTATGCCAGAAATAATCCAAAAAAAGTTGTTATGGGTTACTTATAACATTTCTCATGCGGTACTGTTTTTTCAAGCTGTCTACTAGCTTGTCCTGAGAGAATAGATGGTGTGTTTTTAAACTGTTGGACAGTGATTAGATTGTTACAGCACTTTTAGCAATGAAAGCGTGTACACAAAGGCTTATTAGGGGTAATAATAATGTCTATAAGACATGGCTTAAAAAAAAACATTAGCCAGGAAGCTGCAGGTCATTTAAGCTGTATGTTATACGCAAGTTACCGATTATTTCCTTCAGAGTTGCATGAGACGCGTCGAAAACTTAAATATCAAAAAGACATACAGCATTCAAATAGTCATGTGAGACCTGTTTATAGTGTAGTCAAGTACACCGTGAGACTTGATTTAAACACAAAAAAAGTAGAATACTTTATTTACTGTTGAGCCACATCAGGTTAGTGCAGAAAATAGTTGAGAATTTGATTGTATTTTTGTCATTTGCGTCTTGTTCTCCTTAGTCCAGGTCCATTAAAGATGTGAGGGTTGCAACAGTCATGTAAATTGACAGTGATGTACTGTACATTTTGGAAAAAAACTTGATGGGGAAAGTCTTTCCTCCCTTTGCAACCCTTATCCTGCACTCTCGTCTTGTTAGCATGTCAGGTAGCGCTAGAGATGTAGCATCCAGGAATCGTTGTTTTAAATTCCTTGTTAAAAAAGCTTGTTAATCTAACTTGGTATGGTTGCATATGTTTGTCTAAGTTACCTAGTCCAAAGTGTTGTTGTACGATATGAGTACAGTGCGTTCTGTATGTTTCAGGTTTAATTTTACGCTCTTATTTTATTCTTTTGTGGGGTTTTTCTTAAACGACACATGAATATAAATACTCAGTGGATGTATATTAGAAGTCCTGTCACTTTAGCCAGTTTAATTTTATATAAAGCAGAGTAGTATTTTATAAACTTGAGTAAGAGCAAAGCATGATGGGAAAAAGAATGTTTATATACAAAGGCAAATCACCCTTTCCTGGGTTATTTAATAGTTTGGCTGGTTTGTATTAGTTTAGATAAGCAGGTTCAACACTTTCAAAATCCTATATATCCGAGTGAATTCAGTGCAGTTCAGTGCTGATGGAAACTCCATGGCTAGCGTTAATGTGTTTCATACCCAGCCATTTGTTTTCCACACTGACCTGCTGAAAGCAACAGTGAATTGTATGACGTTGCGTAATTGTATGTCAGCTAATTTCAGTGTCAAGCAGTTGAGGGGAGACACAAATGTTGTCAAGTGAGAGTACTGCCAGAAACGGTGGAAAGCACGTGTATTTCCTCATGTTTTAGGATATTTCAAGCTGTCATGTGCAGTTACTAACCAGTTACTACTCCTCAAAGTATCTTGCAGACAACAGTAGGTCAATACTCCTTATGAACAATCAAACCTACAAATCAAGCAATCATCCTGATCATGATATGAGCCTGGTTTGGCACCTTTTCTTGTATATGTGCGCACAATTAGTTGTTTAGTGGTTGTTTTGCTGTCTTGTTGTTTTTTTTTTTTTTTTTTTTTTTTTTTTTTTAATAAATGAGAGGGTGGTCTGTATGTGAGATGACTATAAACATGTGTATATGTGTGTATAATATATATATATTTTTTATATATATATATATATATATATATATATATATATATATATATATATATATATATATATATATATATATATATATATATATATATATATATATATATATATATATATATATATACACACAAAAATTATATGATTGTAACATTATGATTGTTACCGGGCATATTATGCATACCTCAGGCTTCAGGCAAATCTCTTCTGGGCAGACATTTTATTCAGGACAGCCATGATCCCATGTCGTAGCACAAAATGGTGTGGTGTCTCTTGCAGTAATCTACCTAGCTTGGGAATGTACTGTATGTATATGTATGTACACTAATGCAGCACTGCAAAATATTGACTTCTACAGTATATATTTCTATAGCCCATGTTTGTGAAAACCGTAGTCTTACACGCTGAAACGCAACCGAACTTTCGCTGGAGGATGTTTTTAACAATCTTAATGGTTTGACGTCAAAACAAATCAGACGATTTTGTGGCCTTTGGTATTTACTGTGCTTTTGTGAATGGTTTTTTGCAGCGTTACAATATGTCAAAAACGATTCACTCTACTATGGCACAATGTAACTATTTGTTTGGACCAAAAGGAACATTTGTGGGTTTGAAGCTGGTTTGGAGTTCAAGCTCTTTTAATGAGAAATCTTGCCGTCCTAAATGTTAGAATCGCTCCATCTTGATTTCTTCCCAGTGTGTTTTAGAAGAAAGCATTCCACAATACTTAATCTATCTGGTCCACAGAGATGAAATTTATTTCTTGAGAAGATACAAACCCAAATGTCCAATTTGATTCATTGAGGTGCCCTGAATCAAATTATAGCAAGTCCAAAATATCCTGCACTTCATTTAAAGATGCATCATTATTGTCTGTTATGATCCTTCAGAGCATTTTATTATATCTGAACCTTGATTGTAGAATCCCTATTTTATAATGAAAATATATTTCAGAATATATGCGGTGGTACAGTGATGTATCGTATGAAGAGTAATAAATAAATGCAACTTTAAAAACAATGTTACATTTGTAATTCCTTGTGTGCTTTTGTTTAAACCAAATGGAAAATGTCCCTATGATCATGTTATCATTCTTGCGTTGTAATAGTGTGGATTGACCATTAGGGGTCAGTCTACTGCTATGGCTGATGCAGTCTGGATAGCATATGCTTTCCTGTACTGAACGTTTTCTTATCTTTTAATGACAACTGTGGTATCCATCAGGAATTACTTTTATATTTGTTGGTTTATAAAGCACTGACCATTTTCAAATGCCTGCTTATCCACTAGACAGGAATAACACTGTTATTTATAGTGTAAATGAACATGGTATAGAGCATGCCATTAAATCTGTGCTGCAGAGCTCTACAGAAAGCTCCACAGATTTGATGGAAACAGCTTTTATTCATCTCTACATAAAATTACTACATATACTAATAGTTTTCATTGCAAATTGTATACATTAACATTTGTTAAATGAACAAATTTTTTTTTAATTATTTATAATGAACATTAATTACAATGAACACTGAACAACGGTTACTGTATATTGAAAACTACAATAACACTTTAGTATGGGGAACACATATTCTTTATTAACTGTGACTTTTGCCTCAATAAACCCCTAATTTACTGCTTATCAATAGTTAGTAAGGACGTTTTTGTAGTGTTTAAGTTTAGCTATTGGGTAGGATTAAGGGCTGTAGAATGAGGTCATGCAGAATAAGGCATTAATGTGCTTTAAGTACTAATAAACAGCCAATTGACTAGTAATAATCATGCTAATAAGCAACTAGTTAATAGTGAGAATTTAACCGAAAATACTAAAATAGTGTTACCAAAAATAATTGATCACAAAGTGAATTTTTTCCTATACCTTTAATACTTTGGAACTTGTATAGTATTTATTATTTTATTTTTTTAATACACCATTTTGAAATGTGTTTCTCCTTAATATGGTAATCCAGAAATACATTTCTATTCATTAGGACTGGTTTTCCCTTTGTATAATAAACTACATACACAGCTCCTCTGAGGAGTTTGGCCTGTTCTTTCCTGGCTGACACATCAGAACATTAAATGTAAACCTGCTGTGGATCTGATGCTGTCCTCTGTCCCTTAGTCAGGGTAACAGATCCAGACTGCTCTCTCAGGACTCAATTTAGAGAGGCTGTGATTCTTCCAGGAATTTCTGAATCAAACATCTGGCCTGCTTTGTTGAGAGCCAAAGAAAAAGCCACATCCTAAGAGGAAAGTACAAAAACAAATTATCCAGTGAATAGTTGTTTTAAATATATCCTCAACATTTATTTATTATTATTATTATTATTATTATTATTATTATTTTATTTTTTGGGCTTTTACATCTCCTTTAGTTCCAGAACAGACCTGGCTGATATCTGAATCTGGCTGGACTGAAGAGCCGTTCTCTGTTGGAAATGCTTCTGCCAGATGACATCCTGTCAGATGGCCAAGGAGTTTGTGCTTATAGACACATGCTTAGAATAAAGAACAGCAGAGTTGTATTTGTCTCCATTCTAGTACTTAGAATGTAAGCTTTTACTTCTCTGTAATATAAGGTTAACATCATACGCATAATTTACCATTTTATCTAATCAAAGGGAGAATTAAAAAAGGAGAAAGTCAGCAGGTTATGTTGGGGGTCTGCACCACATCGACATACACTATATTGCCAAAAGTATTGGGACACCCCTCCAAATCATTGAATTCAGGTGTTTCAATCACTTCCATGGCCAAAGGTGTATAAAATCAAGCACTAGACATGCAGACGCTTCTACAAACATTTGTGAAAGAATGGGTCGCTCTCAGGAGCTCAGTGAATTCAAGCGTGATACTGTGATAGGTTGCCACCAGTCCATTCGTGAAATTTCCTGAAACTTTCTGCAGAGTCAATAGCTACAGACCTCCAAACTTTGTGTGGCCTTCAGATTAGCTCAAGAACAGTGCGTAGAGAGCTTCATAGAATGAGTTTCCATGGCCGAACAGCTGCATTCAAGCCTTAAATGCCAAGACATTTTGGACAATTTCATGCTCCCAACTTTGTGGAAACAGTTTGGGGATGGCCCCTTCCTGTTCCAACATGACTGTGCACCAGTACACAAAGCAAGGTAAAGAGTCCTGACCTCAACATGATAGAACACCTTTGGGATGAATTAGAGACTGTGAGCCAGGCCTTCTCGTCCAACATCAGTGCCTGACCTCACTAATGCACTTCTAGAAGAATGGTCAAAAATTCCCATAAACACTTCTAAACCTTGTGGATAGCCTTCCCAGAAGAGTTGAAGCTGTTATAGCTGCACATGGTGGCCCAACTCCATATTAAACCCTACGGATTAAGAATGGGATGTCATTAAAGTTCATGTGCATGTAAAGGCAGGGGTCCCAAAACTTTTGGCAATATAGTGTATGAACAATGAAACAATTAAAATCAATGGAGGAGACAACTTGCTGTTCTTAAACTGTTCCTTTATTTCTCAAATTTTAATAGAATAATATTTAGTATGCACACAGAAACTAATTCAATAATAGAATATGACTGAATTAATTAGGTGTTATTTTACAGAATGTTCTGGCTACTCTTTTTCATAAAGGTGATTAGGGATGGCGTGCATTCAGATAAGTCATGTCACAGTGCATGATGCCAGATTTCACATGTATTAGCATTGAACCTGAGAGCTTTGAGATATACGGTGAAGGAAAATAATTTAATTTAATGTTTTTTTGGGGGGGTTTTTTCTCACACAAAGGTTGCTGACAGGACATCTCTTTCATGCTCCGCTTAAGAAACACATCAGTACAGGTTAGCAATGACATGAGGGTGAGTAAATGACAGAAGTAACATTTTTGGGTGAACTGTCCCTTTAAAAAAATGCTGAATGATAGTTCTTAAATTGTTCATCTCAGAATTGACGGCGTCAAGGGTTATGATGCAAAAAGCAACAGAAAGGGAGAGATATATTCTTGCAAATGCCTATCTATATGTAATCAGACTGCTCTCTGTCCCAGAAAACTTCTGCATGGTAGTTTCAGTATTGCTGAGCAGTGCCCACTGTTTTAAGACAGATGGCTACATCTTTCATACATAAGCATGATGACCACAGTTCCCATTCCCCCTTGCTACTGCTTCAAACATTGTCTAAAGTTGGAGCAGACCCCCTTTCCCCTTCTTCACAGGCTCAGTGGTTTGTGCTGAACCTCTGTCAACATTTTAGTGTAGTGAGTCAGAAGCACACTGGTCTTTCCATGACTGAGATGAAAGCGTTTCTTCCAGAAAAATCTAGCTTTTTATAGTGTGCAGATTTAACAAAAGCTTGGTGCTAAATGAATGCTGTGTGTGAAGAGACATTCTTTAAACCTGCTCCCCATCTGGATCTTGGGAGCCTTCTGGCTGATGTCCCCCTCCTCCGTCTCACTGGGTTTCATAACCTCTCTCTCTCTCTCTCTCTCTCTCTCTCTCTCTCTCTCTCTCTCTCTCTCTCTCTCTCTCTCTCTCTCTCTCTCTCTCTCTCTCTCTCTCTCTCTCTGCATCTCACTCTGCTTTCTCAGCTGTATGTTCTGGTTCTTTCCCTCCCCCTCCCTCCTTAATGCATGATTTTCCTACTTTCAGTTTATTCCAGACTCGCCTTACAAAGCCCTCAAAGCCTTTTTTCCTCTTTGCTCTTGACAATCCTCTCTAGGATCTGCAGACCTGGTACTTCCCAGGTCATTTTGTGGTCGGTCGGTCGGACAGTTCAGTTTCATACGTGTTTTCATTCAGCACAATTCAAAAGCATATGTGTACACAAAAGCACAAATATACAGCTCTCCTTTGAGTCTCCTTGACTATTTGTGGTCTGGACTGCTCACAAAATACACGAGGGGTGCATGTCACTTGAAATACTGTCTCTCTGTCACTTGAAATACCGTCTCTGTCATTTAGTATCTGGCTGTCATTCAACAAACAATTTATAACATGGTCTGTATAGCTCTTATTCAATATCTATCCATTTATCCATCTGTCTGTCCGTCTGTCCATCCATCTATCCTTCTGTCTGTCTTTTATGGTGTTGCCAAGACAGTCTAAGTAATTTGGCGAGTAATTTGGCAGTCATTTTGTAAAGAAAAACTATGCGCCTACACACATACGTATTCAGTCGCGCTTGCCTATAGACTAAACACGTAATGCTTATGTGCATGCCGTCACCATTCTCACAGATTCACGTTTTTTGAAGTTTACCCGAAGATGATAATGGTATAGTTTCAAAACTATTTCAAAACCTTTTTCGGGGTTTGCATTCTCTAGCCACCGGGCGCTGTTGCCGTGCGGATGAGTGGTCAGAACGCGATGAGAGTTTTGTGTTTTGATTGAAAATGGTGTCGTGTAAGTGGCCCCAAAGTAAATAACTAATGATTTTTTTTACACCGGAATTGAATCAATCAAAAACTTACTTTAGCTGGACAATAACTTTTTTCTAGAGCTGCTGTACAGCAAAAAAACGAAATTTCCTATTATCACTGTAAAGCTGCTTTGAAACAATCTATTGTAAAAAGCGCTATATAAATGAAGGTGACTTGACTTGACATTCTGCTAAACATCTTTTGTGCTCCGTTGAAGAAACAAAGCTATACTTGTTTGCAATGACAAGAGTGAGCAAAGGACAGAATTTAAATTTTTGGGTGAACTGTCCCTTTCAGTAATGCTGTAATTTTTTCTATCTAATCAAACATCTTTTTAAGTTAGAAAACAAACTGATGTGTTGTGGAAGTTTAAAACAAGGGACATAGTAAGGATTTACTTTTTGGGTCAAGAGAACAGGTCCAGGAAGACTGTGTGTGTGTGTGTGTGTGTGTGTGTGTGTGTGTGTGTGTGTGGGGGGATGATATGCGGTGTCTTTTCCATATTGCTCAGATTTTCTTGCCACCATGGGGATATTACATTAGTCTGTGACACTAAAGGCCAACAGTAATTCCGTTAGAGGAGGTGAAAGGAATTTTCTTAGTCAATCTGTGTGTGATAGTGATTTAAGAATCTAAAATTATTTAATTGACTAGTTTTATCAAATACATTGTTATGCTATTCTGTGTTCGTAATTATTGTACAGCAGGGGTCTCCAACCTTTTTGTTAGCGAGGGCTACATCAAGGGATTAAATTAATCTAGAGGGCTACTTGTTTATTATAAAATATTTAATTTATTATAAATATAACATGGTGATGCTTTTTTACTTTTACTTTTAATCACCATCATATGTGAAAAAAATCACATTACACTTTTCCTGAATATTTAACTGCCACACAATTTTAAGAGTCATTTGCCACAGTGGCTGTAACGTACTGCTCCGAGACTCTAATGTTGAGGATCCAAACACAGCTTTATTAAAGTCTAATCCACAATTGCAGTCAAAAACAGGCAAAAGGTCATACACAGAACAGGCAAGTAATCCAAGACCAAGAGACAAGAAACCAAGGAGAATGCTCAGAAATGCAGTATTACACTTAACAAGACTTCGCAGTGAATGGCAGAGTGAACATGGTTTATATAGGCTGAGGTAATGAGGTAAATGAGACACAGGTATAAACAATGAGTGCTGATGAGTCCGGGCAAAGGATTATGGGTAATGTGATGCTCCTAATGACTTCCACTTCTCACTCGCTCGCTGTTTATTGGGCCCGGCTGATAAATGGTCCTCGCTGTACACTTCAGAGTACTTTTGTTCCACTTTTGGAGCATTTGCCATTTAATGTTTCTCATACGCAACACAAATGACAGCGCATAATCAAAGAGAGTTGGGTTACTTTGTAGTCACACAGGCACAAGGTTGCAAAATGATGCCATTTAGTCGCAGTCTGGAGCCCCGATTTACAGTGGATCTCTAATGGCAAGTTGGGGCTATTTATGAAACGTGCTTAGCGGGCAACTCACAGACTCCACATTGGGCTACCAGGTGCCTGCGGTCACCACTTTGGGGACCGCTGTCAGTATACTTGTTCTTGTACTAACTAGTCTAGTGTAAGTTCTTTAGTTCTTTAAAAATTAGACTGCTGCATGAATTACCCACCTTTAGCATAATTGTGAGAATAGAAACCTGCTCTCAGTTAAGAGGAGAATTACTGGCTGTGTGTATTGTACATACCATTGCGCATACCTCCTTGCTCCTTATCTGTGCTGAAGACATCTCTGCCTGGTGATGTCCTTTGTTATCTGTCCCTGTCCTTGATACCTTGCATCTTTACATTCTTGGACATTCCTTACATTCTAGCTCATGACTTCTATATGGCAATGTATCCTTAGCACTGAGTATATATACTCTAGCTGAATAATGAAGTAGTTTCTGTGTCTGTTTCTTCCCGTGGTTGTGCATTCCTGACCGAAGGGGCTGACAATATTTGGGGTGCTGAAAAATAATATATAATGGAGCTGGTTTCATATTGCTGAACGGGTTAGTTCAACCAAAAAAAAAAAAAAAAAAAAAAAAAAAGGAAAGGAAAGGAAAGGAAAGGAAAGAGAAAAAAAGATTCTTTTACTCATGCATGTGTCATTTCAAAATGGAATGACTTTCTTTATTCTATGGAACGCACACAATGTTTTCCACATTATGATGAAAATGAAGTCCAAAATGTGCTGAAAGTCTTGCCTATACTGCTCAAATCTCATTGTCTATCCATATTCCACCTTAAAAGCAGGGAGACAAATCACATCACATTTGAAGACAACTTAATTTAAAAGAAGTCTAAATAATAAGAATAAAAACGTATAAAACGTATAAAAACTGTGTTGGGGAAAGATACAAAAATGCATTACAATATTACGTTACTCCCTAAAAAGTAACATGATACAAATTTATAGTACTTTTACTTTTTTCTTTTTTTTTTTTTTACATTTAAAAAGTTATATTTTTGGCAAATGTAAGGCCATTTCACAACAAAAGTGAAATGAATAAGCGTCAAGCTGAAGGAAGTGCAAGTACTGTACGCCTGTACAGTAGAGGGCGCAGCTCAAACAAACCTTTCAGTTGTGCTGCTGTTCTGGATTGCAGAAGAATAGGATGCAGGAGAAGAAAGTTCAACACTCTTACTTGAGCAATAAAAAAAAAAAAAGAAAGAAACGTGATGATCATCTAAAGTCTAAATCAAAAACTTTATTTTCTTGTAAATTTAAAAGTAATGTTACTTTACTAGTTACTTTAAAAAGTAATCTGATTACGTTACTCTTGTTACTTTTAATGCATTACCTCAATACTGTAATAATAATAATAAAAAAACTTTTCCTAGATAAGTAAAAGCTGTAGGTAAAGGATTCATTCTAAGATTCTAAAATATTCATTCATTTTATGACAGATGTTTGTTTTGTTGGAAAATGTGATGCCGTAACAACAGCCAAATTGCAAAAATGGGTCAACAAATTATAAATAATATTTAAAAACAAAAATATCTCATTCCTCTTTTATATGATGCCAAGTGTAAGTCTATACTTTTGACATAAATCCAGATGAAATCAATTCTTAAACACTGCTGAACTTCTTTTTGATCCCCAGATTATGATATAATCAATAATTATCTGGATACACTGGTGATGATGTGCAGTTTTTCTGAATCCACTTCCATTTAATTCAGACTTTTTTGTTCTCTCTCTCTCATTCCTCCTCATCCTTCCCCTCCCCCATCCTATACCATCAGACACTCGTTTCCTCATTCCTCTCTCTCTTCTTGGCTGTCATTGGACTTCCAGCTGAAGGCTAATTAAAAGAAAGTGGACCCAAATCTGAAACAATTTAGCCCTTTACTGTGATTTTGAGAGTGTTGAATGACATCTACTCAAAACAGTTTCTTAAGTTCCTGTGTGTATTTTTGTTTGTTAATATACTTTCTTCCGTCCCTGCTTAGAATGCAGAGACAACTAGAAGTAAACTCAGTAAGTTAAGTGTAAAAGTTTCATTGAAAAGAGCATTTTCAACATGACTACCCCAACATACCAACATTGGCTGGGCCAATTGCATCGGTTTAAATAAATGTAGGGGAGAATGGGGCACAACCTAACACTTTTTGACTTTCTCAGTTTGTGTAAATCCATTTGTGGTTCAGAGTATTTATTTTTCCCACATTAATTTCCCACATGTCTAGTACAATTATGTGGTTTCATTTCATTAATACAGTGGATACTTTTTTTCTTGATTTACCCCAAAAGATGGAAGTGAAATGTGACAACATGCCCCATAGGGGCACATTGTAACATGACCAAATGACAGTTTAAAATGATATCTGATATAATCAAAAAAATATCCATGACAAACTAAAATATTTTGTCAATAAAATACATTAATTATTAACTTTTTCAAATAAAATAATTAAATTTTTTAATCATTAAAAATAAACACATTTTTGAGTTTGACAACACACACCTCAAAACACAGCTATACAGCATAGTTCAAAACATAATAATAATGAATCATTTCTGAACATTGACTCTAAGTCATTATTCACCCTTTTCTCATGGTTTCTCAAAAGAGTTAATAAAAGTATAGAATATAATAGCGTAGTTCTAATAGGGGCTCATTGTAACTCAGTGTTAGAACGCACCCCACCTGTGTAGCTGGGATTTAAACCGTGGCTCGTGCCTTCAGCTGATTAGATCAGCATTAAAGAACGATCTCAACTGTTAAACAGATATAAGATTAAAATAATATCGGATTTGTCTCATTTTAAATAAACACAAAAACAGAGATGAAAAATAAACTTAAGAAATTTACTTTTGCTAAGGTTAATTAAATGTTCAGTGACATCTTCCAAAGATTTCTTAATTTTGACGCAATTGTTTCTCTAAATAATGTTGATTTGGCAACTAGTAAATACACATCATCCTGGCATGTGTGGAAAGTGTTAAACCATGCGTGTTACAACTCCGCGTTAGGTTGTGCCCCACTCTCCCCTATTTGTATAGTGATTTTCACAATACATAATTTCACAATACATAATGTTCCAAAGCAGCTTTACATTTTATATAAAGAGACTAGAAGCATTGAGAAGAAGTTAGGTTAACAGGGACAGGATCTTGATACTTGAACTCAGGTCAACCAAAGCGCAGCTGTTCCATATGTCAAAGCATTGCCCACAAGGCTACAGCTCTGACAAATCAATCAATCGAAATGTCTAATCGAGTGAACACTTCAATTCTTTAACATAACATTGAAAACCCAACACTGAATATAAATATTACATGCCATAATCCTGTGTAATTCCAGAGTCTGGCGACTACTTGTGTTTAAATGTTTACAAATGGCATTTGGATCTTGCTACATCTATTGGATCTCTTAAGTCGTCTTCATTGAATGACTCTATACAGCCGACTGCATAAATTTCTCATCACCTAGTAAAACTACAGAAATACTAACAGATAGAAATAGAAAAGGGATCTTAAGCGGTTCTTTGCAGAACTTTGATCCAACAAAAAGCCCTCTATATATCACTAACCATTTTTCTCCATATATGGTTCTTGAGTTGGCTCTTTTCAGAACAAAAAGGCTTAAAGCATCTTTCTTTCTTTCTTTCTTTCTTTCTTTCTTTCTTTCTTTCTTTCTTTCTTTCTTTCTTTCTTTCTTTCTTTCTTTCTTTCTTTCTTTCTTTTCTTTCTTTCTTTCTTTCTTTCTTTCTTTCTTTCTTTCTTTCTACCCCCTCTCTTTAAGTCTGTTTTTACACTCCTCTGTAGCTCCTCATGTGTCTCTCCCACCCTCCCCTTCGCCTCACACCCCTCCGTCTCGCTCTCTCACATTCTCTTTCTCCCTCTCCAGCACTCACTTATCTCCTCCTAAAAACTGTCCGTGGATCACTTTTTCTGTTTGCAGCAGTGAATAAGGCACCATGCCGGGACTGAGGGACCAGGCGGCACTATCAGTTCTCTATCTGTCCCTGCTGGTTTACTTCTGGACTGTAAACGGACTGACAGAGCACAGCGACTCAGAGATCCGCCACACAGCTCCAGGTACAAATGACAAAATGCGTTTGTCTAAAGTTATGTTCTATAAAATGTATCAGGTTGCTCTTCATGACTTTTAGTTATAATCTGTGAAAGCTTCAATAATATCTGTCAGTTGGGTTTTAATTGGGTTAGAGGGGACATTGGAGGTCTCCAGGATCCCAAATGTAAGAAACGAAAAAGTCAGTCTCAACAGAGCATAAGGGTTAAATGTGATGTCACCTTTAACCAAGTACAAATTTTCTGTGATTTGGAAAAAAAGCACTTGCAAATTAGTATTCAGTTTTCCAACACCACACTGCATTTACTTTGACAGGTTATATTTTGCACATAGTTTACAGCACATTTTGAGTGGTACTTTACGTAAGACAGGGATTCTTCTCGAAGGATGCCAGAGTTTTTGGAGTTACGTGAACAAAGCTCATGGTGACAATGGCAACTTACACCTGCGCTTAAAGATGCCACGAAGATGGTTAGGAAGCTAAGAAGAACTCACTGAGGATGAAAACTAGTGCTGTACACATTGAAGACAGTACTCTTCAAAAAATCTTGTGTTTCAAAAGAATGTAATGACTTCATTATTCTTGCAATTTGGATTGAGTTAATTTGAGAGTTAATAGCAGCACTGTTGCTGAGGTTTGGAAAATATGGTTACTGGCAAGCTTCTGGTATTCAATAACAGCGTTTCCATTAAATGCAGGAACGCAGACTCACTTTTACAAACTGGACAGATCGGAGAAAAACAGAGGAACCATCCCAACATGGTTGAATTATCCCAATAGAAATGTATATATTTACTAGACATGTCTTAGGCAGAAATATCTGCAGTGTTATTGGTCACTCCCTAGAGTAGCCTCTCACAATTTCTGCCATGGTGAAAGAGTAAGAGGCTTTTGGTTGCTTTTGTTAGATTGTGCCAAAATGTTTGATTGGATGGATCTCCACATCAGAAATATCAAATCCAGCCCCGGATGCCAGATCTTGTCTAAAGATATGTGTGTCTGGTGTGCAACAGAAAGTTTTGTCTCATACCTCAAGACTCTATTAACAGCCTTCTATCAGTCTGAGAGCTTGACTGAGAAGGCCAGGGAAGAGCAGAAGCAGGAGATGAAGTGATGATAATAAAAATAGCAGTTAATTGAATAATCTTAGTTGCGTATGTCTCAATGCTCAGACTTAGTCTAGATGTTACACATCTGACCAGTACGATTCCAACAAGTGTTATTCATTAAAACAAAATGACATAAATTAATAATATAATAAAAAGTGCTGCTCTACATTTTGAATTGTTAAATCCTTTTTTACTTGGAAATATGTCACATTAATCAAGTAAAATGGGTTTCGAACAGGGTTTCACATTGACTTTAAGGCCTTTGGCTTCTTGGCTCAGTTTTTTTCTTCATTCTGAAGATGCTCTGGTCTGCTTTACCCTGGTGCTCCTGTCTGTTACATGATTTAGTACTCAAAGACTGTCAGACTGAAAAGGATAAAATGATACTTGATACAATCTGTAAAATCTGATCTTTAGGAACCCGATCTGAACCCTGATCTTCACAAAACACTTAGTAAAGTGCTAGTAATATTTTTGGAAATTTCTGAACGGTTTAAAAAGAGTTTTATAATTACGCATATGGGAAGAAATGGTGAAAACCCATCAACAGCTGTCATTTGTCCTGTTTTGGCCTAAACTGCGGCGTAGTAGTTAGTGCACATACTCTGTTGCCACAATGTTCACATTGACAAGACGAGCTTGACTCTAACTGAACAGTCCTGTTCCTCCTTTTCTCCGAAATAATTTTTGTGTTCTCTCTGGCAATAAAAATAGCAAAAAGGCTTGCTTTGAAACCCTGTTCATTGCAAGCTAGTGTGGATTGACAGCTAAGTAAACTTTTGCTAGATTACTCAGAGACTCCCGAGGACTGGCGTTGTGGACTAGCTCTGTGTGGGTAATGACTTCACAGCAACAGGCAAGAATGTTGCTTAAAACTTTCCCAGCAGGGATGAAACTGCCCTTGGGAGACAGGACAGGATGAATTTCAAGGGCTAAAGCGTCTGTGTAAACACATGAGGCTATGAATTCTAAAATTGGACAGTCTGTGTGTAGAGTGTAGCTTCAATTTAAAATAAGATAACAATGTGGAAATGAAGAGCCAAGAATAATTTATGTTTCTCTAGATGTTGCACAAGTGATGATAATCCCACCGTATGCAAGGACTGAAGTTGGACACAACAAACAATTGCTGTGCAGAGGTGAGAGGACAGTTTAACCATAAAATAATTGTTTTGTCATCATTTACTCACCCTCGTATTATACTTTATTTTATTTTATTCCAACATTGTGGCTACTCTTTTCATGACAATGAAATTGAAAGAGGATTGGATCTGTCAAATTACAAAATAACAAAAAAGTATCATGAAAGTGGTCTATGAGCAACAAGTCTTTTGAAGTCATGCAATATCTTTGTGTGAGGGACAAACATCAAATGCAAGTCATCATTTACTAAATAGAATTCAATTACACAACAACATTTTATTTTATATCTAGTAAAAAATGCTGCATTTGAGGTTAAATTTCAGTGACATTAATGGCACCATTTTTGATTTGAGAGTGCAAGGGGACATTTTTATTGAATGATGAAAAAATTTTTGGTCTTCACACAAAAATATCATATGGCTTGGAATATAGTGCAATAGAGTATTTAATACATAATAAAAAAACACAATAAAGTGGCTGGATATGCATTTGTTGTTGAATTAACTCAGATTCTAAAGCTACAGTATCAATTCAGTCATTTTTCTATGTTATTTCCTAGTTTTTGGAAATGCAGAGGAGGTCCACTGGGTTTCTCCTAATGGTGAGAAGATAAAAAAAAAACATGACAATCTTGAGGTGCGCAATCATGGCAATTCCTTGTCCTCTCTCATTGTTCTCAATGCCAATTTGAACAATGCTGGGATATACAAATGTGTGGCCAGAAACGGAGACATGGAATCACAAGTCATGGTCAAGCTGGACATCCTTTGTAAGTATTTACCTTAATATTATCAGCCAACATTATCATAAATATTATGACAGTCCGGTCTGCATATTTCTGATTCATTTAACATTCTGGGTTCAGTGTTTTGTCAGTATACTGAAACACTCAAGGTTGTGACTGTTTGAATATATTCAGTATTTTAAATAGTTAAAATGTGTTTGTTTTTTCTTTAATGTTTTTTTAAGAATTAAGGGATTAGCATTTTGCAGATTTTCACCATTTTTCTATCACACATCCTTTCTCAAAACCCACCCTTCAATGTCAGCTAAGTCAATATGAGCAAACCTGAACATGCAAAATGATTCACACACAGAGAATGTTGCTGATAGATTCATTTTCTGATAGATGTTCAAGTATTAGGGACATTTATGCATAGAAGTAGAATGTAGACGAACAGACCATGAAAACGACCTTGCAAAACTTAATGTTATTAAGTCACTTTAATAATTATAGTATTTTTTTCCCATTTCCAGATCTGGGGCAGAAGTAACTAGAAGGGCTGTTTGTATCATGCTGGAATTAGTCAGTCGTCTAGAACAATGTGTTGGAAATTTGGAGGGAATTATCAAAGTGTAGCCAGACATCCTGCTAGACAGATGCATTCCTTTCTCTTTGTACGTTCCTGCTACAAGTGTTCAAGAAGCGTGGGTTGACTGAGGGAGTCAGTGTTGCAAAAGAAAACTAGACTTTTAGAAAAGCCAGAATTGGCAAAAGATTGTTTCCCCAAACTTCTTAAAGTGTGATGAAGCAATTTGATCAAGCAACTCAAGTAAGTTAAACTTGGCAGGATATTGGTCATGACAGACTCCATTTTCATGGATGATAATGTTAATTTTTGTCTCGGCTGTGAAATATGTCTGCATTCATAATAATAAAGGGTCTTCTTCCATGAAGAACCTTTACTTGCATGAAACATTTCAAAAGGTTCCTAACAGTGTTTTTTTCCATATTATTAAAATGTTCCTCACATTAAGAAAAAATGGTTCTTTTAAGAACTGTTCACCGAAAGCTTCTTTGGGGATCCTACAATGGTTAGTCTCTGGCTTTGCTATGGAAACCCAAGTGAATGACGGTATAACACTTCAGATAAAACCTCTTTCCATGGTCTTAAAAGACATTGGCAAGATGTTGAAGAGACATACAAGAGTTGAATTTTCTCTTGTAAATTATTGCTTCCAAATAAGACTATAATATACTTGTGATTTAAAAATGTTTTTACTCGTAAGCCATTTATGTTGAGGAAATACAAGTGAATGAAATAATGGAATAATGGATTCTTGCAGAAACTTTTGACTATGGGTATGAAGTATGATCCACTTTGTAACTTATTCTAGGCAAGAACGGGCTACATAGACAATTTGACCAGCATGTGACAACCAAAAGAGCCTATTGTAGCAGAACAGTACTTTGTAAACATGACCTGTAAACCCTGGAATGGAAATTGCATAAGTGCAGCCAATCAGATCATCTTGCTGTTTTCAGAAAATTACTGTTTTGTGTCCAATATGCATCAGACAGTCTGAGACTAACCACAAAGTAACCTTCAACTAGCCTTTTACATAGTAAAAGTCTATGATTGAGCTATAAACTACAGTTTTCTCACTTTTCTCACAAAATTCAAGATGGTTACTTTTGCCAAGTTGGTTTCTTTCCTTCTCTTTCCTTCTCTCTTTAAGTGAAGAGAATGCGTAGAGAAACTGAGAGGGAGGGAAGAGGAAAACGACAGAAAGAGCCTAAGCCCTCCAAGAAGCCCAAAGTTCCCAAGCCCACCAAGAAACCCAAGGGCGAGAAGAAAGCCAAAGGAGAGAAGGGTGGGAAGAAGAAAGGCAAGAAGAACAGGGAGGAGACCACCACCATCATCACAACAACCACCACCACCACCACTATAGCACCCACAACCACTGTTCCCATTGATTATGAGGAGGAGTTTTATGACCCTGAACCTGACCAGTACTGGGATGAAGGTTAGAAAAGCCCTTCTTATTAAATGACTCACTCAATTATATCTGTGCATTTTTTTTTTTTTTTTTTTGTTGTGTGATTGGAGCAAAACATTGACTGCCTTGGTTCTGTAGAAGTATTTTCCCCACTCATTTTCTCCTTGGGGATTTCAGAACATTCTTCATACAGATTCCTTAACTAAACTAACCAGCTCAGAGGTAAATTACAACATTACACATTTGATCTGAAGCAAAATGGTATAGGAAAATCAAAGACAAAACTACAAGACTGAGTGCTTAAATTATTTTACAAATGATTTGAAAATGAATCAATTCATAGTCAAATAAATGAACTATGCAATATAAAACTGTTGAATAGGTTTATTGCACAATATTGTGATACTCATTTGCAATGATTCACAGGAGTAGTTGGTTGCTGATAAGCTCTTTTGTCACATGCTTGCATTGTAACAGCAACTTCTCTGCTTGATTTGGTGGATCTCTTATTATATTATGGGTAGTGTAGTACTTCACCCAGAAATCACCTATGAAACTAAATAAAATAAAATAAAATAAAAATAATAAAGTGACTTGTGGCTTCTACAGAAGCAAATATCATTGTTAAACAACCTTGGAGATGGGGCGGGTGATATGATCAAATTCTTATTTCACGATATGAGAAATTTTGTTATTTTGTGTTATTTTATCTAATTTCTGTTATTAAAGATAAGAAAAAAAGAAGCAAATTACAAGCAATAGGACAAATACAATATAACAAAAATATGAATTAAACAAATTAAGTTGCAGGTGCAATAGGTTTATTTAACATGTAGTTAGAATTAGTACAGATTATGTAATAATCAAATAAAATATTATGACTGTGTCAATTAAATATAAATGTATTTTTAATAAAGCTAAAAAAAGTTATTTAGTCAAGGGCAGTACGTTTTTTCTCTTTTGTTTGATTCACATTGACACAGAGCAGCAGGTTGGTATATTAGGCTGCTGTCACTTTAAGACCATTCGCACAGATCCATTATACTAATGTTGCGTTCCAGGCAGGTTTTTGAGCCCATAAGTTACAACTTCAAACCATGACTCATGACTTTGTAGCGTTCCAGGCAAAGTCACACCAAACTGCCTGAGTGCAAGGAATTGTGGTAGCTAGATGTAAACAAAGCATGGCGGACCGTACGGGGCTTATGATAATTTACAATCGTTTCTATCGCCAAAGGTGCTTACTCCTTGCTTATTTGAGGGAAATGGAGGAGAAAAAAACGATGCATAAGGCAAGAGAAGCTGTTATACCTTTTATTTTACGTTATTTGTATATCTGTAGGAACTGCCATTGTTGTTTCGTGGGCTATGTGACGTCAGAGAGCGTAACTGGGAGTACATCGATCTAGTACGAGATCACGGGTGGGAAGTAACGGGTTTGACTGCCGTTCCAGTGCACTTTCACAGGTAGAAGGTTGGAAAAACACGCGTTACGGGTTGCCTGGAATGCAGCATTAATACTGATACATATCCTGTTTACACCCACCTTGTCTCGCGTAGCCAGACCTTCAGACTGACAGCAGAAGGTCTGGAATCTATCGCAGCTTTTATTGGTCGAGGACCACATTTTTACTGACATGTAATGCAACCAGTCACAGTTCGTTTTGATCCTCGTCGTGTTTGAGGCGTGGAAATGTAAAGTCTATGTCCCTGCAATAACAGACCGGCATGCATCTATAAATTATTCAATCAAGAATGTTGTGCAAGTTTACTGCAACAATGGAGCCGCGAACTTCACATACTTTTGACAATCCAGCCTTAAGTTCCTGGTAAGCGTTTATTGTCACAGCTGTAAACACGACGGCGTTCTTCTTCCACAAGGGAGTTTGGCATCACAGCATTTGTTTCTAGGCAGACCGTTAAAGAACGCAACACACTCGTCTCACGGACTACGAAACTCCTGAAATGTTTACAGAAAAGTGTGCCATATTCAGCCAACGGTCAGTGGGTGTGACGTCTGAGGCTGAGACTAACACCCACCCATAGTTTACATTCACTTGAGACAACCAGCTGGGTTTACATGAATACTCCACAAAATATGACATAATTGCATGTATTTGACCATTCAAGTGCAATAAGACGTGAAAGAGAACTGAATTTCACATGCTGAGACATGACTCTGTGTGTCAGTCAGCGTGTCCATCGTTATTTTTCACTGCTTATTGTGCTTAATAACACTTTTTATCATAGAGCATGTCCCAAATTCACAATCTCCTTTTGATAGAGGCAGCTTTCTGTGCATGCACTTTGGCAGTGTGCCAGTCAGCACGAGAATCGCACAAGCTTCTCTTCAGGATATATTGCGCTTATAGCTCTTTTTAACAGCAAGCATGTCCCGCTCTTTAGATTCTCATTCATGCATTTCATCACTCTGAAGTGTCAATAGTGACAATAGTGACTGGTAGACATTTTATACCAGTCATACCGCTCTGCCCTACTTGGAGAACAGGCTGTGTCCAAGTCATGATCAAGGATTTTATTCCATGACCTGAAATATGACTGGAATTGATTTGCACTCACAAAGACTGTTTGGTATCCATAGAATTTCCTGCGGAAACAACAACAGCAGCAAAACCTACAAACCCTCCGACAGAGAAAACCACAGATTTCCCAACGGATTTTCCTCCTGACACGGATGAGTATTCCCAACCTTATCCTGACTCATGTAAGCATAATATCACTCATGTCTGTGTAAATAAACACCACTTTGTTCATTATGATCAACATTTCCTTTAACTTATTTGAAGACGATGACTATTGGAAGGTGGATGAGCCCACACCTACAACTTCTGTGATCGCTGGCCGTCCAACTGATGATGATGATTACTGGGATGCGAGATGTGAGTCTTCCAAAAAATATTTTTTTTGCATTAATTCAGACCTGAAGCTAGTTTGCAAGAGTCACAAATGACCGATTGTTAAGTTAGGACACACTTTAATAAAGTTATAAAAATATATTTTCCATGGCAACAGATGAGGTGGCAGAAAACCTGCCTTTCCCTGATGGCCAAGAGATCAGCTCTACCGACAATGACTGGCGTTACACTACCACAGGTAAACCGATCATTCCTTCTAAATGCTGTGTCCTCCTCAAAA
Source organism: Paracanthobrama guichenoti (assembly GCA_018749465.1). Lineage (NCBI taxonomy): Eukaryota > Metazoa > Chordata > Actinopteri > Cypriniformes > Gobionidae > Paracanthobrama > Paracanthobrama guichenoti. Next base: position 30,198,363 of record CM031950.1, on the reverse strand, counting down.
TAATATGACGTTAAAAACAATGATTTATGAAATGTTCTTGTGTCCTACTACTCTGTTTTACAATTATTGCACAATGATACTACTTACTATGTTTTACATTAAGCACATGTTTTGTAATTGTAACTATAGCTCCAAAACATAATAAAAACAGACAAAAAAGTAGGTTTAGTGGGCAGCTGGGTTAACGGCTTTCTGCAGTCTCAGACTTGTTTTTTTTTAAAAGTACATCTGTTATTACAAAGGAGTAAATTTAAGCACCCTATGAATTTGTGTGTGAATCAAATAAAACTGTTACCACAATATACACCCAACTCATGAAAGATCTTATTTTTACACCATTAAAAATCCACAATGTCTTGTGCGGTTCTTACAAAAGACAGCAAACCAACAGCGACAGACATTTTATGAGTCATTAAAGTTTCTCTACTGTACTCTGTAAATCTTTTCTTTTGTCACAGAGGAGCCCACCGTCCCTCCATTTGAAAACAACTGGTATGAAGAATATGAATATGGACATGGTACAGTAAATACTCCTTTGATACTCCATTCACAAACATACAGTGAGACAAGCATGAGAGGTGTTGGCCTCACTCTTGTCTTAATGAGAGTACAGACAGTGTGACCTGTCATTTCTGCTCCTAAGTAAACACTTTCAGAGACACAGAGGTGCCGCTTAAGGTGAAGCTGATCACTTTAAATCATGTTGTCGTTAAATGAAAATGCCGGTGGAAAAGTTTTTTACCAACCAGAATACAATAATGTCTTGCATCTCCTCCCCAACGAAATCTTGCTCGAGGAAAAGAAGAAAAAACCTTATGCGCATAAAAACCCTTATGTACTGTACGCTTTACCTTGTTATCAGGTTTTAAAAGGTGAGATGATATGGGGTACATGGAGCACTTATCTTAGATAAAGAGGATTTTATTAGGTAACAAAACTCTGTCCAGGCGTAAAATACAGCAGACAGTGTCTGTTTTTATTAAGGTATAAAAACAGAATTCTAAGAAAGGATTGTAGCCTTGAGGACAAATGTGTCAGGAACAATTTATTAATTTATTCACTTCAGTTGGAAATATGACTTTCATCCAATATTTTCTTACAGATTTCGAATTTAGTATTTGGTTTGTTCTCTTTTGCTTTAATGATAGCAGCACTCTAGCTGCATAAACTCCACAAGGTCTGTAAAATGTCATGATCGTGTTTTCCAGCATGGTTTAATGATCCAAATGATCCAAAGAGCATTCTTCTGCTTCAGTCTGACTTGCTTAATGTGTGACACTGACTCTTATTATTTTGTGCTCTCACTTAAACCCTTGCTTTCTGTTTTGTCATCAGAAAAGAAACTGGAAGAGGAGAGGGAAAGAGAGAGAAAAGAACAAGAGGAAAGAGGTACAGTGTTTTATCCTCATATAAAGAGAGTTTATATCGTTTTGTTGTGTTCTCAGCTAAAAATGTACATTTAAGAGTGCTGTTGTACTGAACATGATTCGGCTGTATGCACTAGAATACAGCAGCCTGATATTCTGAACAACAATACAATTTAGAGAGCCATAACTACA